>JBCFYV010003508.1:4292801-4603401 GCA_039000515.1 Timema cristinae | reverse complement strand
GATCTTCTGGGTGTGGCCTAGGTATGTCATAATTTGCTGTATTTTAGCCTGCTGTATAAATTAATTTTTTTAGGGGAGAGTGGGGCACATTGGTACAAGTTGATTATTTTCCAAACAAAAACTTATATTAGTGCTGTTTTATTAAATGTTGGTAACACTGTTTTACACTTCCTGTTTAAGTTTGGTGGATATACTCAATGTCTCGCAGTTACTAAAAAATAAAGCTCATTTTGTATCTTCAAATGTAAGTATTACAATTTGTTTTGTAAGATTATTTATCCTAAGAAGGCTATATTTTAAATGTACCTATTCATCAAAAATCAATTTTGATTTTCTGAGGTTTTTAATCCATTATTTATCAACAGTGTTACTATATTATCAAAAAGTACATTCTATTCAGAAACATAAAATGTCTTCTAAAGGGGTAGTTTGGTACAGGGCTTGTGGGCCACTTTGGTACAGTTGTATCATTGTGCCCCAACTTAAACTTTAATGCTTGCATCCTCCTTAAATATAGTTAAAATGTTGAATTTGGTATTTTGGCTTGTTTAAATACACTATGAACCTAATTCTCGAATAAGCAGTTAAAACTACTATAATGAAAATATTTTAAATTGTTAAAATTCAAAATATATTTTGCCTGCAACTAGGTCTTGATCTAATTTGGCCAATAAAGCAGCCGGGAAATTCTTTTAATTTATTTAATTTCACACATAGGTCCAGAAATGAAGAATTTCAAGAAAAAACCGACAGAGCAAATAGTGATTAGAAGGCTGCAAGTGAAATTATTAATGGAGGATCAAGTGGAAAGCAGGACCTAATAACTAAACATTTTCTAGGCTAACAGAAATGTCATTAGCTCAAAATATGTCACAAAACAAGTTTTTACCAATAAACAAGAACAAATGCTCTCAAATTATTTAATAACAAGTTCAAAAATACAATAGGGATTAACATAGCAGCAGGTGAGAAAATTTGCCCACATGTATGCCAAAAGATTAGGACAAACAGAAGAGATTAAAATGAAGAAGTAGGGAAGGACTGGATGTTGGGATTCATGAAGAGATTTCCTGACCTCAGTCTAAGAAAGCTGGAAAATACTAGCTTGTCAAGGGCAGCAAGTTTTAATTAGGCAAACGTGAATGCTTTCTTCGATAATTTTTAGGAAGCTTTAGAAAAATACAAAGTATCTTCAGACCACATTTACAACCTTGATGAGACTGGCATTACTACAGTGCTGCAAGCTCCCAAAGTAGTGGCAAGAACCGGAACTAGACATGTCGGACAAGCAGTCTCGGCAGAAAGAGGGGAACTAGTCGCCTTTTGTGCCGTTGTTGGAGTGACTGGTAATACAGTCCCTCCAATATTTGTGTTTCCTAGGAAACGGTATAAATCTTCCTTTTGAAATGGTGTACCCCCTGGGAGTTTAGGCCTATGTTCACCTTCGGGATGGATGAATGTGAACCTATTTGTTGATGTCATTAAACATGTCGAATCATTCACTAGAGCTACAAAAGAATACCCTATTCTCATTCTTTTAGACAACCAGGAATCTCATGCTTCCCTAGAAGTAATTCTTTACTGCAGAGAAAATGGAATTCACTTTGTCACATTCCCGCCTCGTTGACACATCGGTTGCAGCCCTTAGCTGTTGCTCTTTACGGCCCATTCAAGACAGCATTTAATAGTTGGATGTTGGCACATCCTGGAAGAACAATCACATCTATGAAATATCTGAACTGGCCACTTCAGCTTTCAGCCTTGGAAACATAGTTTCCTCGTCGTTCAAAAAAACAGGATTGTGGCCTCTGACTCGTTCTGTTGTTTGAAAGAAGAGTTTGAATGTGCTTTCGTAACAAACCAACCTGCTCCCTCTTCTTTGTCATCTGAAGACCCAATCAAGGGTGTTGAAAACATGTCTTCAACAATAGGAAGCAGTGGCTTTATGCCAGACAAGGAAATGCCAAAGCTGTAACACCAGAATCTGTGCGACCCTACCCAAAAACCATGCCAAGGAAATTGTGTATCAAAAGACGCACAAAAGGTAAATCAAGAAAGAATATTAACTTCCAACCCCGGATAAAAATAGATTAGAAACAAAATTGGAAGAAAGAAAGAGGCTCAAGAAGCCACGTGCCCCAACCTCCCCTATTTGATCAATCTTGTTTAAAATGTTTATTCATGAAAGGTTTGCAAGATATGTTTTATCATATATAATTTAAACATTAATATGGACTTTTATATTTGTGACATCTTCAAACAGATGTATAAGTTTTAATCGGTTTAGTTTAGATGGATTCTTGAGTGAGGTTAAATTGTATAGTTTCATCATGTAGATGTTCAACATTTCCTCAAACAAGATAAAAATATAATTGCCTCTAATTCGCAAGAGTTAGGATAGTCTAGGAAAAATGTGAAATGGTGTTATTGTGGACAATAATTGTGTTTTCATTGGAATGTATAGTTTGAGGTGTGCCACGTGTCGGGGAGTGAGATGCATGACCAACGTGTATCTCGGGACTAAAATGAGTTAGGTAGGCTACGTTTTATTTTTATTCATTTCTAATTGATACACAATTTATTTTCACTGAGTAAAACTTATTAATATTTTGTGTACTGTCCCTTAAGCTAGCCTACATATTATATAGGCCTAAACCATATTTAGATTTACACTGGTTTTCTGTAAATTTGTCACAGCTGTATAACCTAATGAGCCTTGTATTGTTCAGGAAATGTTAAAACAGCATAATTTACATAAATGGTTTTTTTTTTCATCAGTGTGTCTTAATACCTGTTTTAGTTAGACACCTCTGACAAGACATCTTGTGAATGTGGGGAATGCCAGGCCTCCACCGTGGTTCGGATTCCACGTTAAACTGTAGGTCCTTCATTTCATCTCACTATCACCCTACCATTACACATTAGCGTAAGTGCGTATAACCCGAACGGGTAGTAAGACGCGGTGCTAATAATAATAATAATAATTTAGTTAGACCTAAACGCTTATCAGCCATTCCGCAGTTATGGGTGTGACATTTGTACAATATTTTCTAGCAAATAACCCTTTTAAAATATTTAAAATACTATTTTATTTAAGAGTTTATTTGTAGTGCAAACATATTTTTTTTTCTCTTTATTATGTCCCTTTTGGAATTACAAAATTAAATATTTAAATTTTTCATAAAAGATTTTTAATTTTTGTTACGGGTGTGACAAATTTTAGACATTACCCTACAAGTGTGTTTGGTTTTTTCAATTTCTCTGTGATGTGTATTAAACAAACTTTCTAATAATAATAATTTATTTTGAAAAATAAGAAGGGAGTCAATCATCCACCATTGATATAACAACATAAATTGTCTCAGTTAAAAATTGTTATATTCTGTTATGGGTGTGACAGTGCAAATATAACATGTTTGGCCAACATTTACAATAAGAACTAGAAGGTTTAGTGGAAAGTTTTTATCTTGTATGAAAGAAGTACTATTAAAAACAATATATTTCATTAATAAATCATACATAAACCCAGTTGAAATAATTAAATAGCCCTGACTATAATGTATAAACAAAGAAAAAGGAAACATTTTTTTCATTCATTTTAAATAAATGTTTGTCAGGAAAACATAATTTTAATTTCTTCATCCTAATCAGGTTAATTTTGGCCAATACCAACATATTTATGCTAGTTATCCTTATTCCCTAAACATTGTACCATAACATATTTTCCCATTTTTAAGTCTACACTGCTTGGTGTAGTAGAGTTTCGGGGAAATTTCAGTGAAAGACAGAATTTTCTTCTTGATACTGGTTTCTGTCAATACATTTTAATTTTAAGCAATGTGTACCTACTAGTTAGCCCAATATTATACCTATTTATTTTGCATACTTAAAAATTTTTGCATTCATAGCTAAACCTAGGTTAGACATAGTTTTTGTCTAAGAAATGTTTTTGTCACAGGCCTACACACATAGCACAAACAATGTGTTATGGGTGTTAAAGAGATTTTAGTTAATGTTTATTTCCTTCATGTATTAAGTTGAACATACATTTAACCATAAACCTTGATAAGCTTCATTATAACCTCACTTCTGGAAAATAAAAATAAATTCTGATTCTTATTTAAGCTTAGAGGTAAACTTAAGCATATTTTTTTTGTTACGGGTGAGACACTAAAATATGAGCTCATTATCCCCCTCTATTAATCTCAAATTAACATACCTGATAACAATATCTCTACGAATTTTGCAAGTTCAATGAAGTATATTCACTTGACCGACTTTAAAAACTGTGTACCCAAAAAAGAAGATAAATGTCATTGTCACCAACAAAACAAATCCACAGAAAAACTAGTGTCTTGTACACCATAGCATTTAATGACACAGAAAAACAAAAAGTAAATTTAAAAAAATCAATTTAAAGAGCAGTAAAATATTGCTCCTTGTCTGGAACTAAAAATTAATATCCAAGTTATTTTTTACAAATTAAGAAATTAGATGCATAGGCTCACTTTTATATGGAATGGCTGTTATGTACTAGTTATGAGCATGGTTTTAAGGATTAGGAAGATTTTATTCATTGGAAGTGTACCCATATTTGCGTGGAGGGAGAGTGGAAAACCTTTAGGATAGACCTGACCAAGATTTGAACGATGATCTCCACGTCGTCAGCATAGAGCGTTAAGCTATGTGGCCACCAAACAGGTTTGTGTTTTATTTTTCTCACTAGTTGGGCAAATATTGTGTAGGCTAGGCCCAGTAGCCAACACGCTAGTATTTACATGTTTATTATGATTATGAACACTGTTTGGAAGTGTTTGTGTAAAAACTAGATGCATTATTTTTTTTACTTGACAGTATGTGATCTCTACCCCCAAAGAGGTGTTTGGGGGTGTTTGCATAAAGGCAGAGGAGTAAGCCTAGGTTATATGATTTATATCTATTTTACTCGTTTTAAAGGTTAAAATAATAATGATTTTATATTTATTTATTTATAGCAATCCAATCAAACACTAAGATTAAGACTCACGGCATTGTGGCTTAATTTGAAAGAATGAATATTGTTTACCTTTTGAAATTTGTTTTTCAAATAAATTATACAAGTTAATACTTGAAATATTTTCATCACATATCGGAAATGTATCTTCATTAGGGTCCTTAAACTCTACTATAATTCTTATATTCATGTCTTCATATAGATTCTGCATGGTCTTAGGCTGTAAGTTTTTAATGAGATTTTTTAATATTTAAAGAGAGGATGAAGCAATTCAAAACACATAGACAGCCTTTTTAGAGGGAAGTCTCTATAATTATTATTATTTAAGTAGTGGCGCTTTTAGTAGTTATTGTAATAAATAGATAGCTATAGTACCCAGGCTTATTTGATAAGTTTAAGCGTTTAATTTAAATATATATACACTTGGGTAAGGATAGGCACTGATAAATACAGAAGTGTATTAAAGCACTCTCAAATCTATAGAAACACACACACATATATATAAATGTCAAAGCCCACTTACTCACAAAGGCTCTGCCTAACCTCTCTGGCGATGTGTTGAGCTTTCAGCTCTCAAAATAGATGGCGTTGATAACTATACAAACTGGTGAATTCCAGCCATCAGGTTGGCAGCATTACTTGTTTGATTACAATTGGGAGGCTGGCTGACCTAGTGATGGGCATAATCGAATGATTTTAAGAATCAAATAATCATTCGATTCTTTTAAAAATAATCGAATGAATCGAAAGAATCATTCGAATGATTTTGAGAAGTAGTAAAGAGTCTGTAATAATCGAATATTTACTACTTCTAAAAGTAGTTACTAGTTGCTCATTTTGCTTTGTGCTACTATTCTCTTTACCCTGCTGTCGAATCTCCCAACACACATTCCTTTGCAGCTTATCAACACTTTTCTATTACTGCATTTAGTTCCTTGTGACAATGCCAAAGATCAAAATACAGTCACAACAAAATACTAAACAGTGAGAAAAAGTAAACACATTTCTCAAATAAGTAGCTCACAGTTAATCTAAATACTTTTGCGTACGATAAATAATTAAATAAGGAACATACGTTTCCCTTTGTGTTTTTAAACACAAAGTCGAAATATTTTACCCTTTAATATTTCCTAAACTTAACATAACAAAAATATATAAGCTTACAATCGTAAAATTATTTCAGTGAATTAAATTATAATACGATCTTAATATTACGGCCGGGCAATATTTTATTAAATACATAAGAAGTATATACTTACTTATCTACGTAATACATTTAAGTTAACGTTAAAAAAAATTATCTCTCAAATCATTCATTTTATATGCGATTAGTTAGTTAGGAAGGTAAAATTTTAAGGAAATGAAAAAGAACAATCCACGTAGTAATCTAGCAAAATAATCGAATCATTTTGTAAATTTTCATTCGAATGATTTTGAAAGAATCGAATGAATCAATTCTATTCATCCGATTCTGCCCATCACTAGGCTGACCAGTAATCAGCCGACCCGAGGCCTTAAGTCCGTATCACACGACACTAGCTCGTACTTGAAATCCAGTGTGCTAGCTAGCACTAGCTAGCACGTCATCATCTAGCGTCGTGTGAATCAGAAAAAGTATACTGGTTCTGCCACTTGGTACTGGCTACCATACTAGTTGTGAGGATAGAACACGTGCTATTTTCGTACTAGTTTCGACACTAGTCTATGTAATTCAACCAATCAATGCGCGCTGAGACTGTTGTGTAGAGAAATGGTATAAATGACGCCAACATGGTCATCGGATGTGATTTTGTTGTTGGCAGAAAATTATTCTAAACATCCTTGTTTATATAATACCAAATTGGCACAGTATGACAATATATTTAATATATATTATATACATTTAATTTAAAACATGTCATCTAAAAATGACAAACTATGTTCCAGACCCAATTTTAATTTAAATAAACTTGATAGCATGCCAACCTTGGGCGGGTTTTATTTTTAGAATATAAAGTGTGCGTAGGCCTAAAAAAGAACATTTGTGTATCAAGGATACTTTACTTGGACACCCATGGGCTTAGGGGCCTCTGACCACAATGTAAATAAATGAATACAAATTTAGGGAGCTACTAAACGTTTGTGTAACCCCGAATGTATATTACCTAACCTCCGAATGGATCATATTTAGCATCCTGCGACCATTATTTCGTCTTTCCCAACCAGTCCCATGTCTATATTCTTTTTCCTACGCTCCCTCTCATAATTTTCAATATCTTTATTAGCTGCTGACCCAAAATTAATCTCTGAGGTTCGATAAATATTTGCACTAGAACCTAGTACCAAACTAGCAGCGTGTGAATACTCTAGTCCCACTTTCATTGTACTAGCTAGTATACAGATATCTAGGCGCTAGCTAGCACACTTGATTTCTAGTACAAGCAAGTGTCGTGTGATACAGGCTTTACGGGAGATTTGTTGCGCTCCTCGAGTCAGGTAGAACTTAAAATGTCCAGTGATAACAGCGCTTCCAAGTGAGAATTCTTTAAAACAACTCGCTTGCAAAATGTCCCTCGTGAGAAAGACAAGCTAAGAATTGCTGTCTCTCCGAGTACAATAGTCCAGGTCTTTTTCTATGGTCCATGTAGCGGTAGTCCCTTAGCCCCGCCTCACCCCCCTTTCATTGAACAAAACTTTTCAAACAATTGAGTGTTGGACCCAAATATACAATGCCAGTACTTCTACAGTTTAAACGTAAGAGAAAATAGTCTTGGAAATGAATTATTACATATTTTGTGACCAGCTTCTGCAGTCACCATTCTTTAGGATTCCCTTCTTCGTTAGACTGAACTGCAAATAACTGGGGTATCAGTGTTCGAATCCCGATGGAGTGTACTGAGAGTGTTTTTTCCTAATATGCTTATAATTCTCCTTCAACGCGAATACGGGCACATTTCCCAAACATTTTACCTTCCTCATTCCTTATTCTTAGGAGTAAATACGCGGATAGTTGTCGTGAGAAGTAAGACACGAAGCACAAAATATATCAGTAATTAAAATTAAATACTTAAGTTGTAAAGGTTGCATTTATTTTTACATGTTGTTGTCAAATTAATATAAATAAAATACACAAGTGATATGCTACTTTATTAACTAAAATAAAAAGTTAGAAGCATGGAACGTACAATGGAAAGAGTTTCCTAAGTATATATTTGGTGTCGGTAACACCCCCTTATTTTAAACACTGGAATGATTATATTCAACATTATCTTATACTAATACTCACCTTGGTGGCATAGTTAGCTAACGCACTAGTTTCATGTTGAGCTAGACTGCCGAGGACGGGGAGACCTAGGTTAGAATCTCGCTCAGTTGAACTGGGGTAGTTTTCCCTAAATGGTTTTCCACTCTCCCTCCGCGCAAATGTGGGTTCACGTCCTCTATATCTAACCTCAAATCCGAACCCATAAGTGTATAACTCGAAAGGGTACTAAGTTTCAGTATTATTTTATATTAATGTGCAATGAAAGTTAACAAATCGGTTTTAAATCAGTTTATAATAAAATCAAGTCTGAAAATGAAGCTTATCTCCCTAAACGCGCGTTAGGATTGCACAACAAAAAGCTCGTAATGTTTTGTCCAATACCTTCTCGTGTCTGTATAGAAAATTAAATATCTTTTTATTATTTTAGTAAAGAGGAATAGAAATAAATATTTAAAAAAATTAAACTGAAAACTCTCTAAGTATAAGATTATTTTACTATATATAATATAACAATATTTTCATATAATTAATAATTGCAGATTTTATTAAAAAATAAATATTTATATCACAATAAAAGCGTTTAGTAAAGTGAGTAAAATTGTTGACAATACAAATTACCGGTATATAAAAAAATTCTCTTAACTTTACCCAATCACAACTATGGTTATTAAGTGTTTGGTACAAAAATTATCTACTAAAGTAATGAAAAAAAATTCTGATTATTTAGTTTGGATACCGTAGGTTTGAAACTAAAATTATAATCAATATCAATAAAAATCAATAGGGTAATAAGATTTAATTTGACTAAAATATGTGTCAAACTAATTTGGAAATTGATATATTTCATAATATTCTGGTCTCTTTGATTTCGTAATGTACTAAATCGAGCTTTGACGTGTTTAGCTATAACATCCTTACTTTATTGGTTCAGCTGTCATAATTTTGAAAGTTACTTCGTGTACAATCCTAAGTTAACCATAGCAATCACAACTCAGTTATTGCAATTAATAAATAAAACATCTTAGAAGGAAAATATTATCTAGTTTACAATCTGAGTGCACAAACGAGCGCAATCGCAGGGCGGCCGTCGTACTCCAATTACAATGCAAACTTTATCTCAGCACGATCATAAAAACATGTTTGAAAAAAAGCATCACATTTCACCAACGAACATAAATTAAATAATATACTATTTTACAGAAACATATTAATTATGAAGCATCATTATTATCCAAAGAGAATGATGCTCACCAAGTTATGTCACATGAATGTGTTTATTTTAATTGTTATGTCGCTCCTAGGTATGCGATAACAGCTATGTATTTGTAAATCTAATGTATCCACTTTAAGATAGGCTTTAGTTTGTGTGTTGATTTACTTTTAGTAATAAACTCTTTTTCCTCTCCCCTTACAAATTTAATGTTCCAAATGTCTTACTACAGCCCAATTTTTATAAAAAGAGCATTTTAAAAAATAGATTTTTTGTGTGTTCAACATCAATAACATTTTCTATTTTGTTATTTTTGTTAGCATTGTACCTTAGTATTCGTTCGAGTTATACGCTTATTTACTACTAATTACGCTATTGTGTTTGGGATGAGGGAGGTTTAATTAGTATAAATGCACCGGCATTTGGAACTTATCGAATTTTTATAGTTAGGAAATTTTAGAGGCCCCTCCAATTTCCCATCAGTAAAATTTCGAATTCCAAACTTTCTAACTTTTATGGTTGTGTGTTTTATCAAATTGGCAAATTTAAATATTCTTTCATGCATAAAAGTATATTTTCTTTGGAAAGATGGCAATTTACTCTAATTTACAAACCCCTCTGTCCCCCTCACCCTCACCCGCCTTAGCTTCCACAATTCTAATTTGAAATTTTAAGACTTATTTGGTTATTTTATATGATATTTTCCGTGTCTACCAAATGTAAACCTAACCACATCGTAAAGAATGTTATATTTTAGTTGTATAGATTTTAAGCGCTACCATTTCTTGGGCTTCAATTTTGTAATTCCACTTGTTCAAGAATGTAGGAAACGTGAGAAAATGCCAATTTTTCGCAGTATTTTTGATCAATTTTTTTTGAAAAAAAAAAAATATATCGCTCCAGTAGAAAGATATAGTTTAGTTTTCTTCACTTGGTGATATCAACAATTGTTATAATATTGTCATGAGCATAGCGGCATTAGATAAGATTTTTTTTAAATGATTTAACGTGAACAATGTATCCCCGTCTAGCTACTCAAACCTGTTTTATTATTAAATTACATGGCGAAATTTCAAGCTTATTTCTCTACAAAAATTGTATTTATATAGCTTTGTAAATATTTTGAGGGGACCTTCACTCCCTATTTTCCAAGCCTTCATTTTGAAATGTAATAATTCAGCCCTTGGTACTGTTTGAGTTGGTCTTTAAGCCCACCTGACTTATGTCAATCATCTAACACTTATAGACGTAGTTTAGTCCTTTAGTTTAAAAAGTTTGAGACCCCCTATATCACCAGCCTCCTTAGAAATAACATTTAAAATGTGTTTGTGGTTATTTGAAGTTATTCCTCTACATCCCTGACAAATTTAAATTTTCTACCTCCTACTAATTCTTAGTATACCCCTATCCCCCAACCCCCTCCATCCCTATTTCCTGTAGTCTCATTTTGAAATTTAAAATGTTCAGACTTTATAGTTAATTTGGGTGGTCCCTATCTCTGCTTGACGAATTCCAGTTTTATATCACACATAAAAGTAGTTTATCCATTTAAGACTTATTTGGTTATCTGAAGCCGTACCTCTACCAGCATGCAAAATTTAGATTTTCTAACATACTTAATCTTTCATAAACTCCTCCCTTTTTTATGGACTCCTATTATAAACTTTAAAAATTTTGGACTCTTATAGTTATTTGCCTATGTGAAGAATTTTAGTTTTATACCACACTGAGAAGAGGTTGTTTCTAATACTTTTATAAGTATTAGAAGTTAACCAACTTTTCCAAATCCCTTTGAAAAATATTAAATTATAACATTCATTTGGATATTTGGAGTTTTATTTCTACCTGTCTTTCAAATTTTAATTTGTAACCTCATCTCAAAAGCTATTTCTAGCTATAGCTTCCCCCTCCCCCATTTTCCATAGCTAAAGTTTAAAAATTTCATATTTTTTTGTTTACTTAGAGTGGTCCGTATACCAAAGAATTTAAGTTTTCTACCACACAGAATGTAGTTGAATAAATTAGTTTTTGTAAATGTTGAGCCCACTCCCTTCCCCTAACATTTCTTCAACTTCCACGTATAAATTTAAAATATTAAGATTTATCTGGTTATTTTGAAAGGTCATTCTACCTACTTTCTGAATTTAAATATTCTATCACAGCTAAAAGTTGTTTTTATTTTTATAACCCCTTACCCCCTCCCCTCCTCCACCCTATTTCCCGGGGTCCCGTTTAAAATTAAAAATGTACAGACTTATATTAATTTGACATGTCCCTTTAATTTACTTATACATGGCAATTTTCTACCACACTGGGAATTAGTTGTTTCTATTAGTTTTGTAAATATTTAAGCTCATTTTTCTAACTATAATTTAGAAATTTCCATTTTTAAGACTCATTTGGTTATTTGGAGTTGTCCTCCTAAACGACTATCAAATTTAAGTTTGCTAGCACACATAAAAGGTTTTTATTCTGTTTATATCCCCTCCCATATGTCCCAAGAGTCCTAATTATTTATCAAAAATGTTCATACTTTTATAATTATTTGCAATGATCCCATTTGTTGTCTGCACAATTTCAATCTTCTATCATCCTGTAAAGTATTTATTTATATTAGTTTGGTAGTCTTGAACACACATTTTTACCAACGCACCTCGGGAATCATCGTGTGGTTTCCGTACATAAATTAATTTCATATTAGCATTCTGCGACCCGATATCTCCCCATATATCAAATTTCATCTTGATTGGAGGACATTGAATTTACTGCCCCTTGTTCCCTCTTTTACACCCCTTTAGGTGATTAAATGTGAAAAACCCTAAAAAATATCTTCCCCATTTCTATACAGAAACATTTATTTTAAATTTCAAGGCTCTATGTCCACTAGTTCAAAAAATGCATGCTCAGTGAATTTTGAAAACTTTTGAACCCCCTTTTTTATCTCTTTAAGGTGGTTGAATTTCACAAAATTCGGTCTTATATCTGGTCTATAGCCAATAAGGAACCTTTACTAAATGTTTTAAATGTCCATGTTTGAAACCATTAAGCTCTTCTAACAAAACCACAAACTCCCCCACCTAATTTATTGTCTCTACGGGCATAATTGGCCCTGTAGTTTGGAATTGAAAGCATCCCAGTATATCCAGACTCATGTTAATATTATTAAATCAATATTTAGTTTAATATAAGAGAGAAAACATAAAACATTATTATATTTGTGCTTTATACTTCTAATATTTATATATATATTTTTAAATAGCATGTGAAATGGACTATTTGGCCGAAATTAACTTTAGATAAATGTTTTCAATAGATGATTCTTCTATGATATTAGTTTTGGTATCTACTAAATGAGAAATAATGTTTTAATAAAGACGAAACTACAAACAAGTTTATAAGTTGTATAATATTAACTTGTGTTATATTATTAAGGCTAATAATTCACCTCAATATTTAAATAGTATGGTGCACCAAACAGACTTTCTCTCTATTTTGTATAAAAATGGAAACATTTACTTAAAACTTGTAATATTTGTGAAACCAGATAATATACAATTTTACAGAAACATGACCATCACATTCCACCAAGAGGCATTAATGGAAGAAACGTATTGTTCATTATTCATATTTTACAGATTTTCATCAAAAAGACGAATTATAAACTCCCATTTTCTGAGACCTAATTTTTTTTTTAATATTTGCCAATAGCTCGGAAGCTGGGGACCTTTCAAGAATTACGTAAGGATTTTTTGGGTGGGAGTGATCAGTAATTTCTTAAGTTTTCATGGGGGTGGGCATATTCCATCTGAACTAAGGATTTTATAAATGTTTATGGTTAGACAAAATCTAAAAAACAAACACTTTTACAGACGCGCAGTCAAAAAGGTTGCACCTAGCGACGACAATCATTGCCTATTCACGTACACATAACTATAAACTGTCATTTATTTATGTTGTTTTAAACCTAATTTTACGGTGATAAATATTTTATAATTTCCCATCACGAATACTTTTGTCTAAAATAATATAATTTACCAAATTGTAAGAAAATTACGTAAGATCAGTCAGGGGAGAGGAGGGAACGAGAAATCTTACAATTCCTTAAGTAGGGAGATTTGGGGAGTAAGAGGGGTCAAAGTAATGAAATAAATCCTTACGTAATTTATGAACAGCCCCCTATTGGTTTTATAAAAATATATTTCAAGCAAAGGGTTTTTTTAATTTTAATTTTGTTACAATCTTACAATATTGAGTTATTTCGTGTTTCAAATACTTGCAAATATATGATTAAAATTGGCAATATTTACTTATGTAAATTACCCTTAAATTTATGTTTATGGGATGATTAAATTATAATATTAAACATTGCCCATTACGAGATTTAATAAAAATAGTTACAGTGGATTTCGAGATAGCTTGTTTTCTCTCTTTTTTACCTTTACTAAACTACCCTCAATTATAGGGTAAGATATCTAACTCCCAAAACTCCTCGAGGGAACCTTATAAAACCATATATACTGAGTTTTAGCCTGATCAGTAAAATGATGTCGGCTTTAGTTCTGGATGTAGACACACAGGCAGACGGCATCGCAAACCAACACCGTTTCGGGGGGAGGGGAGGGGGGCTTACAATTATCAACATTTGGATCTCTTTCTTACGAGCAAAGTCCTTTTCTTTTCAAGGTGTCGAGAGAAAGTAGAACGTGTCTATTTACATAAAGATGAGCACAACTCATAGTCTTATACGATTCAATGGTGCAAACACATTTCTATACATTCTTAAAACTACTTTCAACTAAAGGCTCAATGGCACTATGGAGTAACATATTCACAATTTAAGATGCAAAAAGTAGTAAATATTACATTGGCCACTTTATAATTAAAATTTAAACTATTTAATTAGTCAGAACTTTCAGCCTAATTTTGTTGAAACAATATTAGAAAATATCTAACCACTTGTTAAATAAATTGGTATTTCTAAATGTCTGCAATTCTTCTCAATGGTCCTTAATAAATAATTGCAGTTGACAGCCAGTCCCTTAGCTTAAAAAAAAGGTTCATTGTGTTTCAAGTTTTCTTTGTAATGTGCAGTCAGAGTAAACTTATTTGTGTGGCAGGATTAGGGTACTTATGACGAGGGGGTGGGGGGTTAGAGACTGAGGAGGGTGCTACCTGAAGCTTTCTCGGTGACCGCCAGCAGACAGGAGCTCATATTTTGTATCTGCCTTCTAGTACATTTGAATTTAAAGTGAGTCGTTTACAAAATGCTCACTTGATTGCGCTGTAGTCACTGGGGTCGCACCTAGCGAGCCCAACGTTGAAGGAGTAAAGCCTCGAAAAGGAGTGCAACATTTTTAACCTAGAGGCTGTGGCTCTGTGGTTTCCTTCTCTGTGACCTAGAGCTGTGGCCTGTTCTTCCTCTCTGTAACCTAGGCTGTGCTCTGTTCTTCCTTCTCTGTAACCTAGGGCTGTGGCTCTGTTCTTTCCTTCTCTGTACCTAGGGGCTGTGGCTCTGTTCTTTCCTTCTCTGTGACCTAGGGGCTGTGGCTCTGTTCTTTCCTTCTCTGTGGCCTAGGGGCTGTGGCTCTGTTCTTTCCTTCTCTGTGGCCTAGGGGCTGTGGCTCTGTTCTTTCCTTCTCTGTGCCTAGGGGCTGTGGCTCTGTTCTTTCCTTCTCTGTACCTAGGGGCTGTGGCTCTGTTCTTTCCTTCTCTGTACCTAGGGGCTGTGGCTCTGTTCTTTCCTTCTCTGTGGCCTAGGGGCTGTGGCTCTGTTCTTTCCTTCTCTGTGGCCTAGGGCTGTGGCTCTGTTCTTTCCTTCTCTGTGGCCTAGGGCTGTGGCTCTGTTCTTTCCTTCTCTGTGGCCTAGGGCTGTGGCTCTGTTCTTTCCTTCTCTGTTGCCTAGGGGCTGTGGCTCTGTTCTTTCCTTCTCTGTTACCTAGGGGCTGTGGCTCTGTTCTTTCCTTCTCTGTGGCCTAGGGGCTGTGGCTCTGTTCTTTCCTTCTCTGTGGCCTAGGGGCTGTGGCTCTGTTCTTTCCTCCTCTGTACCTAGGGGCTGTGGCTCTGTTCTTTCCTCCTCTGTAACCTAGGGCTGTGGCTCTGTTCTTTCCTCCTCTGTAACCTAGAGGCTGTGGCTCTGTTCTTATCCTCCTCTGTAACCTAGAGGCTGTGGCTCTGTTCTTACCTCCTCTGTAACCTAGAGGCTGTGGCTCTGTTCTTTCCTCTCTGTGACCTAGGGGCTGTGGCTCTGTTCTTTCCTCCTCTGTACCTAGGGGCTGTGGCTCTGTTCTTTCCTCCTCTGTACCTAGGGGCTGTGGCTCTGTTCTTTCCTCCTCTGTAACCTAGGGGCTGTGGCTCTGTTCTTTCCTTCTCTGTGGCCTAGGGGCTGTGGCTACTGTTCTTTCCTCTCTGTTGACCTAGGGCTGTGGCTCTGTTCTTTCCTCCTCTGTACCTAGGGGCTGTGGCTCTGTTCTTTCCTCCTCTGTACCTAGGGGCTGTGGCTCTGTTCTTTCCTCCTCTGTAACCTAGGGCTGTGGCTCTGTTCTTACCTCCTCTGTAACCTAGAGCTGTGGCTCTGTTCTTTCCTTCTCTGTGACCTAGAGCTGTGGCTCTGTTCTTTCCTTCTCTGTGACCTAGGGGCTGTGGCTCTGTTCTTTCCTCCTCTGTAACCTAGGGGCTGTGGCTCTGTTCTTATCCTTCTCTGTAACCTAGGGCTGTGGCTCTGTTCTTTCCTTCTCTGTTACCTAGGGGCTGTGGCTCTGTTCTTTCCTCCTCTGTAACCTAGGGGCTGTGGCTCTGTTCTTTCCTCTCTGTAACCTAGGGCTGTGGCTCTGTTCTTTCCTTCTCTGTACCTAGGGCTGTGGCTCTGTTCTTCCTTCTCTGTAACCTAGGGCTGTGGCTCTGTTCTTTCCTTCTCGTGGCCTAGGGCTGTGGCTCTGTTCTTTCCTCTCTGTGCCTAGGGGCTGTGGCTCTGTTCTTTCCTCCTCTGTAACCTAGGGGCTGTGGCTCTGTTCTTTCCTCCTCTGTAACCTAGGGGCTGTGGCTCTGTTCTTTCCTTCTCTGTAACCTAGGGGCTGTGGCTCTGTTCTTTCCTCCTCTGTAACCTAGGGGCTGTGGCTCTGTTCTTTCCTTCTCTGTGGCCTAGGGGCTGTGGCTCTGTTCTTTCCTTCTCTCTGACCTAGGGGCTGTGGCTCTGTTCTTTCCTCCTCTGTGACCTAGGGGCTGTGGCTCTGTTCTTTCCTCCTCTGTTACCTAGGGGCTGTGGCTCTGTTCTTTCCTTCTCTGTGGCCTAGGGGCTGTGGCTCTGTTCTTTCCTCCTCTGTAACCTAGGGGCTGTGGCTCTGTTCTTTCCTTCTCTGTGGCCTAGGGGCTGTGGCTATGTTCTTTCCTTCTCTCTGACCTAGGGGCTGTGGCTCTGTTCTTTTCCTCCTCTGTGACCTAGGGGCTGTGGCTCTGTTCTTTCCTCCTCTGTTACCTAGGGGCTGTGGCTCTGTTCTTTCCTCTCTTGATCCTAGGGGCTGTGGCTCTGTTCTTACCTCCTCTGTAACCTAGAGGCTGTGGCTCTGTTCTTTCCTTCTCTGTGACCTAGAGGCTGTGGCTCTGTTCTTTCCTTCTCTGTGACCTAGAGGCTGTGGCTCTGTTCTTTCCTTCTCTGTGACCTAGGGGCTGTGGCTCTGTTCTTACCTCCTCTGTAACCTAGAGGCTGTGGCTCTGTTCTTTCCTTCTCTGTGGCCTAGGGGCTGTGGTTCTGTTCTTTCCTCCTCTGTTACCTAGGGGCTGTGGCTCTGTTCTTTCCTCCTCTGTAACCTAGGGGCTGTGGCTCTGTTCTTTCCTTCTCTGTAACCTAGAGGCTGTGGCTCTGTTCTTTCCTTCTCTGTGACCTAGGGGCTGTGGCTCTGTTCTTACCTCCTCTGTAACCTAGAGGCTGTGGCTCTGTTCTTTCCTTCTCTGTGGCCTAGGGGCTGTGGCTCTGTTCTTTCCTCCTCTGTTACCTAGGGGCTGTGGCTCTGTTCTTTCCTCCTCTGTAACCTAGGGGCTGTGGCTCTGTTCTTTCCTTCTCTGTAACCTAGGGGCTGTGGCTCTGTTCTTTCCTTCTCTGTTACCTAGGGGCTGTGGCTCTGTTCTTTCCTTCTCTGTGACCTAGAGGCTGTGGCTCTGTTCTTTCCTTCTCTGTGACCTAGAGGCTGTGGCTCTGTTCTTTCCTTCTCTGTAACCTAGGGGCTGTGGCTCTGTTCTTTCCTTCTCTGTGGCCGAGGCCGAAAGCAAACTTTTTCCTAGAACTGATAGAGATAAGAAGCGTAGTGCAGGACCGTAATGTGTGTAGGCGACCAAGTTGGACTAAACGTGGGGAGATAAATCGTCAAGATACAATCATACTCTCGAGCAGAAAAATTAGCCTAGCCATCCCAGTCAGCTAGGCGCTTCTCTCTGGGGGTTCAAATCCCTGCTGAGATCTTATTCAAACGTTTCCTTCTACTCTCCCACGCAAATGTGGGTACATTTGTTTAATTAATTCTGCCTGTTTAGGTATGAACTAATTATGCCAGTGGGTTAAGGATGAATACGTTTCAATTTAGAGGAAGTATACCCGCATTCGCGTGGAGAGAGAGTGGGAAAATATTTAGGAAGTATCACCCAATCAAATTGAGTCACGATCTCCCAGTCACCGGCAGACTAGTCTATTGCGAGAGTGACGCCTTAGACCATGTGGTCACCAAAGTGGGATATTACCAATCCTCATGTCTAAAATTAACTAAAAGATTAAAATAACATGACTTAACAAATCTTTAAAAATTGCGTAAGCTAAATAGGTGGGAGGGAGCTTACGTGGGGGAGGGAGGAGGGAGGATCTAAAATCATGTAAAAAAAGCCTTACGTAATTTAAGAATAATAAAAATTATGGGCCATTGATTCAAGGCATAGCAGCCGGGCCATGTTATTGAACACAGTAGAAACGAACTCAGGTCATTGCTTTATAAATCACCCTTTTAAAAACGTCTTGAACTATTTTTTTAAAATTAATATCTGGGGAGGGTAGTGATAAATAATACTGTATACTTATTTATCAGAGGAAAAATTATTTAAGGTAAAATTAGAGATAGGTAACTCATTTTTGAAGATTTTCTACTTAACTATAAAAAATAACCTATACAAGAGAGTATGTAGCTTACGATTTTGTCGCAACACTTATTTGAGTTTATAAGTAAGCAGGTAAAATAAAAAATAAATAAAATTTAGTGTGCTAAATTTGGCCACTGTGCGTTGATTAATTTTTAAACTTTAAAGGTTAAAGAGGCAATAAAATATTTAAAAAGCAATTTCATTTCGAAGACTAGAACAATTTTGACTATAAATATATCTGTTATTTTTATTACTGATATCACCGCGTCATACTACCTGTTCATGTTATACGCATATGAAGAGTCCAAAGGAAAAACCAGGTAACCCTCAAAATTTCTAAAAATGAGATTTCAATGCCCTCTGGTAGTTCTTTCCAAGTACTACAATATTTCCAATACAAAAGTGTCATAACAAATCAACCCACTAAGTTACAGTCGTTTGAAATTTTGCGTCCAATGGATGAATCAGCTAACCCTCAATCTGACTATATCTAGCGGTCAACAGAGCTATGTGTGACCTAGTATGTTCTTCCTATTACAATCTGACTATATCTAACGGTCAACAGAGCTATGTGTGACCTAGTGCGTTCTTCCTATTACAATCTGACTATATCTAGCGGTCAACAGAGCTATGTGTGACCAAGTGTGTTCTTCCTATTACAATCTGACTATATCTAGCAGTCAACAGAGCTATGTGTGACCAAGTGTGTTCTTCCTATTACAATCTGACTATATCTAGCAGTCAACAGAGCTATGTGTGACCTAGTGTGTTCTTCCTGTTACAATCTGACTATATCTAGCGGTCAACAGAGCTATGTGTGACCAAGTGTGTTCTTCCTATTACAATCTGACTATATCTAGCGGTCAACAGAGCTATGTGTGACCAAGTGTGTTCTTCCTATTACAATCTGACTATATCTAGCAGTCAACAAAGCTATGTGTGACCAAGTGTGTTCTTCCTATTACAATCTGACTATATCTAGCGGTCAACAGAGCTATGTGTGACCAAGTGTGTTCTTCCTATTACAATCTGACTATATCTAGCAGTCAACAAAGCTATGTGTGACCTAGTGCGTTCTTCCTATTACAATCTGACTATATCTAGCAGTCAACAGAGCTATGTATGACCTAGTGTGTTCTTCCTATTACAATCTGACTATATCTAACGGTCAACAGAGCTATGTGTGACCTAGTGCGTTCTTCCTATTACAATCTGACTATATCTAGCAGTCAACAGAGCTATGTATGACCTAGTGTGTTCTTCCTATTACAATCTGACTATATCTAACGGTCAACAGAGCTATGTGTGACCTAGTGCGTTCTTCCTATTACAATCTGACTATATCTAGCAGTCAACAGAGCTATGTGTGACCTAGTGCGTTCTTCCTATTACAATCTGACTATATCTAGCAGTCAACAGAGCTATGTGTGACCTAGTGCGTTCTTCCTATTACAATCTGACTATATCTAGCAGTCAACAGAGCTATGTGTGACCTAGTGCGTTCTTCCTATTACAATCTGACTATATCTAGCAGTCAACAGAGCTATGTGCGAGCTAGTGTGTTCTTCCTATTACAATCTGACTATATCTAGCAGTCAACAGAGCTATGTGTGACCAAGTGTGTTCTTCCTATTACAATCTGACTATATCTAGCAGTCAACAGAGCTATGTGCGAGCTAGTGTGTTCTTCCTATTACAATCTGACTATATCTAGCAGTCAACAGAGCTATGTGTGACCTAGTGTGTTCTTACTATTACAATCTGACTATATCTAGCAGTCAAAAGAGCTATGTGTGAGCTAGTGTGTTCTTACTATTACAATCTGACTATATCTAGCAGTCAACAGAGCTATGTGCGAGCTAGTGTGTTCTTCCTATTACAATCTGTCTATATCTAGCAGTCAACAGAGCTATGTGTGACCTAGTGTGTTCTTACTATTACAATCTGACTATATCTAGCAGTCAAAAGAGCTATGTGTGAGCTAGTGTGTTCTTACTATTACAATCTGACTATATCTAGCAGTCAACAGAGCTATGTGCGAGCTAGTGTGTTCTTCCTATTACAATCTGACTATATCTAGCAGTCAACAGAGCTATGTGCGAGCTAGTGTGTTCTTCCTATTACAATCTGACTATATCTAGCAGTCAACAGAGCTATGTGTGACCTAGTGTGTTCTTACTATTACAATCTGACTATATCTAGCAGTCAAAAGAGCTATGTGTGACCTAGTGTGTTCTTCCTATTACAATCTGACTATATCTAGCAGTCAACAGAGCTATGTGTGACCTAGTGTGTTCTTCCTATTACAATCTGACTATATCTAGCGGTCAACAGAGCTATGTGTGACCAAGTGTGTTCTTCCTATTACAATCTGACTATATCTAGCAGTCAACATAGCTATGTGTGACCTAGTGCGTTCTTCCTATTACAATCTGACTATATCTAGCAGTCAACAGAGCTATGTGTGACCTAGTGTGTTCTTACTATTACAATCTGACTATATCTAGCAGTCAACAGAGCTATGTGTGAGCTAGTGTGTTCTTCCTATTACAATCTGACTATATCTAGCGGTCAACAGAGATATGTGTGACCTAGTGTGTTCTTCCTATTACAATCTGACTATATCTAACGGTTGAAAGAGTTATGTGTGACCTAGTGTGTTCTTACTATTACAATCTGACTATATCTAGCAGTCAAAAGAGCTATGTGTGACCAAGTGTGTTCTTCCTATTACAATCTGACTATATCTAGCAGTCAACAGAGCTATGTGTGACCAAGTGTGTTCTTCCTATTACAATCTGACTATACCTAGCAGTCAACAGAGCTATGTGTGACCTAGCGTGTTCTTCCTATTACAATCTGACTATATCTAACGGTCAACAGAGCTATGTGTGACCTAGTGTGTTCTTCCTATTACAATCCGACTATATCTAGCGATCAAAAGAGCTATGTGTGGTGTGTTTGAGAGGTCTGTATTGTGATCTTTCATCCTCTTCTGGAAGCAAAGTAAATTGTCTAGTTCCCTAGTCCAAGAGCGGTACAGGTTATTACAGTATGATTTTGGTAGGAAGAACGGTAAAGTCTTTTTTCCCTAGCAGATATATAGTATATAGTCCGATAGACCTTTCAGAGAGTAATTCCTACCGTGAATAGAGTATAAACCTGCCTCGGTGACGTAGTTAGCTAACGTGCTAGACTGCTGAGGACGGGGAGATCGAGGTTCGAATCTCGGTCGGGTGAACTGAGGAGGGGCTGGTTCACAACCAATAACCCGAACGGGTAGTAAGACGTGGTGCTACACCAAGTCATGTTATCTTCAGCCGTCACCGTTGATAGATATTATGTTGAATTTTCTAACCAAAATCAGGGTACGCTTATCCTCTTCATGCTAGGGCGAACGGGTCCCTGGTAATTACATTAAACATTTATTTCCAATCATTATTAATTCTTTTTACAAGATTTATACGTTTAAAGTTAATTAAGGTTAAATATCCTACACATGGTCTGGATACTGCTGTTCTAAGGTGTCGGACTTCAATCCTCGGTCCTTAGGATATCTCCATTTTCATTTCTCTAAAACCTTGCGTTATAATACAAACTCTCGATATTACATCTTATATTCTGAACTATCGCTGACATGTAGGGTGCGCGGTTCAATCCTTCCCTGAATTGCCTTTAAATTGACGACTTCAATCCTCGGTCCTTAGGATATCTCCATTTTCATTGCTCTAAAACCTTGCGTTATAATACAAACTCTCGATATTACATCTTAAATTCTGAACTATCGCTGACATGTAGGGTGCGCGGTTCAATCCTTCCCTGAATTGCCTTTAAATTAACTAGATCGTGGATTGTGAAAGGAGTTAAATTGATTAATTGTCACCTACGTTACACGTTCCAGATTGTTTGAACTTTAGCTAATTCAATATTCAAATGAAGTAACTAATTTTTTTTTAGAAAAATATTGTTAATTTCTTCATAATCCTACCTCATTTAAAGGTAATTAATAATCCTGCCTCATTTAAAGGTAATTCATTTAAAGGTAATTAAGATTGTTTGAACTTTGGTTAAAAGGGTAATTAATGGACTTTGCGTTTTTAAGGTAATTAATGGTCGAACTTTGTTTTAAGGAAGATTGTTTGAACTTTAGCTAATTCAATATTCGAATGAAGTAACTTTAATTTTTTAGAAAAATATTGTTAACTTCTTAATAATCCTACCTCATTTAAAGGTAATTCATTTAAAGGTAATTAAGATTGTTTGAACTTTAGTCAAAATGTAATTAATGGACTTTGTGAGGTAATTCATTTAAAGGTAACTATGATTGTTTGAACTCTGGTTAATTCAATATTCAAATGAAGTAACTAATTTTTTAGAAAAATATTGTTAACTTCTTCTTAAGCCAGCCTCATTTAAAGGTAATTAAGATTGTTTGAACTTTGGCTAATTCAATATTCAAATGAAGTAACTGATTTAGGAATGGTTTAAATCTACACATGCAGAACTTTTACGATCCTACTAGGGAGGAGTTGAAGAGAGTGTATTTAACCAATCTCATTGTTACATCCTCATTTAAAGGTAATTCATTTAATGGTAATTAAGATTGTTTGAACTTTGGTTAATTCAATATTCAAATGAAGTAACTGATTTTTAGAAAAATATTGTTAACTTCTCCATAATCCCGACTCATTTAAAGGTAATTAAGATTGTTTGAACTTTGGTTAAAAGGGTAATTAATGGACTTTGCGTTTTTAAGGTAATTAATGGTTGAACTTTGTTTTAAGGAAGATTGCTTGAACTTTATCTAATTCAATATTCGAATGAAGTAGCTGATTTTTTAGAAAAATATTGTTAACTTCTTCATAATCTTACCTCATTTAAAGGTAATTCATTTAAAGGTAATTAAGATTGTTTGAACTTAGTCAAAAAGGTAATTAATGGACTTTGTGAGGTAATTCATTTAAAGGTAACTATGATTGTTTGAACTTTGGTTAATTCAATATTCAAATGAAGTAACTAATTTTTTAGAAAAATATTGTTAACTTCTTCTTAATCCAGCCTCATTTAAAGGTAATTAAGATTGTTTGAACTTTGGCTAATTCAATATTCAAATGAAGTAACTGATTTAGGAATGGTTTAAATCTACACATGCAGAACTTTTACGATCCTACTAGGGAGGAGTTGAAGAGAGTGTATTTAACCAATCTCATTGTTACATCCTCATTTAAAGGTAATTCATTTAATGGTAATTAAGATTGTTTGAACTTTGGCTAATTCAATATTCAAATGAAGTAACTGATTTTTAGGAAAATATTGTTAACTTCTTCATAATCCAGACTCATTTAAAGGTAATTAGGATTGTTTGAACTTTGGATGACCGAACTTTGCTGTACTAAGCTAATTTTTAAAGGTAATTTATGGACTTTGTTTTTTTAACTTCTTCATAATCCAGCCTCATTTAAAGGTAATTAAGATTGTTTGAGCTTTGGATGACCGAACTTTTGGTTAAAAAGGTAATTAATGGACTTTGTGTTTTTAAGGTAATTAATGTTCGAACTTTGTTCTAAGGAAGATTGTTTGAACTTTAGCTAATTCAATATTCAAATGAAGTAACTGATTTTTTTATGAATATAAAGATTTAAAACACATAGATACATACTAAATTAGTTGGGTTTTTTTCCACAAGTTATAGTTCTTGAAATTGCTGTTTTGTTTTATACATTAACACTAATCACTTACACTATAGAGTACAGGACGTGAATATTTTTTTTAGTTTTAATCACTTACACTACAGAACATTAACACTATAGAGTACAGGACGTGAATATTTTTTTAGTTTTAATCACTTACAGTATAGAACATGAATTTTTTATACATTAACACAATAGAGTACATGACGTGAATATTTTTTTTGTTTTAAGTTATAGTTCTTGAAATTGTTTGTTTTGTTTATACATTAACACTAATCACTTACACTATAGAGTACAGCACGAGAATATTTTTTTTAGTTTTAATCACTTACACTACAGAACATGAATACTATAGAGTACAGGACGTGAATTTTTTTTTATACATTAACACAATAGAGTACATGACGTGACGTTTTGTTTAATCACTTACAGTATAGAACATGAATATTTATACACTATAGAGACTACTGAACATGAATTTTTTTTTAGGTTTAGTTCTAATCACTTATGATTTTTTTCACATAGACGTACTGTTCACTATAGAGTTGACGGTCTGATTGAGTAATGGGACCATGGAAGAGTATTGACAGTTCCTGGTACTCTATATCTTTTGTCGTCAATAGAGCATAGAGCGACCCTATTGAATTTTTGTGTGTAAAGTTTGAATCCTACAGCTCTTATTGAACGAGCCTCTCTCATGACTATCGTCTCATCTGTCAAACAATTACGATAATCCTCTAATGAAAGCGTTCTTAACGCGCTACTCTTCACCCCTTTAGCCTTGAGCGTCTCTCCATCTCCTTGTACCGAGAATGAATAGAGTTTAGGACGTAAACCAATGAACTCAGTGATGATCCGACCTCGAGTCTCGTCTTTTAGTTTACAGAGCACCCCCGGCATCCTGTAAACATTATCTTGTCCGTAGGTGGAGGTGTCCAGGTAGTCATTAGCTAATAGGGCGAGTCTCTGGTATGCATCCTCAACAGTCATGCAGTAGAGAAGTGAGTCTGTATCAGTGTATTGAAGTTTTAACGTACCTTGGGGGAAGGCAGGGATCATAACCTGGTAATGCAGACCGTACATGACTACCTTCGAGATTTCCAAAATGGCGAATCCCGCATAGATAGGCATATCAAAGTAAATCTCTTGCGGCTCCATCTCGATGATGACTAGGTTTTCTGACACTATCGAGCGGTTTTTAAAGTTAGGGCTGGCTTTGAGGTTACCCGCTCCAAATTTCCCTTCCCACTTGGTAGCTATCTTTATCGTACGGTAAGCCCTCTTGTTAGATATGAGGCGGCTGAATGCGGCATTGTTCATCAGTTTGAAAAACATGTTTTCAAATTGATTGCTCGCTTTACTCCTCATTTCCGCGTTCAACCTGATATACGGAGCCATCCACGGCGCTTGCTTGAAACTGAGAACACGGTGAACTCTCGTCAGTTTCAACCCGTTCGCTAAACATAGCTTTAGATGTCGGTAGTGAATGACGTACCCGCTCTTATCAGCTAAAGTTGTTAACAGTTTCTCATGTTTCCCTACAGGTGGAATCCCTTTCTCAAGACAGAACGGCAAGTCAGAATGAGCGTCGTGCACATCTCGCGGATATTCAAGATCTACCTGCAAGATATAGCCCGTATCCGCATCGTCCTCTACTTTTAGCACGTCCAATCGAACAATTTCTTCATCTTCGAGCCACCTGAACTCTCCATAGGGAAGTGAGGACAGCATACTAAATGAATAGAGTCCATTCACGTCTAGATAGACAATGTAGGACTCTGGCTTGGAAGGATCAAACGCGTCCATATAGCGATTATTCGCTACAGCGTGACGATTAGCCACAAAACATATCCCTCCGCGGATAGCTCCCTCAATGAATTGATGAGTGTCCACATCATCGATTAATTCGAGCCGTACCCGGGTTATTCTCAATAGAGCCTGGTACGCTAGACTGGGAGCTGTAAGGGACCATCCGGGATCCAGCCTATACGTCTTCATGCAGAGATCACGAAAGTTCTCAAAGACGTCGCCCAGTAAAGTTACGTCCGTGTACAGGTAGAGGTTCGAATAGTCCCAAAGATTCTTACATTCGAATACTCGCCAAACCTCACAGGCGTGATCATAGTCTTCCTGAGAGATATGACTATCCGTGAGCGCGTTGTAAAATTTATCTTTGCTCGGTAACTGAGTCTCGTCCAGCCGCTCGAATGAATCAATATAATCATAGGGGAACACTCCTTTTCGTGTGACTAATTTGAAGCGTTCATCCTCGGGTTTACACTTACGGGTGATTTTAAGTTGCTCGCGTTCGAGGTAAGATACGCATTTCTCTAGGGAAGTACATAGAAAACTGAAACTATCTATAATTTTAATTGTAATCCCTCGAAACCCGTGCCGAATATATTTCATGATTACTTTGAATCTTCCCATAGTCTCTCCAATAACTCTGACTTTTCCTGGATTGATGTGAACGCTCTCCCCCGTGAACGGATCAGTTTCTCTACGTTCAACGAGTGATTCGAGAAGGAAAAAATTGTCGTAGCAACGCGCGTTATGGATTACTACGCTCAGGTGACTCGGGTTCTTGTAATTAATATTACACGCCGCGTGACTACTCCCACGATAAAGTCCAGTCAAGTGACAATGATCCATAACCCGAATATCATCATTCTTGTAGGGCTTCTCGCATATATGACAATGAGGCTGTATTATGAGCGTCTCTTTGAGCAGGAGTTAACGGTTTCATTGGTACAACGGTACTATAGTACTCTAGTACACGTTTCGCCGTATCTACGAGCGCCTCAACAAATTGGTCAGTACAATCTTTTCCCGTGAAGTGACGGTACTCTGAGAGACTATCATCAAAATTACATTTAACGTACATTCCTACAGAGTAAGCTACATGACGCTGAACATTCTCGGTATATGAAAATTTTGGGTCGGGATCACTCGTTTCTATAGGCATAAGTAAGCTCTCCAGGTCCGCATATACGATAAATCCTGTTTTATCCTGCTGCTTATACTGAGTGAACGTGAGGAATTTATCCTCCCCTTGAGGGAATGTACTCCTTACCGCATCGAATTTTATACACGCCTCTTTATGTTTTGTGAGTTTGTTTTCAGTCAAAAAAGCGTACAGGCATCTATCACAAAAGTATCTACGTCCTCTGTTAGACGCTCGCGGCAGTTGAGAGTTTATTAACCGTGACAGATTTTTAATCCCGCTGAAATGATAAGTTTCTGTCCCGTGCACTCTTATCATGAATAAATGTACATGTCTAGCGCGCTCTTTAGCACTGACGTGTACGGGAACAATTACTAGTTTTTTAGAGGTGTCAGCTGTGTCAATATAAGAGTCACTCCCATCATGCTTTGCAGTGTACACATTTACAGATATATTGTTAAGCTTTTCAAAACGCTCGATATATCTCATTTGGAATGGGAGAGGGATCCCGTCTAGATTCAACACGTCTCGAAAATTAGGGTAAGAGGATAAACGTTGAGCTCTCCCTGTCGGCTCAAAAAGACAGGATAAAACAGATACAGGGAAACAATGACCTTCTTCACATTGCACATTTATCAACGCTTCACGCCTGGCTATAGTTTCAGGGATTTGAACCCGAGCCCCGATCGTGAAAACCGTGTTTTTAGAGAGATTTATTCTCATCTCCAATGTACCGTCATACATCCAACCCGAGTCTCTAGAAACAAAACCTTCAATTTGAGCAAGGAGGGGAAAAACTACATTATTCTCATATAACTCCTCCAAGTTTGTAGTGCTAAATATACCGCATAGAGTAGAGTTGAAATACCCTTTCTCAATTCTACCCTCGCTAGGATGTCTAAACTCGCAAATGAGGCTGCAATTTACCTTTATCGAGTCATTTGCAATTGTTTCTTCTATCGTCTTTACGTATATACCTCCGCACGCGACGAGAAACTGAACGGGGTCCTTGTAAGGCAATTCGTTAGTGATAGAATAGGTTTTTATACGGCGGGTGTACGCCTGCTCAATAAGTTTCAATGAGAGACCTAACGGTTCCAGGTAAAGTCTAAACTGGGTAAATTCCGTACCTAAGTCACGTGACTGAGTCAAAAGTGTCCGGATCTGTCTATCTATATCCTCATGTCCGAGTATCAAAACGCTCGAGGTCTTAATCAACCCTGGTGTATGCTCAATATATGCCTTATATACTTGTGTTGTGATATCACGTTTTAGATAATTAATTAAAAGTTGCTCATTCGAGGTTAATTCATGGAGAGTATACACTTTATTTCCATTTATTTGTCAAGATATAATGATAGGGGAAGAAAAGCGCGCTCTTTTAGCTGGAGGTTCTGTCATGTTCACTCTATGCTCTCCTTTTTTTTTAGCCTCCTCTTCATTCAGGTACAGTCCCCGGTGGGCTCGAGACGGCTGTAAACAAACAAACAGGGACGACTAAGATGAGTAAATGCAATGGGAGGGTCAAGGTTCGACTCTCGCCCAGGATGGTTTTAACCTAATGGGTTTTTTTCTAGTCTCTCTAACCACGCAAATTTGTACACATTTCCTCTAAAAATATAACCATATTAATCCCTAAACAGTATAACCAGAACGGCTAGTATGGAAGATTTGTACGAAAGCTGTTTGTGATATTTTTTAGTTTACTGTAAATACAGAAAGGTTTTAATGTTTCTTTTTTTGTTGCTGAAGGTTGTTGTCCCTCGCTCCCTTCCTTTAAAAGAAGAAAGAGAAGAAAAGAGACTGACAAAAAAGTGTGTTTAAACTCATTTCAAAAACGACTCAAGTAGCTGTTTTTTTTAAACTATTCACTCGTGTTAAATTCTCGATATTCCTTTAAAGCATTATTAACCGTGACGAAAATGTACTTAAACTATTCACATTTAACCTGAAAACAATTCAATGATTATTGACTTAGGTCTTACGAGGAATTGATTCAACACAATTATCCTGGGAAGTGAGGTTTGAACCTTGTATTGTTAGTTAATGATGTAAACAATTCCTTTTTTTAAACTCATTTCAAAAAAAACTATTCATTCGATGATTATTGGCCAGGACCGAGGATTGAACCCTGGACCTCTAGGTTTACCAGGTTTATTATTGAGTGTCAATTGAAGGATGCTGTTGTCCCGGTAAATAGATTACCCGGTTCACCGTAAATGTAACCACCAAGGCCTAAATTTTGATGACATGTCATCTTTTTTTGTTACATATAATGCTCTTAATTACATAATATCTGTTCATGAACTTCTGTGATTAAACACAATTATCCTGGGAAGTGAGGTTTGAACCTTGTATAGTTAGTTAATGATGTAAACAATTCCTTTTTTTAAACTCATTTCAAAAAAACTATTCATTCGATGATTATTGGGAAGGACCGAGGATTGAACCCTGGACCTCTAGGTTTACCAGGTTTATTATTGAGTGTCAATTGAAGGATGCTGTTACCCGGTTCACCGTAAATGTAACCACCAAGGCCTAAATGTTGATGACATGTCATCTTTTTTTGTTACATATAATGCTCATAATTACATAATATCTGTTCATGAACTTCTGTAGTTTTTGGAATTTAAGGTCATATTTCCTTGATTTGTTTAATTTTTTAGGTCTGATTAGGCCTATTCGCGTAATTCATGTTGATTAAGTAACTTATATTTAGTGTCACTTTTAATAAATAATCTTGAGCAATCGAGTAATTGATATATTACTCCAATTTAGTTAATTAACCCTAAGAATCATCGCAAGTTAATTGTTTTTTTTTAGGTATGATTAGGCCTATTCGCATAATTCATGTTGAATAAGTAACTTATATTTAGTGTCACTTTTAATAAATAATCTTGAACAATCGAGTAATTGATATATTACTCCAATTTAGTTAATTAACCCTAAGAATCATCGCAAGTTAATTGTTTATTTTTTTAGGTCTGATTAGGCCTATTCGCATAATTAATGTTGAATAAGTAACTTATATTTAGTGTCACTTTTAATAAATAATCTTGAACAATCGAGTAATTGATATATTACTCCAATTTAGTTAATTAACCCTAAGAATCATCGCAAGACCTAACTCGAGTAAGGAATGGGTGTAATGAGGTGGACTGGATAGAACTGGCTCAAGATAGGGGTAGGGTGTAATGAGTTGGGCTGGATAGAACTAGCTCAATCTTGAGCAATTGAGTAATTGATATTTCAAAAAACTATTCACATTTAACCTAAAAACAATTCAATGTTTATTGACTTAGATTAAGTACGGTTATCCTAACACACACACACACATACACATACACACACACACACTTACCTTCAAAGTTCAGGATGGCCGTTTTGGTGGCGGTAGAGAGACCTTTGTAAACAAGTAGTAGATCCTCTTTCGAGATATCTTCTATCTGAGCGTCACTAAGCATCGAAAATCTTCGCGACAGCCAAACTTGATACTTGGCGTCAAGCACAGTAAGTATACGACGACCGAATCGAGTATTTACCGATTTTATTGAAGAAATACGGTACGCGTGACCTATCTCCAAGTCGGTCAATTTACGTGGAAGTATTTCATTACTTCCCACCTCCGTCAAAAATGCAGCCACAAATTCTGATGCCATGGTTAATATAGCTACCGGTTAAAAAGGCTGACCATCCCCTATTTATAGGCTCCAAGCCACGCCTCTCTCCCTCCCCCTCCCACAAAGTACACGGATCTAGACCCTCAATGTGAAAACTACTCAACACAAAGTATCTTGATTCTAAGCATGTCACATAGAAAGAAATTTATGTTCTAAAATACCTTGACTGTTATGAGAATATACGGCTCTTTCAAGTGCAGCTAGCACACCTGTGCACCCCAGTCACTACGTCAAGCCTAGCCTGTCACACTTTACCGTGTGTGCACCGTACAACCCGACCCATAGGGTCTATACGCTACGTCACGATGATAGGGAAAAAAACAGCCAGACCGTACGAGAGACAACCCTTCTCATCCCTGTCCTCGTATCTGCACCAAAAAAACCAGCCGCTCCACAAACCCTCACCCCCCTACCTCACATCTCTCATGTGTCCCCGTATCTGCAACCAGTTGTGTCCTCCCCTCCCCCTCAAATCTCTCAGTCAGCCAGGTGCTTCAACCCCCCACCCCCCCATCCCCTCGCCCATAGTCACAGAAACTGCACCGGTATAATAAAAAACCAGATGCTCTACACCCCCCTTTCTACCACCATCGCGTGCTCCAACCCTTCCCCCCACCTCCCTACCTCCCCATCAACATGTCATCTCAGGAACCATTAAAATCTTGATTAATGGGGTGTCCTCGGGACTGCACTTCTCCCTTACTCCGCATAGCTCGCAAACCTTTTTGACATCACGGACCGACATGTGGCCTTTGCAAAAACCGGGACGTTTATGGTTATTAAAACATGTCTGGTTTGTGAACCAACGCCCGCAGTCTTTACAGACCACAGATAGGGATCCGCTACAAACAGCTTTAGCGTAGCACTTTTTGCAAGTGGACTTGCACTTGAGCTCGTTCTTCTTACTGAACGGCACACGGCACTGGCGGCAAAGTACCCGCACTTAAATGCGGCTGTCAAGGATGTTATGACATCAAAATTGTTTTGCTTATCGTCGTGAAAATGCAAATCAAGGTAGCCCTTAAAGGAATGTTTGGGGTGAGTAGGCCCCTTATATAGGACCTGCCTTCCCCGATGCTCCCTAAACACTGTGATTTTGTATTTGTAGAGGTATGTTTGAAATGGTTTCAGTTCGGTTATTCCACCACCTTTCAAACAATTCACACGGGCATCACGGCATAGTTCCTCTGCGTTGTGTTTTTGAATTTGACGGCACCTTATAATCTGTTTAACGTTGTTCACGTCCAAGCATCCTGATTCTCTTTTAATATCACATATAGCTTTGGCGACAACCAATGCACGCGCAAGGCAACGTGTATCACCATACAAATTAGGGGGCTGTGCTACTATAAAAAGAACTTCAGATATCTTCTAGAGGTGTTTAATATTTCGAATTTTTCCTAGCCTTCTGCATTTATGAAAAAAAACACTCCAGAGTGCTTCTATAGGTGTTTAATATTAAGAATTTGTCCTAGCCTCTGGCAGCTAGGGAGGGGGTTGTGTTTCTATAAAACACTTCAGATAGCTTCTAGAACTGTTTCTCATTTATAATTTTTTCTAGCTTCTGGCAATTGCGGGATGTGCCCACCAACTCCCCCCTGCCCCCCTGAAATGGCTACGGCCTGGATGGAATCGTTCACCACATTAAAGAATCTGTCCATGTCTACCTTAAAAACGGTTAAAATAACAGAATTATATGTTTGGGAGATAAATTTGGTCGATTCTTTTAAACCAAACAATACAAAATACGGAAGGAAAGTTTTAGTAGACCTTAATGGTAGTATTAAATCTTTTCTTCCAAATAGATTCTCTAACTTAACAGAAAAAGATGTAGAAAATTTAAATAAAGAAAAACTGACGTAAGGTGTAATACTTCAAGAAAATCATTCTGCCAAGCTGACATTTGATCGCATAGAAAGTAAGTACTTATTAACTATATTCTTATTTGTATCATCATCATCATCATCATCATCATCATCATCTATGTATGTATTGAAGAATGTGTATGTTAGTATGTTAAAGAAGGAAAATTGTATAATTGTTTAACCTGTGGTATGTATATTTGAATAGAACGTAGTAATTTTGTTTTATTATAAATTATATTTATTTATTAATACTATAATGTAAGCATTGTAAACGAGGTGGGTGTGAAAGAAGAAATGTTGAGTGTTTCAATTGCATTGTTAACCTACCCAAAAAACTAATTTTGTTGGAATAGAACATTACAATTTTGTCTGAGTATATTAAATATATATACTTCATTTAATTTTGCTGATATAAATTGAAAAATCTATATTTTCAACCTAGTACACTTTATTATATTTTACATACATCACCATCATTCTATGAAAAAGAACATTTATAATATGTTTAGTTGCAGCTTTCGAGGTCAATATCTGGAACTAAGCTCAACAATGACGATGTGATTATAAATGAGTGTCCATTCGAATCAAACTTGTTATCAAACAATAAATGTTAAATATTTTCAATAGCTATTTTCAGTTCAACATTTGTTACTTGTAGTCAACATAAAGAATTTAAAAAACTAGATTTTTGATTTGCTAGCTTGACATAATGTATCGCATTAAATAATAGTAGGAAAAATAAGAAATAATATAGGATTTTACATTTTATAGTATATTCAGAAAACCACTTAGATATAACCTTTCATTCAAAAGCTTGTAGTGAAATGCAAAATTATTTTGAAAATTAATCTTTTGTAAATATATAATTCCTTTTAATCAATTAGTGTATTTGAATGATTCAATCTCAGTAAGAAATACTGTTTATTCTACTTGTGAGGGTTGTATTCTAAGTTTGAGCAAATTAAACGAGTCGTGGATGACTTCAAAAGAGATGTTCTAGAAAGTTTGATAAGGACAAATTATTTATAAGTATAAAATAAGAACGACAGTTGATGTGTCTCCCTTTCCTGGGGGGAAGGGGGGTCAACCAGATGAGGAACTGAGTCGGCGGCCTAACCGTCAGGAAGGGGAAACAATAAAACTTCGAGTACCTTCTAACAGTTTGAATTTGCCACGTTCCCATTGGTGCAAATTCAAACAAGGTGAAGAAGGGTAGGACGGTAATGACCAGTAAATAGCGGTCCAACCGAGGTATTAAGTAGGGTTGGGCCGAGCAAATCTGGTATTCTGGTTTTTGAATTACGGGAGGACTCGGGTGAACTGTGTGACGCTCGGGTACCATAATGATGGGGGGACTTCACTATTTTATTAAGCATAAAAGTTGTAATCAGGTGATAAAGTAATTAATAAAAATGTGGTGTGTTACAAATAACATTAATAATTCATTATGCCCTATACTTTCAATATTTTAACGGCCAAAATAAGTTCAACTAGAAAGAAAAAGGTATCGTAACAAAGTTGGTGCTACGTGACCAGGATTCATCATGGTACATAACAAAATATGGAATGGTGAAATAAAGAATTATGGGGAAATAAACGACAGTGAACTATATGGACGGAGCTACGAGGACGGAAACCTATGACGGAGCTACGAGGACGGAAACCAGTGACGGAGCTACGAGGACGGAAACCAGTGACGGAGCTACGAGGACGGAAACCAGTGACGGAGCTACGAGGACGGAAACCAGTGACGGAGCTACGAAGACGGAAACCTGTGACGGCGCTACGAGGACGGAAACCAGTGACGGAGCTACGAGGACGGAAACCAGTGACGGAGCTACGAGGACGGAAACCAGTGACGGCGCTACGAGGACAGCAACACGGCCGGAGCTACGAGGACGGAAGACGGTGCGGTCAGGACAGCAACAAAAGACGAAGGAGCTACGAGGGCACCATCAAGGGACCAATTCCTTGATACCCACATAGGACTGAGCTAATCACAGTATTGTAATTTTGAAGCAGGGTGAGTGTTTGTTTTTTTTCAAAATATAATTAGGCCTATTTTTTCAGTACACGGAGACCGAGGAAACGTAAGTGGATATCATATGTTTTGTTTTTCTGATTGATGTCAATTGCTGGTTGGTTCCGGATACTGTGGGGAAGTGCCATAATTCCTCGGGGAGAATAGGGATGGATAGATCACGTCAAACAGGCAGGGTGACACGACAGACAAGACCGGTTGCTACCAAGATGGACAATAATCAACATACGACACCAGACTTTGACGACCGGGAGACAGCAGAGATTACAGAAGAAAGGGGGGCTTTCTCATCAACCAGTGACGTAATACCCGAGGAGACTGTATCTGAGGATGCCATCGCGACGCTAATGGACGTTTCGGAGGACACGGTAAGGAATGTGATGACGACGAACGCTCCATGGTGGAATAAGGGGGTGACTGAGCCACCGCCTGAACAATTTGACAACCCAGCGGACATGATGTCCCAGCTTAATAGGGTTTTAAGGGGTGGGAAAATAAACATCAAAAACAGATGGATCAATTGGAGACTTTAGTACAAGAAAGGTTGGATACACAAGCTGAAGACATAAGACGCGTGCAGGAAGAAGCAAATAAAAAAATTAGTCAACTATTTGAATCACAAAAACGAATTCAAGATGACCTAGGAACAGTAAGGGTGGAAATAGAACAGCTCCGCGATAACAGGCAGACAGAAGGGGCTGATATGCAAAATATTAAGGGGAAACAGGAGGCCCTTAAGGAAGCACAGGACCGACAAGGACTTAAATTAGATGGACTAAGAGACAAACAAAACACCCTGATAAATAATCAAAAACAGTCACACCAAGAACTAACGAACTTAACTAAGCAGGTGGAGGTTAACTATCAGGGATTGGTAAAGTCGTGCAAATTTATGACAGACAGAATCTATCAGCTGTAAAATGTACAGTTAGGAGTTAGTACAAGTAAAACCATGGAGGGGTTACAAGCAAATAGAGTAACGCCCAGGACGTCACCAGCACGTGACCTATTGTCAGCTACTGTCATATCGCAGGAACAAAGTTTTGGCCAAGAGGGAATGGCGTCACAGTTAGTGGGTACAGAAGTATGTAGACCACCAGAGGTACATTTAGATTTGGTTAAGGCCAGACTACCTAAATTTAATGGCCGCAGTTCCAATATATCGGCAGTGCAGTATATCACTGAGATTGACAGGGCCATCAGGGGAATCACAAGTGAGCAACTTAAGATACACCTCTTAATGAATGGATTGAGAAATCAGGCGTGTAATTGGGCAGAACTAAGTGAATGGGGCTGGACTGACTACGCCACAGCCAGGAGGGCGTTTTTGAATAAATTTTGGTCGATGGACGAACAGGATTTATTTCTACAGGAAGTATTCAATGGTAAATATAATCCACGTCGGGAGTCGATGAGTGAGTATGTACAACGTTTGATGAACCAGGCGGACTTCCTGGAAGAACCAGTAAGAGAAGATAGGCTAGTGAACCATTTAATACAGCACTTTGACTGGGGTACACAAGATGTTATGATTGCTGCTGGAGTAAGGGATATGACGTCATTGAAGGATATCACAGAAAGACTAGATCAAAGAGTGGTTCGAGATCGGTTGGAGAACAGGGCTACATATGACCGAGTGCCACAGTTTGGCCACCCCGGACCAGGCCAGCTGAAGTCAAACGTAAGAACACAGCAAAGTAGGAGCGAAGAGGCTCAAAACAAACAACGGGATTGGAACAATAGTAATGGACGGAGGTGGAGAGAGGAGAGTGACAGAAGGGGGAACCAAGGACTACCTGCGGAAGGGGGAGAGCACCCTATACAAAGGGGGTGGCAAGGCCAGCGGTCGAATTTGGCAGGCAACCAAATAACAGAAGGGATGAGACAAAACAGACCGGCCCGTGCAACAGTGGCCCAAGAGTCACCACCAAACTATAAAAATGTAAGACAAATTCGAGCGGAATTTAATGACATCCCGCGGGAAGATGACGCAATTGAAGATTATCGAAATGACGCAGAAAACTACCAAGGTTCCAATATGGGATGTATACCGGCAAAAAACAATTGAAGTCATCACATAGTAGCCCGTATGTGAGAAGCACTGACTCAAACAGGGCTACCACTATAAGAAAAACCAAAGCAGGAACGGAAATTAAGGAGGTCAGGGCCATGTTAGTTAATGATCCCGTGCCAGATCTTGTACATGAAGAACCATTGATGCGCAGCCTGGAGAGATATAGAGCACCAGAGATTGCGGGGTTGTGGGGCAAACCAATTCGAACTTTTTAATAGATAGTGGTGCTGACATTAGCGCTATTTCACAAGCTTGTTTTGAGGAAATTGAAAATAAAAACCCCGAATTAAACCTGCCAGTACTACCCGTACAGTCGGTAACCATTATTAGTGCGAGTGGGGTAAGAAACACCAAGGTTAGGAAACAAGTGATGCTAGAAGTGAATTTCCAACATGCGTCGGTGGAAATTGTGTTTTTTATAGTGCCTAACTTAAATATGGTGGCAATTATTGGATCGGATTTTCTCGGGAAGAGGGGTGGCGTTATAGATTATATCCAACAGGAAGTACAATTTACAGAGGAACCAAGGAGAATATCCGTGCCGTTTATAAGGGCAGTGGTGGTCGCCAGCATCAGTACTGAGGATTGCCCACTTTGGGAGGGGGAGAATAGAAATATAGGGGCCGACGTGAGCCAAAGGATCAGTGGTGCCCCAGTAAGAAATAATATTGAGGGTAGCCTGAGGTCTAATTCCAGGGGGCACTCTGATTTGAGTTGCAATGATGGGGAGGGAACATGCCCCCATAAAGGATGTAAATTTACTCTTCCATCAGGGGAGCTTAGAAGTAAACACGAGTCCAGCGAAGATTTATCCCCCATCCCACAAAACGTTATAATCGCTCAAGATGGCGGAAGGCGGAAGAACCAAGCGAATCCTGGGACAGCCCTGCAAGAAGCCTACCCTAATGACAACCAATCTGCTGGGACGGGCCAAAAGGAGTTGGTAACTAGCAAATTACCACCTAAAACGCCAGGAAGGGATGCAATAAATGCCAGCACATGTGAGAAGGGCAGTATAGCTTCTAACCACTTGTACACACGACCAACGGAAGAAATTACTGACTCTGTTGCCGCGATAAATCAAAAGGAGTTAGAAGTACAAGGGAAGGGACAGGAACAAGATACGCTACTGGCCAAGGTTATTGAAGGGTTAAGGGGGACCGATCCATCAGCAGAGTTAAACAAACAGTATCAAATATATAAGGAGGTCCTATTCAAATGGGTGGAAAGATTTCAGAGTTGGAAGGTGTGTATTCCAGAGGGTTTAGTTAGTGATCTGATAGAAGAGTACCATCAACTGTATGGGCACTATGGCGTATACAAGACGGTCAGGGTGTTGAGAGAGTCATGTATCTTTCCGGCAATGCTCCGCAGGGTAAGGAACATCTTAAGGGGGTGCGACATATGTCAGTGCACTAAACCTCCTAACACCAGAACCGAAGGGAGACTCCAAATAGTTACAGCTCACCGGCCTTTAGAAAAGGTATTTGTAGACATCATGGGCCCGCTACCAAAGGGAGTCAGAGGTGCCCAGCACGTATTTGGGATGATGGACTTATATACTAAATATATAAAACTGTATGTTATTAGGAGGGCTACGGCCCGAGCGGTCGTGAACCGTGTAACTGTCAATTATATACAGGAAATGGGCAAGCCAGGAATGATCGTCTCAGACCATGGGCCCCAATTCACTAGCCACCACTGGATTGGAAGGTTGAGGGAGAGGGGCATTAAACAGGGATATACGGCCATTTATCACCCGGGTTCAAACCCGTTAGAAAGGGTCCACAGGGATATATGAAGAATGCTACGGGTTTATTGTCATAGCAATCACCGCTCGTGGCCTAATTATATTACCAAGATTGAAGAATGTGTAAATCAAACAATACACTCCGTGACCGGCTTCACCCCCCACGAACTCATTCACGATGATAGGCCACCCAGACCACTAGAACGGCTGTTTCAGTTTCCTCCAGGGCATGAGCTGTCCCGAGAACAGAAATTAGAACGGGCTGGCCGCAACATGGAACAAGTGGCGGGTAGGAGGATAGCCCGAGACGCGAGGACCAATCGTAGCCCAGCTGAGTATAAATTAGGAGACATAGTTCTCGTGAAGACACACAAATTGTCATCCGCACTTACCAAGGAGACCAGTAAATTATTTTTACTTTATCAGGGACCAGGCAGGGTGACAGCGGTCAGGAGTAATAATGCATATGTTGTCCACTCCAAGGACTCTGATGAAATTATAGGTACTTTTAATGTAGTGCATCTAAAAAAAATACTACCCGAACCACCACGACCACTTACATTAGGTGTGGGAAAATTCATCATAATACTCAGGTGTTTTATTTTATTGAATAGCCAGGGTCCACGGTTCCATTCCTGGGAAGGTATAACGTTATTTATTATTGTGTGTATTGTGTGATATATCTAATTAATAATAAGAGTGCCAACAGTAGTGTGTGACCAAGTGTGATAACAAGGGGTCCAAGAATATTAAAGGGTCTTGTGTTAGTAATTAAATGTGATTTAACAAACAAAAAGACCTGAACTATGTACATAACCAAATTTAGTGAAAGGTGCAGCAAGAAGAAGTTTAAAAGGAGGAAGAAGGTTCACTCCTGGTGAAGTGCCTTCTTGGAACTGTGGAAGGGATTATAGCCAGGACTAATGACTACACCTCCACCAACAAGTTTAAGTGAGAAGTGTGCAGCGGTAGAGTCAAGTTTTAATTAGTGTGAGGGTTGGAACTATGTATATTGATGTGTTTTTTTTTCTTTGTGAATATTTATGTAATGTAACTATCATCAATAGAAAGGACTGGCAGTTAGGCCTGTTAAAAAATTTGTTTAGTAATATATAGACAAATCAATTGTAATGATCATTGATAAAGTGTTAAGTTAGCAGAATATAGATAGTTGTGGTTAGGTAATTGTATTGGATATATATGTATATATATGGCAAAATAGGAGCTAATTATGTTAGCTAATAGGCAGGAATGTATATTATGGTGTGGACTGTGAAGAACCTTATAAACAATTTTCACACAGTCCACAAAGGGGGTAGTTGATAAGGACAAATTATTTATAAGTATACAAATAAGAACGACCGTTGATGTCTCTCCCTTTCTTGGGGGGAAGGGGGTCAACCAGATGAGGAACTGAGTCGGCGGCCTAACCGTCAGGAAGGGGAAACAATAAAACTTCGAGTACCTTCTAACAGTTGGAATTTGCCACGTTCCCATTGGTGCAAATTCAAACATTGTAAAGAAGGGTAGGACTGTAATGACCAGTAAATAGCGGTCCAACCGAGGTATTAAGTAGGGTTGGGCCGAGCAAATCTGGCATTCTGGTTTTTGAATTACGGGAGGACTCGGGTGAACTGTGTGACGCTCGGGTACCATAATAATGGGGGGACGTCACTATTTTATTAAGCATAAAAGTTGTAATCAGGTGATAACGTAATTAATAAAAATGTGGTGTTTTACAAATAACATTAATAATTCATTATGCCCTATACTTTCAATATTTTAACGGCCAAAATAAGTTCAACTAGAAAAGAAAAAGGTATCGTAACAAGTTCTGAAGGAAATGGACATCTAGTTTTTACAATCGGTAATGTTTGGGATGCAGATGTAATATTAAATAGTTTGGATTTAATTTCAAAGCCTATAGAAACAAATTGCATGGAGGTAGTCCTTATAAAATATTTATTGAACACCAACCCTCAGAGGACAAAGCGGAAACAAAGATTGTTGAAAACAAAACTTATTAGGATGTTCAGATGTCTAGATTATAAGAAAATCTCGAAGTTTAGTAGCTGAAGGTGATTTCGAATTTATTCGTGTACATTTAATAGGTCTAAGGTGGATTCTTATTTAAGAGACCTTTAAAAAGAGACTACAGACGGGTTCTATTAAGAATGATGTATCATTCTAAGATCCTATCAAGTTTTTAGAGTCGAGTAAAGATATATTTTAAAAATATGTTTGTGAGAATATAAAAAAAACTCCCCTCTAAAAGTGAGCCACTTGATTACAAATCATATACCTCCAAAAGATGGAAGTGTTTCAAAAAATGTATTTACACACAAAGAACATAGAGATATGGCGCACAACTAATCTCGATGAATGGTTTAACACACATGTGAAATAACCATTGTTATCATCCCTCTAGAGCTTTCAGGAGAAAGATTCAAGGTTCTCTTTGTCGTAAATTTTAGAGCTGAGAGTGAATCTAAACAGACATACAGAATGTATAGTAGGTTCACACATTAAATTACCAAATGTCTTGGTCAATAAGAAAGCTCTAATAAATGTAAAGTCTGATGATGAGGATGATAATTTTTTTGGGTGGGCCGTGGTTAGTGGCCTTGTTGAACCTTTAGATAAAAATCATCCACAGCGAACATCTTCTATTGCCAGTTCAGTTAAAACACATCCCACTGTTTGAGAAACATAGTAATATATCTATCAGTGTATGTGCAGCTAAATATATATCCAAAGATGGAGAGTTTTATGTTTAGGACAACAGTGTAAAGGAAACGAGTTTGACGTAATACTAATTGACATTACAGAAAAATATTTGCCAAGACACGTGAATGTATATATGTTGCAAGTGGGAGAGAGGGATAAGTCTAATTTTTGTTGGATGAAAACACTCTCTCGTCTTCTTTATTCTAAACTTCCAAAAAATAATAAACATTTCATATGCGAGAGATGTCTCTCCTATCTTTTAGCCAGGAAAAACTTACCTAACACCTGGACGATTGTAGCTGTTTTAAGCCCGTGACAAGTATTTTATCCTCAGAAACTGATAAGTATTTAAAATTTTAAAATCATAAAAAATAAAGAAATGGTTGACTTTCTAGATTCAAGATATTTGAGGGGTAAAAGCTGTATAGAAGAGAGAAAGAAATTTAGTGCTTTGGTTATAAAAGTAATCGATCATTGTCATCTAACAGGTCGGTTTCGAGGGGCCGCTCACAATAGTTACTATTTAAACTATAAATTACCGTTTTATATTCCTTTTTTAAATATTTTTTTTCAAAATTTCACGTCATATGACATGCACCTTGTATTTAGATCATTATTTGAACATGTTGCAATTGATGATAGAGGTGTAAAACCTGTATATAATAAAGGAGAGATTAGTGTAATACCTACCAATATGTAGACATTTAAATATTTAAATGTATCTAAAAAGAGTTTCCACTAATCATGGAGCAATAACTTTAAGTTTTGTAGAGTCAGTGGGTTTTGTTAACAATTCCTTTGAAAAGAGCATCTCATGCTTAGACCCTGAGCAGTTGTTAGCTACTAGAAAGTTTCATACCAATGAAAATAAATTTGAACCCGTCACACGAAAAGGAACACATTACTACTTTTGATAGTCTCCTAAAAAGATATTTGCAAAAACAAAAACAATTCCATAACAATTTTACAGGAGAAGATATCTCGGATAGTGATTACAAACATGCTCAGTCAGTGTGGAATGTTTTTAAATGCAACATACTATCAGATTATTCGAGAATTTACCTTACTTCTGACGTTCATCTTTTATGTGATGTTGTATCGAGTTACACGAAATATCAATGGGTCAACACTCACCAACCCGGGGAGGCCCGCTCTCGGAAGACCAACACACGGCACAAAACACTATCGCCGACCTCCACTCTCCGAAGAAATAACGAACAGACTGAGCGACGTGCCCAAGCCGGCCGAAAGCAAGGATCGAACACGTGTCAGCCAGCCGAAGAAAGAAGAGAGTTCCGTGTCCGGCCACGCGTAGCGTCTGGGCACTTATACATTGTTCTCGGACCAACTCTCTCCTTCGATTGTTATGTTCACCTACCTTCCATCTCCTTCGATCCTACCTCCACTCTGGGAACTATTTATTGTATATATACGGCTACGCCGGGAACATAAAGCGACTTACTACTCCACCAACTTTTGGATAAGAGGTGAGAACGGCGACCTAGGTCTTGGGGATTATTGTCATTCATAACTAAATTTCAGTTTCGGCGTCATGGGGGGCATTCTTGTCAAAATTATCATTTTGGATCTTAAAACCTTATTATAATGTTAGTTGAACTTGCAATGCCATGCGCTTACCGCGGCATGTAGAGAGGCCATCACCCTTTGTCACCCGCCTAAATTTGGGGTCCAAGACCAAATCTTTTATCGTTAGTTATTTATGTACATGATTGTTTATGGTTAGAGCGCTCAGAGTTTGTTTGTGCGTCCTGGGTTCGAAACCCGTCTTGTAATTCACTTATTAGTTTAGTTGTATTTGAACTCAGCTTTAATTTATCGGGTTAAATACTGGAAGTTGTTATGTTACTTAGTTTACTTTTACATTTGGGGCTTATTGGATTGGTGTGACGCCATGTCAGTTACGTGCGTCTTTAAATGTTAATTTTTAAACCTTGCTTGGTAACTGTTGCGTGGGGTTACGGTTATGCCGTACGTCTTATTCTGGAAATAATACTAGTAGGTTAAACAACCAAGGAACTAAGGTCCATAAAGTTGTGATCCCGAAGTAGCTAGTATGGCGTATGGGAACCCCTCTTCCGCCAACGGGTCAAAACACCCACATCCTGTTTGAGTGACCTACTTTCCTCTGATTGGCTGCTATAAATAGCCTCCTTCCCCCCACCAATTTTGACCTGCTTTCCACATCTTTACCGTTATTCCCCCAACCCCTGACCTACTTTCCCCCTCCCCTACAACCCCCTCGACTGCAAACCCCGGACATGTTGGTTGTTACTTGATTTGGTATTGGAGTTTTTATTAGAACCTAGCGCTATGGCTGTCTTGTTGTGTTGAATGAACAAGGCTTTGTCCAGCACACACCTCTCCCAGCCCTCCCCTACCAACCCCGGACATGTTGGTTCTTGATGATTGATTTGGTGTTGGAGTTTTTATTAGAACCTCGCGCTATGGCTGTCTTATGTTGAATGAACATTGGTTCCTCTGTCACAAGGCCCAGCCTTTCACTTCCCCCCAACACTGGCGCCAGTATGTCGGCCCGACAAGACAAGAATAGATATTAAGGTCATTGCCTCGGGCATCTGGTTTTCCCTGGTGCCAATATGTCGGCCCGACAAGACAAGAATAGATATCGAGGTCATTGCCCGGGGCAACAGGGTTTTTCCCTGGCGCCAGTATGTCGGGCAGAATGAACATCGGCTCTTCTGTCACAAGGCTCTGTCCCGGAACAAGCAGCATGAAACTTGCGCTATGGTGCTTTGTGGTAGAGTGTGGTAATTTGTTCCAGAGACCCCCCTCCTCCTTCACCACCCTGACGCCAGACTGCCGGGGCGACAAGTGACCTCAATAACCTTGGGTTTTCCCAATGACGTAATCATCGCAACCCTGGCGCCAGGTTGGCGGGCAGACAAGTTGGGACAAGAATAGATCGTGACCTCTGCAAGCTGGGTGTTTCCTATGATGTAATCATTGCGTGTTATGTCGCAACTCTAGCATCTCTAATTATGCACAATCAGGGGCCTCGGAATCCACAGTTAGGGGCCACTACCCCCGTCACAAGTCTACTAAAATTGGTTGTTTGGTAGCGTCTGTCGAAATGCCTGGAAATGTACCTCCACCCGCAGCTCTCGGACCGGACAACCTGGTTTTTTTCCTATGCCGTAATCATTGCGTGTTATGTCACAACTTTAGCTGACACATGCACAATCAGGGGCCTCGGAATCCACAGTTAGGGGCCGCTATCCCCCGTCACAAGTCTACTAAAATTGGTTGTTTGGTAGCGTCTGTCGAAATGCCTGGAAATGTTCCTCCACCCGCAGCTCTCGGACCGGACAACCTGAGTTTTTTTCCTATGACGTAATCATCGCGTGTTATGTCCCAACCCCTGGCGCCAGTATGTCGGCCCGACAAGACAAGAATAGATATTGAGGTCATTGCCTCGGGCATCTGGTTTTCCCTGGTGCCAATATGTCGGCCCGACAAGACAAGAATAGATATCGAGGTCATTGCCCGGGGCAACAGGGTTTTTCCCTGGTGCCAGTATGTCGGGCAGACAAGACAATAATAGATATTGAGGTCATTGCCCCGGGCAACGGGGGTTTTCCCTGGCGTCAGCTTGACGGCTCACGAGACAAGAATAGATCTTGACCTCAACAACCTTGGGGTTTTCCCAATGACGTAATCATTGCGTGTTATGTCGCAACCCTGGCGCCAGTATGTCGGCACAACAAGACAAGTTGAGACAAGCTTAGATATCGAGGTCATCGACACGGGCGCCAGGTTGGCGGGCAGACAAGACAAGTCAAGACAAGAATATATCGTGTGACGTCAAACGAGGGAGGGGGTGGCTATAAAGAGGGGTGCCCACTTGGTTGTCTATTTATAAACGTTTGTAGAGCGGTCCAATATGGACAAGTTACAGCAGCTGGTAAATATTGTCGACGTGGTGCAGACCGTAAAATTGTGTGATCTAGCCGTAGATCAAAAGTACTCGGTGGATAAACTAAAAGCCGTCAATACAAAGTTCGGGAGACGCCTAATAGCCTACCTAGACGGCGAGTTTTGTGTATTTCTACCCTGCCGGTTTGGTACTCTTACAGATGAAGACGTGTGTGAGTTAAATAAAGAAAAACTGGTATTTACCTGCGCCGGAGTAAAACCCGGTTCACCTACCATTGTGAACTTTGAACGCGCTTAAGAGACACGGCAGTTAACAACAACAACGGGCAGCGGAGCATAGGGGACTCTACAGGACGTTTAGCTCTCAGGTACGCTCACCATGCTTCGATCCGGCTATATTAATTTAATGTTTGTGGGCCATACGATGGAGGGGTGTGCCTATATGACGGGAGAGAATGTTCACAGTGTCGCGGTGTGTGATAGACAGGTAATTTACAAAGTAGAGGAGCGAGGCTACATAGAGTTTTGTGACTCTACCTGTCACACGATACGAGCGATGGAAGTACTACCCTACGAGAGAATCGTGGAAACGTATATGTGTGATGTAACGTGCGCCGTTTACAATTTCCGCAAGGGGGACGTGGTAGCTGTGTTACCCCGACCTCCACCGCCACCCTTCCGAGCTCCACACCATCCGTCACCGTACTTCACGCCGCCGCCGCCCTCAGAGAGACAGCCGTACACACCCCCAGAGTCACAGGCGTGCCCAGCCCCAGAGTACCCACCACCTGAGTCGTCTACCCACCACACGTCACAGGCGTACCCGTCGTCAGAGTCGTCTGTCTACCAGTCAGTAGAGTAACCTGCGTACCCACCGTCCGAGGCGTCTACCTACCAGGCGTCAGATTCACTGGCGTATCCACAATCAGAGTCGCCTGTTTACCAGCCAGCAGAATCAGCTGCGTGCCCACCACCACCGCCGGAGGTAAAGTCTGAAGAACCTGTAAATCTCGAGGATTTAACAATTTACAAAAATTATTCAAATGTTAAAATTATATGTGAAACGCCCGCCGACTACATACTCAGCCTGGGCAGTTTCGGTAACGTTTTCCTTCCAAAGTCAATCTATTATTTGGATTGTAAGCGCTTTAAATCTAAAGCACGCTGTATGATATATCTCGGAGGACAAAGTGTGATGTTTAAAAGTGAATTAATAAACTAGACTTACTCTGCTGCTGTCATAGGAGCTAGTGGTGAAATTTTGAAAAAAAAAACACGTTAAGAGCGAGTGTTTATTTCTTTTGCTGCATCTCCAATTGACATTATGCCGTTTAAATGCTGCGTTTGTGATGGATCCTACGCAAAGCTATTCAATCTTATTCGGCACAAAATTCAATGTCATCAAACTGCTGCTCACCAGGATACCTGTTGGGACGAGGGGTATTATGCAGGGTGTACCACGTGGGCTCTGCCAACTATATATTCGCCTGCTTGCTTGAAGAATGGCAGAACACGTCAGGAGACGATTGGGAAACCTCCACCACGCTAACAGGCCACGCGTTTACATCAGGTCTACGTAATCTACATAATCTACATCGGACCTGCGGTCAAGGGAAATGGGTCCCTGGACAGAAGGAAGTCGCAGGGCCAACCTAATTCAAGGGCTTGATCTCTCGAGTAAACTCCAAGTTTAAAACTCAACTGTTAGGTTTAGTCTATGTCCTCGCAGGATAGTTAGTATAATTAATCATTAGAGATAGAGATGAGGAATATAAAGTGTCTATTCTGAGACGCGGTTATGATATCATTGTATGACTAGTTATATAGGATAGGCTGAGAGTAGACTCTCCCTTATTAGGAAAGCAAGGTACTTATACACTTGCGGTGTAGCGCACCTCTCGCGCCCTAGAGACTGGTCCTTAATGGCCAGGCTCACGTTGGGATGTTTAATCCCACGGCACGTACTATGTGACCATAGGTGCCTTATTGTGGTAGCTTGCCAGGGCAGGCGATAGTTCTTGTTATATGGAGGCTGCAGATTCAGGCCTAATTGGGTTTACAAGTCATGGCCTATATTTGAGTTGGGTAGTTAACCAATGGGTCGCATGTTCTATCCATGATTGGCCCGTGGTTGATTCTTAGATTTAACTTTGTAACTCTCTTTAAGAGTACACTGGACGTGAGCCGCCTTTGCCCCTTGGGCGCGGTTGCGGCAGTCATTAGTTTCTTATTTAAGTAAGGTTGTACTGGTCACCCTTCAGGTGCTCAACCAGTGGGACGCGTCCATTACAGGACTATCCCGTATGTGTTGTATATTCAAGTACGTTGTTTTTACCCTGTGTAAAGGTTGTAGCTGTTGTGCAGGGCTCTCTATTATAACAGAACTAGAACTTGCCTGATGTACGAACTAACCTTGCCTACGCGGCCAACTTACCTAGTTTATAGTATTGTTTATTACGTAGCTTTGTAGTCTGCGTTGTTATTTGGGCGTTTCTCGCCCCCAGTTGGCCTAGACTTAGGCAATGCTGCCACTTATCATAGTAAGTTATATATGACAAAGTACTTGCTGAGATTAAGTGCTATATGTTTATATGTCCTTTGGTCTTGTATATTATATCATTAAATTGCATTATCTCCAAAATTCTCTTGTTTTCATCTTTAGTGCTTAAACGAACTTGAGAAAAACAAAAGTTATAACGTTGTGCTATCGGAAGAGCCCGAACCTAATGTTATTGTGCTTGAGTTTGTTGGAAGAGTAAGATTGCAACGTAAAAACTGTGGAGACATTGTCAATATACACTCTACCGTCTCTCAACGTGTCTTGAACTATTTTGGAGGTGGCTCCTACTCATTTTCTAGATGGTAGATGTCTTTTATATGTATTGGTCAAAACACCTAAATAATATTGCTGCTTGTTGTGAATGTTTTAAATTAACCAATTGTTGATTGTCAATAAAAAAACTAACAATAAAATTGACTCCTACTCATTTTCTAGCTGGTAGATGTCTTTTATATGTATTGGTCAAAAGACCTAAATAATATTGCTGCTTGTTGTGAATGTTTTAAATTAATCAATTGTTGATTGTCAATAAAAAAGACTAACAATAAAATTGACTCCTACTCTTTTTCTGGCTGGTAGATGTATTTTATATGTATTGGTCAAAACACCTAAATAATATTGCTGCTTGTTGTGAATGTTTTAAATTAACCAATTGTTGATTGTCAATAAAATTGACTCCTACTCATTTTCTGGCTGGTAGATGTATTTTATATTTATTGGTCAAAAGACCTAAATAATATTGCTGCTTGTTGTTGTTGTTTTAAATTAATCAATTGCTGATTGTCAATAAAAAAAACTAGCACTAAAATGTCGTTATTATTTTTTAAATCCTCGGCTGGACAATCAAAGACCTGAAGGAGACGCCAACATTGTTGTGACTTAGTTTGCTATCCAGGGTTGAATTGCTTATCTAATCCATAATATATATTTACGAGTATATCTTACCACCTTAATGTGAACAAACCAGTACACGTACTAAGATACATATGTAAGCCAAAGTTTCCAGGGCTCGATTCCCGTGTGCAGGTGTAATATTTTCAGAATATGATATGTATTAAATGGTGAAGGAGAAACGCTACATATAAAGGAGGAAGCAGCTTTCTCATCACGGCGTTAGGAAGACTGCCCGCTGCGCCAAGTGTCCAGAAAGAATGTATAACTCTCTCTCTCTCTGTGAAGGGAGACATGTATTTGTCTGTTAATCTATGTCGCGTGGTCAATGGTCAAGACGTCTAAGGAATCACTTGGCCGCGAGGCGTTAGCATGTCTGTCTGTCCCCTCAGAGTCAAGTGTCCAGGCTTCGATTCCCTGTATGACTGAAAATGATGCTTTAAGGGGAGGGGAATGGGAACTAGTACACCAATTGAAGCAAAGAGACGGTCTTACACTTGCCAGGGTTCAAAACCCTATATTAGCCACATATCATGATGTTTTTTCTAGGAGAGCGGAATCCCGTAAGGTGCTTCCCTGTCTCACTCTCCGTGGCTTCGTTGAAACAGCAACAATAAATTTAACGTTCGCAAAAATATTTACTTTTACAAAAAAATCACAAGTAATACAATTATGAAAATCTTGAAATTATTTTAAATTAATATGTTGATGAAACTATATACGCTGATATAATATATAACATTTACACTAAACAAATTAGTTACTTAAACAGCAACCAAATATTTAATGTCCGAAAAAATATTTTGATCTAATAATATATTTACTTTTACAAAAAAAAACAAAAAAAAACATAAGTTTTACAATTATGAAAATCTTGAAAATATTTTGATATAATAATATATTTAGTTTTACAAAAAAAAAAAAAAACAACAAGTTTTACAATTATGAAAATCTTGAAAATATTTTGATATAATAATATATTTAGTTTTACAAAAAAATCACAAGTAATACAATTATGAAAATCTTGAAATTATTTTAAATAAATATGTTGATTAAACTATATATACGCTGACATAATATTTTGATATAAAAATATATTTACTTTTACAAAAAAAACACAAGTAATACACTTATGAGGATCTTGAAATAATTTTAAATTAATATGTTGTTACGTTTTAAATATGAAACTATATATCCTTTACCGTCCAAATAAGCCTCCATATAAATCTATGTAATTGAAAACATTTAACTTTAAGCTTTAATCATGATAATCTAATATTTGTTTGATTATTCAATTTTACATATTATGTTATTTTAAAGTGTTATGAGCTTCGTTGTTACACCTTCATTACACTATAGGGCGTTTTACATGACAGTTTTATCATCCAACTATGTCAAATAAAAATTTGTATACAACTAAGTATTTAAATTAACATATTTGTATAAATTGTACATTTTTTGACATTAATGAATATATTTGTCAACAATTAACTTGATATGAAATTGTTCTAATAATACACCATCATGATTTAATATTATATTTGTGTTTTGCTTATCATACATGTTTTCATACACCCTCATGACACTTGTTCTCAATATATTCACAGCTGATCCCACATTGATGGTGGAGTTGCTAAATTTATGTAAGGTATTTCGTAATCATTTCCAGTGGGATGCATCATACCTCCGTTCAGACCCATGTCTGGGGGAACATCTTGCGCATCACTGAATCTACATCAAAATCGTCATCAATCGGAGTGGTGATTTATTTTAAATCTGGTGATTTGGTATTTATTAAAAAAAGGTTATTCTTATTTATAATGAAATAAAAAACTTCTCCCGTTGATTAAAAAACAATTAAGAGCTTGATACAATTTGTACGCCCGCCAAAGAATGCATCCCTGGGACTGAGAGGTTCCTTGGTATACACCTCGTGCCGGAGTACAAATTGCTGCAAGTCCTTGTCTGTGCGTTTCATCGCATTAAACATGCACTCCCACATCTCTACGACCGTGTAGCCGGCATTCTTAAACTTTTCCAAACAAGCCATGGTCGCTTCATAACGCGTCTCCATGGTCTCGTGGGGACTATTTTTGACGGGGGTGGTCCTGTCAGGGTAACAGAGAGGGCACCCGTGCCAATAACAGCCCCAGACTTGGAAGACGGTGGTGGTATCTCCAGCTTTAACAACACCGTCTACACGTCGCCCTAACACATATTCCTCACGGCCGTTACCCGCATGAAGAATAGAGACACCGCGTTGATGGGCCTCCCAGCAGAGCCATTGTACAGCGACGTGCGACTGTTGGTCTGCGCACCGATAGCCACCGTTAGGGATAATACCGATAGTATTCTCCTTAAGATGACTTCGGCGGTAAACCAACATGGCCGCTCCAGCTATCGTACACGCCTCTCTGAAAGGATCCACCTTTGCTTTCTCCATAAGCATTTGTCTAAACTCTAGGCAGGCCTTCCGTAGGATCTCTACATCTTTCACATAATACAGTTCCAACTCGCGTTTAAAATCAAAGACATAATTTTCTTTGACCAACGCGTCATACCACTTCTCAAAGTGCTCCTTTCCCTCAACTGACATCTCGCCGATGCCGTAGTCCTCCTTTGGCGGCAAGGGACCCCTATAACCTTCGTTTTATTTTTTGTTGAAAAAATGGGGGAAATGTCCCTTGGCCAAAGACTCGTCCAAGCCGAAAGTTTTGGTCAATTTGGACAGCGACATCGGGAGAAAGTTCCGTGAGTTAATAAATTGGAGTGGACCGTAACGCATGGATATGATTTTCCCACCGTTCATTATAAGTTCTGTAGTCCATTTTTTTTACCTCCATCATGTATCTTAAAATAAAATTACCATCATAGGATTTAGCGTTATGGCCTAGAAGGGTGATATCCTTAAATTTTGAAGCTTTAATTTGTTCTATAAATTCAAAAAATTGGGCCATAGCGGTATCACCCTTGAATATGCGAGTCCTATCGCCCCCACAGTCGGTGCAATGATAGTCATTTGCATCTATATGAACACAAGCCTTACAACACGTTTGCACGACACAGAGGTTAGGTTCGTGCAAGTACGTGCCTGCCGCACCTTGAAGAAGCGTTTCTTGTCTGCATTCAAAATCATAGAACACAAACATGAAATTGCTCTTTTCCAGTGACGGCTTGGATGGGGCTTGCTTCATATAGCAGAAATGACCAAAAGGACGATATGAATCGCATACTTTTACAAAAAGTCTCATAACACCTATGTGAATAATTTGATCTTTCCAAACTGAAAAATTGCCCGCATACCTCGCAAACCTTTTTGACATCACATACCGATCTGTGACCTCTGCAAAAACCGGGACGTTTATGGTTATCAAAACACGTCTGATTTGTGAACCATCGCCCGCAGTCTTTACAGATCCCAGACAGGCCTCCGCTACAAACCGCTTTAGCGTAGCACTTTTTGCACGCGGATTCGCACTTGTGCGCATTCTTATTACTGAATGGCACACGGCATTCGCGGCAAAAGTACGAGCACTTAAATGCGGCTGTCAAGAATGTTATGACATCAAAATGGTTTTGCTTATCGTCGTGAAAATACAAATCAAGGTGCCCCTTAAAGGAATGTTCGGAGGGAGTAGGCCCCCTCATATAAGACCTGTCTCCCCCGACGCTCCCTGAACACTGTGATTTTGTTTTCGGAGAGGTATGTTTGAAATTGTTTCAGCTCGGTTTAGCCCACCACCTTTCAATAGATTCACATGGCATCACGACATAGTTCCTCTGCTTTGAGTTTTTGAATGAAACGACCCATTTTGATCTGTTTAACGGTTCACGTCCATACATCCTGGTTCTCTTTTATTATCACATATAGCTTTGGCGACAACCAATCCCACGGGCTAGGCAAAGTGTGTCGTCATTTTGAATCGTAATGATCCCTTGGTTTTTACGGCTATATGTGCTTGTGGAGCGAGTTTATCACAATATCGTCCACTCCCACGAGGCTCCTTAAAGTGGCAGAGTTTAACGTACAGGGGTGCTGTACTCAAAAACAAAGTATTACTTTGCAACACGCGACTTACAGTATCAAGCACTGCTCGAGCGTCTAAATGGTCTGCTCGCCTAAATGAGACGTACACAGGGCCCAACGTAGAGTCAGTGCTGTTCAAAGTAAGCCAACATGGTCATCGGCGCTAACGCCATGGTCCTGCAGCCGATGGAGCAAATTAGTAATTTGTTCTTCAAGCCAGCTTAATGCGTCACGACCGCTTGCTGGAGCACCAAGCTGTACGGTAATTTCTCTACCAGTATAAAAGAAACGCCTCAATTGTTTAATCCTCTCTTCAACGATACGAAGAGGGACGCCATTTTGCAATGCCCCACCTCTCTGACTTAGCGGGCCACTAATCCCTGTTGAAGGGCCGAAGATAGTCCAGCTCTAGCCGGCTCCACGATCCCCGTCTCCCGCACTGCTGCTGGGACTCGCTCACCGTCTCCCTGGCTCGCAGTCAGCGCTCCTGCAGTGTGGTGAGCGGGACTAGTAGCCGGCGGCGGTGGGAAGACCGTCCCTCCATTTACGGTCTCCAATTCAACTATAACACATGTCAAAGTAAACACTGTTACAAACATACGTGTATTTTTTTTATAAATTATATTACATAATTGCTTTAACTAAAACCAACATTCCGCCAAATGTTTGAAAAAAAAACGCCACTAGTTTACTAAGGCAAGATTCGAACCTTAAACTCTTTCGGCCGCGGCCGTCTGGCTCTACACGAAACAAAACGCTATAGCCAACACAGCGCAGGGTAAATTTTAGTGCGCGAAACTATATATTTTGTTGACATAAATAACATTTACACAAAGAAAATTAGTCACTTAAACTGTAAGCCGATATTAGAGGAAGTGGACCCGCATTTTGCAAGGAGGGAGAATGGAAAATCTATTAGAAAAAACTTTCAACATAAATTCCTATGTAATATTAAATACAACTTTAAATATTGTTTAATGTTAGAGAATATATTTTGTTGACATAATAAATACTGTAACCCTGAATTAGAGGAAGTGCACTCGCATTTTTCAAGGGAGGTAGAATGGAAAATCTATTAGAAAAAACCTCCACATAAATTCCTAGACCACCTAAACAAAATATAATTTTCCTGCGTGAGGAAGTGGACCAGCATTTTGCAAGGAGGGAGAATGGAAAATCTATTAGAAAAAACTTTCAACATAAATTCCTATGTAATATTAAATACAACTTTAAATATTGTTTAATGTTAGAGAATATATTTTGTTGACAATAATAAAATACTGTAACCCTGAATTATAGAGGAAGTGCACCCGCATTTTGCATAGAGGGAGAGTGGAAAATCTATTATAAAAACCTCCCACATAAATTCATAGACCACCTGAACATATATAATTTTCTCGCATTCTCTTGTTCACTAAACGAACTAGTACAATTGACTTGAAATGAGCATCTGACAAGAGGTTTCGAACTAGTACCGATATAACTATGTTTGCGTGAGCGAGAGAGAGCATGAGCTACACATATAGTATATTTTCAAACTAGTGGATACTTACATATCAGCCTGTCGATGGTGTCCAAATCTGTCCAAACAGAGGGGGACGCTGGCGATAGGGGCGCAGGAGAGACCTGGGACGGGCCTGAGTACGTCAGCGACGTCGTGCCTGGCACAGACCGTTGGGGGCGCCTCCGGCTGGGTAGATGTCGGCACCCTGTCGCTACGCTGCCCAGAAGGCCCTCATCCAGCCCATATGGATCCCAGTAGTCTGAAATTAAATAAATACTATTAATTACCATTTACAGAAAATAAAAAACCACTGGCAAGTCTATCATAGGCAGCTAATTACCCATGGACCAGAAAGGATTCCCTCTATCGCCCAATTGGGACCTCTTTCCGCTACGGCCGCTACAAGTCAGAGACTTTTCGCAGCGCAACCACGGCTTCAAGGGGCAAGTTACGCTTCAACGAGCCCAGGAAAACCCCTCGTATACGCATTCACCACCATTTACAGAAAATAAAAAAAAACAAGGCAAGTCTATCGCAGGCAGCTAATTACCCATGGACCAGTCACCATCCGCTCTACAAATCCCCTCATCTGTAAATTGCATCAACTGGTCCAGGTTAGTGGGATCCACAGGTTGCGCCGCCACGCCGAGCGTCATGGGCTCCTCATCTAACAAAGAAGAAGAGAATACCACTGTACAGCCTGACATGATAATCAAATTAGAAACCATTAAAATATACAAAACGAATTAAACTTACTCAAATTTATCCCGTTTTCCAGAGCGTTAAAACTCATCTCGATCTTTATGTTATCCAATTACAAATTGAAATGACCGAATGTAATGATCGGGGTTCTAATTTATACCCTAGTCAAACGATCTAGACTTGTCCCAACTTGTCTTGTCTGCCCGCCAGCCTGGCGCCAGGGTTGCGACATAACACGCAATGATTACGTCTTTGGGAAAACCCCAAGGTTGTTGAGGTCAAGATCTATTCTTGTCTCGTGAGCCGTCAAGCTGACGCCAGGGAAAACCCCCGCTGCCCGGGCAATGACCTCAATATCTATTCTTGTCTTGTCTGCCCGACATACTGGCGCCAGGGAAAAACCCTCTTGCCCCGGGCAATGCCTCGAATCTATTCTTGTCTTGTCGGGCCTACATATTGGCACCAGGGAAAACCAGATGCCCAAGGCAATGACCTCAATATCTGTTCTTGTCTTGTCGGGCCGACATACTGGCGCCAGGGAAAAACCCTGTTGCCCCGAGCAATGACCTCGATATCTATTCTTGTCTTGTCGGGCCGACATATTGGCACCAAGGGAAAACCAGATGCCCGAGGCAATGACCTCAATATCTATTCTTGTCTTGTCGGGCCGACATACTGGCGCCAGGGTTGGGACATAACACGCGATGATTACGTCATAGGAAAAAAACTCAGGTTGTCCGGTCTGAGAGCTGCGGGGTGGAGGTACATTTCCGGCATTTCGACAGACGCTACCAAACAACCAATTTTAGTAGACTTGTGACGGGGGTAGTGGCCCCTAACTGTGGATTCCGAGGCCCCTGATTGTGCATAATTAGAGATGCTAGAGTTGCGACATAACACGCAATGATTACGTCATAGGAAACACCCAGCTTGCAGAGGTCACGATCTATTCTTGTCCCAACTTGTCTGCCCGCCAACCTGGCGCCAGGGTTGCGATGATTACGTCATTGGGAAAACCCAAGGTTATCGAGGTCACTTGTCGCCCCGGCAGTCTGGCGTCAGGGTGGCGAATGAGGAGGGGGGTCTCTGGAACAAATTACCACACTCTACCACAAAGCACCATAGCGCAAGGTTCATGCTGCTTGTTCGGGACAGAGCCTTGTGACAGAAGAGCCGATGTTCATTCTGCCCGACATACTGGCGCCAGGGAAAAACCCTGTTGCCCCGGGCAATGACCTCGATATCTATTCTTGTCTTGTCGGGCCGACATATTGGCCACAGGGAAAACCAGATGCCCGAGGCAATGACCACAATATCTATTCTTGTCTTGTCGGGCCGACATACTGGCGCCAGTTGTTGGGGGGAAGTGAAAGGCTGGGCCTTGTGACAGAGGAACCAATGTTCATTCAACATAAGACAGCCATAGCGCGAGGTTCTAATAAAAACTCCAACACCTAATCAATCATCAAGAACCAACATGTCCGGGGTTGGTAGGGAGGGCTGGGAGAGGTGTGTGCTGGACAAGCCTTGTTCATTCAACACAACAAGACAGCCATAGCGCTAGGTTCTAATAAAAACTCCAATACCAAATCAAGTAACAACCAACATGTCCAGGGTTTTGCAGTCGAGGGGGTTGTAGGGGAGGGGAAAGTAGGTCAGGGGTTGGGGAATAAACGGTAAAGATGTGGAAAGCAGGTCAAAATTGGTGGGGGAAGGAGGCTATTTATAGCAGCCAATCAGAGGAAAGTAGGTCACTCAAACAGGATGTGAGTGTTTTGACCCGTTGGCGGAAGCGGGGTTCCCATACGCCATACTAGCTATTTCCCGAACTGTAAATTGTTGTTTGATTTCGAGCCCGACACATTTAGTGTTGTTTTTTAACTGTCCTAAGGAGGTTTCATGATTGTTTACTTGTGTTTCTAATCGACTCCGATGGTTAACGGAGAGTGCGCTTCATGCACAGATTGTGCCTTCTCAATTGTTGTACTATTATTGTTTTTTTACAATAAAATATATATTGTTCAACCAGGTAACATTCTTGCCTGATTTTCAGTCTTCCTCACCCTATAGATATTAAGGGGGGTGGGGGTAGCAATGTAGTGGAAAACATTTCGCAACGTTAGCATTTTAGACCCTCCTCCACTATGTAACATGTCCTGGACTGGGTTTGATGCTCTTCATAAGACGTCAACAATTACCCTGTAATTTATGACTGACATTGACATACTATTATTTATAGAACAAGCTATAATGGTGGATAACTCGCTGTTCAACGCGTGATTTTTAAAAGTAACAATATATATCTGAATGATTATGACTTTTGCTTGCCTACCTCTTATCTAATGTACTTGGACATAAAATGGCCTCTATGCCACAGCCATGAGAGAAAAATTACCAAAAGTTGGTTTTGAGTGGCTTAGCGAGGGTTTTGACATTTCTGAGTAGATGAAGATAAATGATATAGGCTATTTTGTTAAATGGGATCTTGCTTATGCAAAATACCTCCATGCAAAACATCTAAACAGACTAAATTGCTATCCCACATTAGAAGTTAAGAAAAAATACGTCGTTCACATAAAAATTTAAAGCAATGCATTGATCTAGGATTGGAAAATATTCGCATTTAGAGGGTATTAACATTTAATCAAGCCCAATGGATGCGCTCGTATGTCGACTTGAATGCAGAAAAGAGAAAATTGATCATCAATTAGTTTGAGAAAGTTTCTATAGGCAAAATGTCGAATTGGTTTTTGGTAAAACATTGAAAAATGTTAGAAATATGCGAGATATTAAAGTCATATCCAAATGAGTTGGAAAAGGGGGGCGGGGAGACTCATTGCCAGACTTAAGTACAAAGATAGAATTATTCTAGAAGATAATTTAAACCATCGTAGAGTTAGATCGTTTAGACATTTATATTGATAAACCTATTTATGTTGGATTGCCATTCTAGACATTTCTAAAACATTCATATATGGTTTCCATTATAGTTATAAGTTAAAACAAATTCTATTGAGAGAGTAGAATTACTGTACATGGACACTGACAACGAATAACGAAATATGAAATATTAAACCTGACATAAATATTTTGATACCTCGGGATATATCCCGAAAATATATATAATATACCAACGAGTTAACAAACGGGTTTAAAGGTTGTCTTAAGGACGAATGTGTGGACATATAATAAAAGAATTTGTCGGTATCAGGGGAAAGAAAGATGTATGCCTAAACGTTAGATGAGGTATGTGAAAAAAAGCAAAAAAGTGTAAATTCTTGTAGTAATGCAGCAGTGCTCTAGTCAAAACTAAAGACGCCGGCTATGTAAAAAAGGGTTTAATATGAAGCATAGTAGGAGAACATGTACTGTTGGTTATAGACTGACCTTATGTCTATCAACCTTGAAGCTCCGGGTAGTGCCATGTAACGAAGTCTATGGGACTAAAGTTAAATTAGGAAGGAAGTGGCGATCGGGAACGGGAATTTGAGGAACTAAAGCTTTTAATAAACTATTATAAATGAATAATTCAATCTTTGTTATCATTATTAAAAAATTACATCTCTTTGTACCTTTTTTATGTATTTATTTTTTCCTTAATGTTCTTTTTTTATACTATGTTTTTTGAAAATGTAAAATCTTCAACTAAAATACTATTGGCCCATTTTTCTTATCCTGGCAAACTTGTCACTGATTGGCCATCTCCTAAGATATGAATTTCCTGATTTGCAAGTAACGCCGTTGTCTCGGCCTCTTTCTTTTTTGGCTGTAATACTGGTGAGACGTAACTTTTTACTTTCTTTTTAAATATTTTGAGAATCTTTTCCAAATTTACATGTAGTCGTTTTCCTTTTTTTATTTTATTTCTTGTTTTAGTATTATGAGGTAACGTTTCCGTGTAGCTTTATATTTTATTATGATCTTTTAAGTTATTGTTATTAGATAACCTTTTTTTATTGGGATGTAACGCCAAAATTATCAACCATGAGGCCGGGTTTTTCTTTTATGCTATTATGTTGTATCAATCGACATCCTACATATCACGATAGTTAAATAATAATAATACTAGGGATTAAGTATGATAGTTAAGACTATTTTTTTTATCTTTATTAATTTTATTGTTTGCTTCCCTGGTCTTCTGATGGAGACATCTTTTGTGATGTGTGTTTATAAACAAATCAGTAAGGTAGTAAATGTAAAACGTTTCTTTTATTGTTTTTAAATTAACCTCTCTAAATATGTTTTTTTAATCTTTTTAAATTTTGTTTTTCTCTTAATAAATTCTAAGTCTTTTTGGTAAATGGATTGTGATTTAAACCACCTCGTGGGAAACCACGTGTATTGTATTATCCCCCAACCTTTTGTTTTTTTGCTAATTAGTATTTTACTTAGTTCTTTTTCAGTCTTGACTAAGTAGAAAAAAAGTTTTATATATACTTAACCGTGTTCAATAAGTGTCTGGTTATCTTAAAAATGAGGCGATCAGTACAAACACTTGAAAGTATAAAGATATAAACGCATGTTGAAATATGAGTTTAATGAAGCCAACAAACAAGTAAAAACACAGAGTAAGAACAGAGCACCATCCAATCATTACTAAACTGGCTTATAGTGACAGCCAAGATAAACGATACAATTACAAGTAAAAATGTAAAACACACTCATAGAGTAAACTCGGCGTGAAGTGTCAATGGCTTAGCACAACAGGTAAAATCCTGCTAATGCATAATAATTATAGTCCCCCTCTTAATTGGAATTGTTAAACAAGCTAGAATAAAAAATATAATAATATGGTTATTATAGGGACACAATACAATAGCAATAGTTAATTTATTGCAACAAACGTCTTACAACAAGCTACTATACGCGAGCAAGGCCAAAACAGAACCTGTTCAACATAATAGATAAACAACCCTATTTTAAGAGATGAGGACTACATACGCTAGTGATGCTAGCTCGATAAATATTAAAGTGAGTTACAATGGTTTCAGGCAATAAAGAATTTGTTCCGGTCATACAGAGACCGGTAAAAGGTCTAGGGTTCTAGGTCTTATCTTACATGGCCTGGCAAACCACCAATTGGTATAAAGCCAGGACCTTGAGAAATACAACACCACATGGGCTGCAATCTATATGGAGGCCGTCCCAAGCCCCTAAAGGTAATCAGACTTGAAAATTAAATAGGATGCAGGCCCCGCCAGAAGGAAAGGAAATACCCACAAGTTGAGTACCACAAACACGCAAACAACTAAATTTAGTAAATATATATACTGCGAGCCATGCCTGATGGGCATTAATGACCCACAAGTGTAGCACCACAAACAAGAGAACAATAGGGCGTGAGGCGAAACAAGATACCCTAGAAATGTTAACCAATACCTAATTATGTACAATCATTAGGCCTGGAAAATCTAAACAGCCCTTTTCCCCCTGAAGGCCCTGCTGACTTAAGAGTGGTCATGCAGGGTGAAGAGTGAGACAACCCCCCCATAACTAAACCACCGGTCTTAAGGACCAAGCAGGAAACTTGTGATCCAAAGATCCCTCATGGCATGTCCAACATGTCCCAATCAAATAAAAGGCTAACCTAATTAATATAAAGTAACCACAAGATTGACAGACACTCTCAACAAGTGTGGAAATAACCCTAAAATATACATATTGGTGGTTAAGCGCCTACGCCCTACAAATTTGAAAGCTCTAACATTACCGTGTATAACTTCCGTCTATCTGGTCTGTTCGTCAGCAGCATCGTCGTGACCACGTAGTACTTTAGTTTCAGCTGAGTGAAGAGACGTCAAACGTGTAGGATATTTGGCTGGTACCGCTGTGTCGATCCCAGTGAACCGCGGAGGTTTATAGGGGCTGAACGTGATGAACCATGGAGAGCAAGAGAGGGGGGAGACGCCTCTTGACGTTGAAAATGTCAACTAGGCACCAGCCACTGAACCCATGCGCTGGCGGTCTATGTAGAACTTCGGTCAGTTGATTAGATGGCTCCGAAGGGTCAAGTGAAGCTTTGAAAGGAGCGCGAGTATAGTCTAACTCTTCCGATGGAGCCGTTCTTGTCCAGCAATGTTCAGGGCGTGGTATGTAACAAATGGAGTTATACATTTATATATATATATATATGTATACATAATTCGAGATCCACACACATATATATATATATATATAATATTGTTTTCGAGAAATGATTTTCTCTAGTTGATTTAGGTAGTACGGGACTAGATTGGTTAGCTCGCTACAGTAAAGAATAGATGATTACCATGAGTGTTTATTAGATAATAAAGTTAAGACGGGAAAACAATATACGATCCTTTCGGTTAATCATATGTCGTTACACTAAAATACATTATAGGACTGCTCTTAGCTTCCAAAGAAGATAAGAGGTACATCCCATTTTGATCTGTGCAAACACTCCTATGCCCCATTAAGGTATTCCTGAAAGTGTCGAGGGGTAAATACTCTCTGGGTTTAACTCTACATTTGTTTAATACATTATTGTGAAAATGTACTAATAAGCTTAATAAACATCATTTATCCTGAATAAACTTTATATATGTCCTTAAAACTAATGTGTAATGTGGAGAGTAAATGAAGCTTTGAGTCTAAGAAGTGTTAGTTTGAACTTTTTGCCCCTTAAAATTTAGATGTTTAATGCATTATTGGAGAAAAAAAAAATTGAATGATAATAATAATAATAAACATTTTATTATTGCAAGTGTAAATGATAATGTTGATAAAATAATGTTTGTGTAGCAATTATTGCTCCAAGTCAACAGAATGGGGACAGTCAAGTATAAACATCACTTACCAATACCACTAATCTTGCCTAGCTCCTCGCGCAACAAAATACGACTACACAAACCACAAGCGAACAACTGCCAAGACTGAGCCAAGTTCCGCATCTCGCCACTAGAGACCGGCACCACCACTACCATGATCAATCCGCCCAACTTCAAGAAACGAGAAGAAGATGGTAACTGCCAGGCTTTGCCAGAATAATATAGAATGTTCTTCTGCCGGCGCGCCCCCTTCCTTTGTGCCTATCCTGTTCGATGAGTGTGCCATATAAAAACCATCCGTCGAGGAAGACGTCACTCTTGGACTTGGCTGCGACCATGTAGGACCTAAGCGTCGGCTTAACGGACATATTATGTTAATGTAAGAATAAAAATCCAATTTCGGTTTAAATGTAAATTATGGGAACTAGTCAAAATTCTTTTTGGATCTTTTTATCAAATTTAATTATAAAGTATTTGCGTAAATCTTCATCTTTGATTTACTTTATAATGAGAGTATTATAAAGTCAGACATTTTCTGTGTTTATTGATATTAGGCATTATGCGCGAACTTTATACTCAACCAATTTACTTTATTTTTTTCTCAGTAGTATTTAGGTTAACGAGAGTAGTAAATATGAAAATTTGAGTGTTGTTAGATCAGAACTTTTCAATATTATCCATAATGATTGAAAGTCAAACATTTCAAAATTAACTTTATTTAGTCTCAATTGCAAATGTGGCATTTTGGGTTTGGTAAACATTAAGGTGGGAAAGTGTTTGAAATATGGGCCGAGATTTTCAATATTAGTAGAATGGAGTATTGCACTAGATTATTATATATATCAACTTAACTTTATATTTTTTTTACTAGTTTCTCGATTGTTACTTTTAGGATAAAGTTGTTAATATCTATTTTGTGCCAAAATAGTAACAAAAAAAAACTTAAAGGGGTAAGTTAGGAAATATCCTCGATATTTATAATAGTACTAAATCCTTGTTTAGGACATAGGCAAAGGCTAATTTGAGTTCTGCTAGTAGGTTATTAGCGTTAAAGTTAAATGGTATTGACATTAGGTATTTTTGATGGAAACTAAAACTTTTAGTAAATTGGGGCATTTTCGCCAACAGGTTCACAAATGTGTTAGTTAGGAGAGATCATTTACTGTACTACGTATGATCATATTAAATTAATGTTATGCATCAATATTTTTTATTTACGTAAAAATATGTTAGGAAACCTGTGAAGGTGGACCGTAGTTTCCCGCTACTCACAAGAGTGAGTTGCGTGCGCTGGGGACATGCAAAAATGTCCAGCATTTTATAACTCACAATTTTGGATATTCACTCTACGCGCTCCTCTATATTCTAATTTATTTTTCTTTAACTATAGGTTTTGTTTATATTTATATATTGAATCCCCTCTAGTTTGGACTTAGGGATTACATTTGAATAAGCATTATGTTTGTATAAGTTTGTATTGGGCATATTTTAATTTAGGGAAAATAAGCCTTCTGTGTTTGAAAAAATATGAACAAGTAAGCTAATGTATTTTTCTTATGGAAAAATAAATAAATAAAATATTTTTTACCAAAAATCCTGTTTGTTTATCCTATTCCAAACATCAAACATATTTGATGAAAAAATTTAAAATGATTATTTATCTTAAAGACTAAATATTAGATTTACTAATGCAATTTATAAAAGATAATTAAGGCTTAGATATCTTTATTTTCATATATTAGAGAGTTGACTATGTGGACAACAAGCAGAATTATTAAAAAGTATTAACAAAAAAAATAATTCCAGAGGTGATAGAGATCTGGTCTAGTCTGATAAAAAAAACATCTATTGGTTAGACTATATATAAAAATATAATGATTATCATAGTTTAATAGCTTAATAAATAAATATGTTTAATTTAATTTAATATTGGTATAAACATTTCTGTAGTGCTATTCACCAATTTATTTATTGGAAATATAAAAATAAGAAAGTTAAAATAAGATATTTATAATAATAATATGTGAGAAATTTAAGGGATTTATTGAACTTATTTGTAAATATTTTAATAGTGTTTCAAAATATTAGCCCACTCCATTAGCTAAAACCATTTTATTCATTGTTAAATAATATAAAACTTCATAAATGTGAAACATTTTATATATATATATATATATATATATATTATATAGTGATAAATATTAAGTGGTTAGTCAAGAATGATGATTTTACGATCATTTGATTAACTGTTCTTAGATAGTTGTCGAATAAAATATGCACTCGAATTCTTTGGCTTCACTTTTTCCTAATGAAGAACTATAGGTTGAGTCTCTTGGTTGTTGAATTTACTCTTACCTTTTGCAAGAGTTGAAGAGGTTCCCCTAAGTTGATTGTAGACCCAGAATGCAGGTGTGCAGTCCTTTATGTTCGAGCTCGAGTCGCTCAATCCACCATCTAAGACAGCAGAGAAGTGCAATTTTCCACCACAGGATAGAATAAATGTAAGAATAGGTGAATAGTAAGTGAGTAATATATTCTAAAATAAATAGTCCCTTTTCCGATCTTTAGATCATGAATTCCATAAGTAGAGGAATCCACGCTACAGCTATATTTGTTAATTCCACCTAATATTACGAAGTGGAGCAGTGAGAATGGATGGTAACCTCCTGTTTATATATTGTTTCAAGAGTCTGAGGCAGTCTTATTCTTTAAATATATTTCCATTTTAGTGATCGAAAGGAAGAGGGTGGAAAAGGGTAAATGGGTGAGGAAAGTGCTTTTAACTTTTAATAAACTAAAATATGAAGACATCTGGTTATATCATACTTATTATTTCAATCAGGTGTGCATGTGTGTGTGTGTGTGTGTGTGTGGTGTACTATCTGGTGAAATTGATAATATAGAAAATGGATACTTTCTAAAGTTAAAATATAGTTTAATACTGAGAATAGGTGAAAAATAGTTAAAGTCACATTTTTTAAAATAAATTTAATTATTAAATAGTATACATTCTGTCAAATATAATAGTTTTGATTAAATAAGAAAATGAAAAATATCTACTATTTAAGCATATAAACCGAAAATAGAACATGTATACATATAATGATTATATTAATATTTTAAATATGTTGATGAATCATACATCACTTAGCAAATTAATTATGTATTTAATGAATATTTGATTAGATTAAAACATTAGCTTCAAAATCATAAATACTATAATTATATAAGTTAAGAATGTATATACAAAATTTGTGCATCTATTTTGAAAATCATCACCTAGAAAATTCATATTTTTATACATCAATGTTTGACTAAATTAAACCCTTTGATTAAATAATAATTCTAAAAAATCCTATGACTAATTTAGACTTTTCTACAATTTTTGGTTTATCAAATCTATAGGTAAAATAAAACCAATATTAATTAAAAACATGTATATAAACGGTGAGAAAATCAGAGAACACATTATAAATGAGGAAAATATAAAGTAATTAGAAAGATTAATGAGTTTTTTTCCTAGCTAAGATAAATTGAGCCAACCCCTTCCGCATATCAAGCACTTTCATGTAAGCATCTTTATAGTTCCTTAAATTAGTATAGCCAAAGGCTTTTATAACTAAAGCAGTAATTGCAACATTTAGGTTAGAAATAGTAGTTTATCTGTACCACAAACATACATTTCTTTGTGTGATCTTGTGAGTGTCGACAGTTACGTCGCAAACTGGTTGTATGTGATCTTCCCATCCAACCATTCACCTTGCTTCATCTTCAACCAGTGAACTTTAGATTCTTCGTCCAAATTTTAGAACAAGATAGGTGGTTTCACAATGCACACTAGCTTTGATTTCTTGTTTAAGGAGTGAATCACAACTTCCTTAATGATGACAAGTCCATTAGACTTCTTCAAACTGTGAAAGTCAACGATAAAGATAGACATGGTTCCAAAATCAGACTACTTGCTCGCGTTTGTATGCAGCATATAAAGGCTACATTATTTTTTTAGGTGAAAGGTGTTTGTGACATCAGAGTCTTTACCACACCACAATCTGAGAAGGGTAGGTAATCCAAAATATCTGCATATGTTTTTAAATTGTTTGCCAAATCATCAAATACAAACATGATTTGAGCTTTAGCTATGTAAAAAAAAAAATCTTGGAGAGATAGGCTAATTCAGTTCCCTTCTTCAATAGATGTAAGAAAAATCATTCATCGAACACGCAAATAGCATTTATTTTCACTCCATTTTCGCAGCAGCCAGACATTTTGAAGAGCGCATATAAAGTTTGTCTTGATGTGTCTGCTACATTTTCCCATCTGTACACCAATTTAAAGTCGATGTAGAGAAGGACAACGGAAGTCTTCGATATGTATGATGTCACATTCTTGTCCCAAGAAGGTAGCGCAATTCATGAGACCCTTCATGTAGATTACATTCTTGTTGGCAGATGCTTTTTATATGTTCGGACAACTAGTAATATGGTATATTACCATCATACCAATGAAATCCATGATGGTTATATGTTAGATGATAACATTTTCTCATATAATCCTACATCAATTCATTACATTCGTATGGCAGAAGAAAAGTGAAGTGAGCTTTTAGTGATTCGAAAGCAACCTCTTTGAAAACAAACCCTCTGTCTAATAGGAGACCTTGAATGTCACAAAACATAATTCTAGTGGATTGAGTGTGAAGAGTGGATTTATAGCTATTTACTAATGGTCTTATTCAAAGAATTATATTGAATGATGCTGTCATGAGTGATAAAACAATAGCTCCTTTTGTGTAGAGGTATATTACCGCTAATTTCAAATTCAATCTCAACATTTACTAAAACAGATTTTAGCACTTATGATTGCTTGGTACAGTAATTACTGCAAGTGGAGATAGTGTTTTATATTCAGAAGGAGTTAATAAGGTTTCGGGTTTATTCTCACAATATGAACTCTGAAAAGTTGCATACATCAAGTATAATGCCAAGTACTTGTTAGCGTCAAATTGAACATTCAAGTTTCCTTATAAATAGCGTTCCTTGTTTAGTTTCTCTTGTATGTTTGTCAAATGGATATGGTTGAAGATGCTTCATTTACTAGTGCTTGCCTTATTGTGATCAGCCTGAAAACCTTTATTAATGTAACAAGGTTTCTCCACTGGGTATTGACTTCCAAGCATGCTTTGCCTCGTGAGGTAGCTCTGGATGCTCATATAATTCCCAACTACAAAAGGGTAGCTCTACTGTTCGACCCTTTATCACAAAGCTTAAGAGATTTAATTACTGTACATCATTCACTTTGATATGCGGCATTTTACATTCAATATTAGTTATTTCTACTAAAGAAGGAGATCAGGATTAGCGTGAGAAATACGTTGACTCAGAATATGAATGGAGTAGTACTAATTCTTGTTTAATGTTTATCATAATGCGGTCATATTCAAAATGAAGCCTAATATCATGTTTAAGATGCACAATTTTTTTAAACTAATTTTTGCCAAACTTGGTGCATACACATAATCCACACATGCCACAATGGCTTTACACTAATGCTAATAAACATCAAGAATACACACCCAAATATATATACAATTAAGGGTCTTCTTTCAATGTCCTATTTATTTATTGTGTTCATAAACAGTATTATTACTTTACTGTAGTTGGATTAACCTTAGCTTTAAGTCAATCTGCTTTTGTTTTATAACTATCTACATAAACATAATTATTGATACTATTCATCCCCAATAGATTTAAGACAGAAAAATATGTTTTGGTTTAAAATAATGATAGTGTATTTAAAAAATTAACTTAGTCTATGTATGAAATAAACATTAAACAACATCCACATCAAGTATAACTATTGTGTGACTTTGTTAATGAGTTTTGTTGAGAAAGGAGTCTAACTGTAGACTCAATAACATGAGCTAATTTGATAGTGTGACTTATATGTTATTAAATCATAATAGTGTGAAAAAGGAAATCCCTTCAAAAAATATATTTTTGTTTTAACTTTCCCCAAGTATACATGGGTCCTAGTGAGGTTGCATCTCCTGCATCATGGAATGGCACACCATCGGTGCAAGCCGCAGTGGTAATCACATGGTTTAATGCATCACTAATGGCAATAATCTTCGGTAAAATTTACTGAGGGTGGTTTTTAATCAATATGTTTAACCCTTTTTTTTTACACAATGTGGGTACATTTCATTTAAAATTACAGACTCCTCAACAATTTTGATATTAGTGTAATTAAAGTACTATATGTGTATAGCCCAAATAATACTAAGACTATGACCTGCAGTTGTCTAGTGAAGATAGGACTGGAGATGGTTGGGAAATATAAACAGCAGTCGTCTAGTGAAGATAGGACATGGAGATGGTAGGGAAATATCACCAGCAGTCGTCAAGTGAAGATACGACATGTATACAGTAGGGAAAATGACCAGCAGTCGTCTAGAGAAATATGACATGGAGACAAGTAGGGAAATATGACCAGCAGTCGTCTAGTGAAGATAGGACATGGAGACGGTTGGGAAATATGAACAGCAGTCGTCTAGTGAAGATAGAACATGGAGATGGTAAGGAAATATGACCAGCAGTCGTCTAGTGAAGATATGGCATGGAGATGGTAGGAAATATGACCAGCAGTCATCTAGTGAAGATAGGACATGGAGATGGTTGAGAAATATGACCAGAAGTCGTCTAGTAAAGATACGACATGGAGACAGTAGGAAATATGACCAGCAGTCGTCTAGTGAAGATAGGACATGGAGATGGTTGGGAAATATCACCAGCATCGTTCTAGTGAAGATAGGACATGGAGACGGTTGGGAAATATGACCAGCAGTCGTCTAGTGAAGATAGAACATGGAGATGGTTGGGAAATATCACCACAGTCGTCTAGAGAAGATATGACATGGAGATGGTTGGGAAATATGACCAGCAGTCGTCTAGTGAAGATAGAACATGGAGATGGTTGGGAAATATGACCAGCAGTCGTCTAGTGAAGATAGGACATGGAGATGGTTGGGAAATATCACCAGCAGTCGTCTAGTGAAGATAGGACATGGAGACGGTAGGGAAATATGACCAGCAGTCGTCTAGTGAAGATAGGACATGGAGACGGTTGGGAAATATGAACAGCAGTCGTCTAGTGAAGATAGGACATGGAGACGGTTGGGAAATATGACCAGCAGTCGTCTAGTGAAGATATGACATGGAGACAGTAGGGAAATATGACCAGCAGTCGTCTAGTGAAGATAGAACATGGAGATGGTTGGAAATATGACCAGCAGTCGTCTAGTGAAGATAGGACATGGAGATGGTTGGGAAATATCACCAGCAGTCGTCTAGTGAAGATAGGACATGGAGATGGTTGGGAAATATCACCAGCAGTCGTCTAGTGAAATAGGACATGGAGACGGTAGGGAAATATGACCAGCAGTCGTCTAATGAAGATAGGACATGAGACGGTTGGGAAATATGAACAGCAGTCGTCTAGTGAAGATAGGACATGGAGACGGTTGGGAAATATGACCAGCAGTCGTCTAGTGAAGAATGACATGGAGACAGTAGGGAAATATGACCAGCAGTCGTCTAGTGAAGATAGAACATGGAGATGGTTGGGAAATATGACCAGCAGTCGTCTAGTGAAGATAGGACATGGAGATGGTTGGGAAATATCACCAGCAGTCGTCTAGTGAAGATAGGACATGGAGATGGTTGGGAAATATCAACCAGCAGTCGTCTAGAGAAGATATGACATGGAGATGGTTGGGAAATATGACCAGCAGTCGTCTAGTGAAGATAGAACATGGAGATGGTTGGGAAATATGACCAGCAGTCGTCTAGAGAAGATAGAACATGGAGATGGTTGGGAAATATGACCAGCAGTTGTCTAGTGAAGATAGGACATGGAGATGGTACAAAAATATGACCAGCAGTCGTCTAGTGAAGATAGGACATGGAGATGGTAGGGAAATATGACCAGCAGTCGTCTAGTGAAGATAGGACATGGATATGGTTGGGAAATATGACCAGAAGTCGTCTAGTGAAGATAGGACATGGAGACGGTAGGGAAAATATGACCAGCAGTCGTCTAGTGAAGATAGGACATGGAGACGGTTGGGAAATATGACCAGCAGTCGTCTAGTGAAGATATGACATGGAGACAGTAGGGAAATATGACCAGCAGTCGTCTAGTGAAGATAGAAAAATTTTGAAATAAGGAAAAATTTTAAGGGAAAATTTTTTTAAAATAAACATTTAAAAAAATTAAACATTAAAAGGGTTTTTAAAAAATAAAATTTGGGGGGTTTTTTGGATAAACCATTTTTTTTGTTTGAACCATAAAAAAATACACTTATTTTTCCCTTGGAAAATTTTGGAAAAATTAAAAAAAGGGGTTTTTAAATTTTTTTTAAAAAAATTAAATTGGGGCCTAAGGGTCTTTTTTAAAACAAGGGAAAAAAATGCAGAAATTATAAAATAGTTTTGACTTTTTTTCCACCTTCAAAAAATTTTTTAACATAAATCTTTTAGGAATAGGGGAAAACCCATCTCTAGTTTTTTTATGTTGGGAAAATACCCCTTCCCATTTTTAGATGGAGAATTTTTGAACCCCAGATTAATAAAAAGCTTAAAAAATTAAAAAATTTTACATTCACATTGATTTGGAAGTAAAAAAAAAAAAAAATAAAACCCCCCGTTTAAAAATAAAAAAAAGCTTTAAATTTTGGGGGAAAAAAAAAATTTAATTTTTAATTTTTCCTTTTTTAAATCCCCTCCAAAAAATTTATTATAATTCAACCCCCAAAATTTTACCAATTAAAAAACCTAAAAAAAAAATTTAAATTTTAAAAAATAAAAAAAAAAAAATTTAAACCATAATTTTAAAGAAAAATTTAAAAACAGGAAACCCATTTTTTTCTGAACCCCAAAAATGAAACTTCCCTAAAACCAAAAAAAAAAAATGAAAAAAAAACCCTTAAAAAAAAATTTTAAAAAAAATTTAAAACGGGGAAGGGGATTTAAAAAAAAAAAAAAATAATATAAATTTACCTTTTTTGAAAGAATTTAAAAAGATTTTTGGGGGAAAAAAAACAAAAAATTTAACAAAAAATTTAAAAAAAAAAAAAAATTTTTTTTAAAAAATAAAAGCCAAAAGTTTTTTAAAAAAATTTTTTAAAAAAAAAAAAAATTTTCAAAAATAAAAAAAAAACCCCCCCCCTCCAAAAAATTAAACTCTAAACCCCAAAAAAAAAACCCCAAAAATCCAAAAAAACCCCCCCCCCCCAAAAAACACCCGAAAGCACCACCCAAAAAACTTTCGACAAAAATCCCTGAAAAAAAAAAAAACCTTTTTAAAACGGGTCAAAAAACCAAAAAAAAATTTCAAAAAACTATTTTTAAAAAAAAGAAAAATTTAAAAAAAAAAAAACCAAAAAACAACTCCATTTTTTTCTACAACAATCAAAAAATTTTCAAAAAAAAACTTTATTTTTTCAAAACAATTCCCCCCAACAAAAAACCCCCGACGAAAAAAAAAAAAAACTTTTTTTTTTTTTGGGCCCCCCCCCCAAAAAATTTTTCCCCCCCCCCCTTTTTAAATGGGGTTTTCTCCCCCCCCCCTTTAAAAAAAAAACCAAACCCCAACCCAAAAAAAAAAAAACCCCCATAACTTTTTTTTAAAAAACCCCCATTTTTAAAAAACCCAAATTTTAAAAATTTAAAATCAAAAAAAACCCCCCCCTTTTTTTTTAAAAAAAATTTTTAAAAAAAAATCCAACAAAAAAAACCCCCAAAACCAAAAGGATTAAAACCTTTTTAAATTTCAAAAAAAAATTTTCCCCCCAATTTTACAACCCTAAACCAAATAATTTATTAAAAAAAAATTTTTAAAACAAATTAAAAACAAAAAATTTAAAACAAAAATTTTAACCACAAAAAAAAATTTTCAAAACAAAAAAACAAAAAAATTTTTAAAAAATTTTTTTAAAAAAAAAAAAACTTTTTCTTTAAAAACCAAAAAAACCCCCCCCCACTCCCCCGGGGAAAACCCCCTTACGCTTTAAAATTTAAAAAAAAACCAATTTGGGGAAATCCAACCACCCCACCCCCAAAAACCCCAAAATTTTCTTAACAAACCAAAAAAATCCCCAAAAAACAAAAATACTCCAACCAAAAAAAAAAAATTAAAAACGGGAAAATTTTTTAACAACCCCCCAAACCCCCCACAAACCCCCAAAAAAAAACAACAACCCCCCCCCAAAAAACAAAAAAAAAACCTTTACAAAAAACCCTTTCCTAAACCCCCCCCCCAAAAACCCCCCCCCCAAAATTTCCTAAACATTTCCCCAAAATCCAAACTTTTCCCCAAAAATTTCCAAAACATTTCCAAATCACCAAACACCCCTTTAAAACCTTTTTCCCCAAAATCTACCCAAAACTGAAAAAAAAACCCCCAAAACCCAAAAAAAAAAAAACCCACTTTCGGGAAAAACTAAAAAAACACCCCCCCCAAAAAAAACAAATAAAAAAAACCAAAACCGGAAAAACTAATTTAAAATACCACATCCAAAAAATTAATAATTTAAACAGACCACCCGGGGCCCCCCAAAATAAAACCCCCAACACCTTTTTAAAATACTTTTTTTCCCCCCCCCCCTTAAAAACAAAAAAAAAAAAACCCACTCAAAAAACCCTAACTAAAAAAACCCAAAACATTTTTAAAAAGAAAAATTTTTAAAAAACCCCACTTAAAAAAACAAATTGGGGGGAAAATTGCCAGCCGTCTTTAAATTTCCCAAAAATTTAAAAAAAACCGGGGTTTTTGAATTTAAAAATTGGACAGAAAATACCGGGGCCCGTCTATAAAGTAACAAGACAAGAAAAAATGCCAAGATTATGAAGAAATGCAGGAAAGGGGAAAAACCCAGCATGAGGAATAGCCCACAAATGGGGGAAAATGCCAAAGTTTTATAAAAGATTAATGGATTGGGGGGAAAATGCCAAAACTCAAAAAAAGAAGTAGAGAATTTTGTACCAAAAGGGGGGCAATTTAATTTTTTGGGTTTACCCTTTTTTTTCCAAAAGGGTTCAAATTTTTTTTTTTAAATTTTTTTTCAAAATTCTAAAAAAAATTTTTTTTTTTGATATTTTAATTTCAAAACTGGAATTTTGGGTTTTAAAATTTTTTTTTTTAAAAAAATTTTAAAAAAATTTTTTTTAAATTTAAAAAAAAATTTTAATAAAAAAAAAAAAATTTTTTAAAAAAAAATAAAAATAGGTTAAAATTTCAAGTAAAATTGGGTTTTTGGAAATTTTTTTTCAAAAATTTTTAAATTTATAATTTTTGGGTTTCCTTAAAAACATCCAAAAAACGTTTTTTGGGGGAAAATTTTTTTTAAAAATTTTTAATTTTTTTAAATAAAGAATAATAAATCTAAAAAATTAAAAATTAAAAAAGGGAAAAGGGTTTTGAATTTGTATAAAATGAAAAGAAATTTCATTTAATAATCTTTTGAAAAATTACCAAATTACCTTCAATTGCCCAGTGGAGTCTAGTAATAACCAATTCGGTAAATAAGATTGATATAAAAAATTTTTTAAGGTGCCCCAAAAATTTAAACCCCAGGGTTTAAAAGAAAAAACTTAAACAACACGAATCAAATTTAAAAAATTTTTGCATCAGTTTTTCAAACAGGCAGCACAAATAGATTCTTTTTTAATTTGAACTATTTGCAACGCATTTAATTTTTCACATTTGTCGTTCAAAATTTAAATTTATTTACAATCCTACTTTTATAAACTTCACTTCTCAAGAACTTTTCCAAACAAAGTGAAGACAATTCCACTTCTTCCTTGCTCAGAGTATAAACTCTCCCAGTTGCAGTAACAAGCTCCACTTCTTTCTTGCTCAGAGTATAAACTCTCCCAGTTGCAGTAACAAGCTCCACTTCTTTCTTGCTCAGAGTATAAACTCTCCCAGTTGCAGTAACAAGCTCCACTTCTTTCTTGCTCAGAGTATAAACTCTCCCAGTTGCAGTAACAAGCTCCACTTCTTTCTTGCTCAGAGTATAAACTCTCCCAGTTGCAGTAACAAGCTCCACTTCTTTCTTGCTCAGAGTATAAACTCTCCCAGTTGCAGTAACAAGTTCCACTTCTTTCTTGCTCAGAGTATAAACTCTCCCAGTTGCAGTAACAAGCTCCACTTCTTTCTTGCTCAGAGTATAAACTCTCCCAGTTGCAGTAACAAGCTCCACTTCTTTCTTGCTCAGAGTATAAACTCTCCCAGTTGCAGTAACAAGCTCCACTTCTTTCTTGCTCAGAGTATAAACTCTCCCAGTTGCAGTAACAAGCTCCACTTCTTTCTTGCTCAGAGTATAAAACTCTCCCAGTTGCAGTAACAAGCTCTAATTTTTGCAAAAGGGTCTCAACTGGCTGGCTCATTCTGTTTTCGGTAAAAAAAAGCTGGTTTTTTAGGATGAAGGAAGCTTACTTTATATTCACTTGTAACATTGTTGTTTGCAAGCGACCAAGAATCTTCATAAACTAAAGTGACCAATCCAGATTCAATCAGTTGGAGTGTTATTGTCTAGTGCCGTCACGTGTTCAGTAAACTGAGTAGTACTCTCAGTCAATCTTTTATCAGGCTTTGGAGTTGACCGAATACCCTTTTCACTACCTATTTTTTTAAACTGAACGAGCCATGTAGTTGATGACTTCAAACTCGTCTTCAATTTTTTCAACTCCAGATGCGTGAAAAAACTGAAAACATTGTTTTTCTTACTCATTTTTTAAGTATGAGAAAACTTTTGCTTTAACTGCTCCAACATTTCTGACTCTATTTTGTTTTTACCTTATACAACTTCAGGCTCTATTTATTTAGAAGCTATTAAATGTTTTTCTAGAGTGGTTTTTATTTTTTCCCATTTTTTTGTGGCGTAAGATTTTACAGTATTTTTTTCGCACCAATCAATTCTAGGGGTTTGTTTATGTAATCTCTTGATGTTTCTGAATCAACCAATGTATGATCTTCATCATCTTTACTAGTGCCTGGGTAAACATAATCTCTAGTCGAATTGGTTCTTATTCAGGGTGGTCACAAAAATTCTTTTTATCAAATTCCCTAACTTTGCTGGGTTTTCTATACATTATTATTATTATTATTATTATTAGCACCATGTCTTACTACCCGTTCGGGTTATACGCACTTACGCTAATGTGTAATGGTAGTGTGATTGTGAGATGAAATGTAGGACCTACAGTTTAACGTGGAATCCGAACCACGGTGGCGGCCTGGCATTCCCCACATTCACAAGATGTCTTGTCAGAGGTGAAGGAAGGGTTTGGTAATCAGATAAATTTGTGCCGGGACCTAGGATTGAACTCCGGCCGCCAGCACAGAAGTCTGACACCTTACCCCTAGACCACCAGGTCACCCTCTTTTCTATACAAAATTTTTAATTTTTCCCTGGTCATGTTTTACCAGTTAATAAAACTGTTGGCTGCTTAGTATGGATCAATCTTCGATGGTACACATGTTTGAACTGATATTAATTGTCTGTGACCTGCACTGGTGAGCACAATGACAAAGATGCCAGTACCAGTGAAGGTGAGGTCCAGGCTCAAATCCACATAATTTGTTAAGAGAAACCTGGAACGGCTCAGAACAGTGGAGACATACAATATTGTTGTTGCTTTAGTTTTCTGTTCATTACTCATAGAAGTGAATACGTAATGAAATACTTATTGATATGGTTGTATTGGCAACTCTGCAAAGTTTGTGTTATGTTGGCTATCTCTATATCATACTCCCTGTAACTGTATCTTACTGCTAGTAGTTCGTTGGTCTGATTACTGGTCAGTTGTTTTCTGTCATACATTATATTAAATACACTGTTTACACTATGTCAATGCGTGTGTGATTTCGTTTCATGGCCTATTAATCCTAATAGGTTATGGGCCCAGAAAGTATCAGTGTTTATTAATATTTGTAATTGTATGATTCGTGGAAAACGGTGTAACGGTGACCAAAGTTTTTTAATCAAGTTCAACATGGCGGTGGCATATGTATCTTATACGCATCCAGGATTAAAGCCTTTTGATGGTAGTGGTTTTGAAAACTGGTTATATCGTCTGGAGAGGCTTTTGGAAAGGAATGCCGTGCTAGAAATGCTAACTGTTGATCCACCGGATGTATTGGCGGATTCAAAAGTTAAAGATAACTTTTTGATGAAAGACGCTAAGTCCAAGGATTTGATTGTGTAATGCGTGGCTGATAATGTTTTGGAACAAATAAAAAATGCAAGTACTGCTAAAGTAATGATTACGTCTTTGAAGTCTACATATGTTAAAATGGGCATAATGAATTGTATTGAACTTCAGAAAAAATTAAGAAACATGTCTTTTGAAGGTAAATCAAGCTTGAATGAATTTATCATCGAATTTGATAAAACAGTAGCTGAATTGAGGAATTCTGGAGGTACTGTTGAAGAACAAGAGTGTATTACTCAACTGTTGGCAGCTATGCCTGAGCGGTATTTACCAGTTGTGACTTCTATTGACATTTTATTTACGTCTAATACAAGTGCAGTTACGTTAGACTTTGTAAAAAATAAGCTTTTATCTGAAGAACGTAATTTTAAAGGTCGTAGTTAAAGTGTTTCACGTGCACAAAGCCATGCTTTTATAGGGCATAATAAGTTTAAAAAGAATCGTGCAAATACGTTTGGTCAACGGAATGATAATTTGTGGAAACCAAATAGGGTGATGCAACCTAAATTATTTATCGGTAAGTGCTATGCCTGTAATCAGAAAGGACACATGCGTTCACAATGTCCAAATAGAAACAATTTTGCTGGAAATTCAAAAAAAAGAAGTTTCATTTTTGGTATCAGACTCTGATGGTAACACTGAGTTAAGTTGTGGAATGTCAAATAATCATAATAGTATTAATTTTGTTGTTGACAGTGGGGCAACAAACCATCTAATTCAGGCTGAATATGCAAAGTATTTATTTGATGTTCAGGAAATCTCTTCACGAATTAGTATGGCTAAAGTTGATGAAATAGTTAACTCTGATAGATGTGGTAATCTACGTTTGTTAACTAGCAACGGTATTGGTGTAACAATGCACAAGGTGTTGGCGTGTGACAGTTTGTCCCATAACCTGCTCTCTGTTAAAAGGCTCGAAGAAAATAACTTAAAGGTTATATTTCATAATAAGTGTGTGACTATTCTGAAGAATGACAAACTTGTTCTGAAAGGGAATCTTATCGACAATCTGTATTTTGTCACTATGCATTTGAATTCAAGTGAAGTAAAGCTTGTGGATAATTCTTCAGACTTGTGGCACAGAAGGTTGGGACATTCGTCTAAGTTTCCTTGTAGTAAGTTATGTGAGGTTTGTCTTTAGGGTAAACAAACAAGAGCACCATTTTTGAAATGTGTACCAGAAGAAAGAAAAGCAAAAAGAATCTTGCAATTTGTTTCATCAGATGTGTTTGGCAAAATAACCCCAACTACACATGACGGTAAAAACTATTTTGTTTCATTTATTGATCATTTTAGTCATTTTAAAGTTGTTTATTTACTTGAGAGGAAAAGTGAAGTTGAAGAATGCTTCAGAAAGTACATTTCTATGGTTGAAGCTAAATTTAATAGAAGAATTGAGAATTTGCGTTGTGATAATGGCGGGGAATATATTTCCAGTGACTTTAAAAACTTGTGTGAAGCTAAAGGTATTAATGTAATGTACACTATTCCAAGAAATCCAGAACAAAATTCAGTAAGTGAATGCCTCAATAGAACTATTTTAGATAAAGCTAGGTGCCTAATATTTGACTCAGGTTTAGATAAAGACATGTGGGGAGAAGCAGTATTATCAGCTGTTTATTTGCTTAATAGAACTCCTACATCTGTGTTACATGGAGATGTAACCCCTGCAGAAAAATGGTATGGTTATAAGCCTGATTTGAGTGAAATTAGAGTTTTTGGTTGCACAGCTTATGCACACATTCCCAAAGAAGATCGTTCTGGGAAATTAAACGCTTGTTCAAGAAAATTAATTATGATAGGGTATTGTCATAATGGCTATCGAGTGTGGGATCCTGTAAGTAAAAGGGTTGTCACTGCTCGATCTATCGTCTTTGATGAGAGCAAGATTGTAACTAAAGATGTTGAAAATCATGACTCGGAAAATTCAGATGTAGAAGAGTATATCCATGATCAAATGGATTTGAAGACAAAAGGACCTGATCCTGATAACTCTGATATTAAAACGATTGAAGTTCCTGAAAGAAGACACAGTAAAAGAAAGAGTAAAATGCCAAAACATCTTGAAGATTATGAAGTCGGGATGGCTATGGCTCTCAGTGCTGGTTATCTTCCATTTGAAACTCCTAGGTCCTATCAAGATGCTGTTCAACAAGATGATGGTCGGAAGGAGGCTATTGAAAGAGAGTTAGAGTCTCTTAAGAGCAATAATACATGGGAATTGGTAAAGCCTCCACCTGATGTATCCATAATTGAATCTCGATGGGTGTTTACTGAGAAGACAATTGATGGTGTAGCTCAGAAGAAAGCCCGCGTGGTAGCTAAAGGGTACCAGCAACCTACTTTGGAGGAGGAAGATGTTTATTCTCCGGTAGCTCGGTTGGTGACACTTAGAACACTATTGGCTGTTGCTGTTCAGCGTGATTTATTAATTCATCAGGTAGATGTAAAATCTGCTTTTCTAAAAAGTGAATTAAAAGAAGTTGTGTATCTTTACCCTCCTGATGGCTTACACACAAAAAACGGTGAAGTGTGTAAAGTGGTGAAAGCCCTATATGGTTTGAGACAAAGCCCAAAGTGCTGAACAAAAGTGTTAACCGATTGTTGAGTGAGTTAAATTTCCAAAGATCTAAGGTTGATCCATGCTTATACTTTAATGATTCTACATATATTTTGATTTGGGTTGATGATTTTATTATTTTCTCAAGCTCAATTGATGATGTTAATAGTGTAAAGGGCAGGTTAATGAATTTTCTTGACATTAGGGATTTAACTTCTGATGGTAGATTGATATTTTTAGGTCTTTAAATTGAAAAGAAAAAGGATAATATATTGATTAGTCAAAAGAATCTTATTGACAAAATTGTAAATCATTTTAGGATGAATGATTGTAAAATTTCAAAAATACCAGTACAACCAAAATTGAATTTACAAAAGGTCTCAGAGGGAAAAAGTTATAAAGTTCCATATAAAGAATTGATTGGTAGTTTAATGTATTTGATGCTAGGGTCAAGGCCAGATCTTTGTTTTGCAGTATCTTATTTTGGAAGGTTTCACAATTGTTATAATGAAACTCATTGGAATTATCTTAAGAATATTGTTTGCTATCTCAAATATACTAGTAATTTTGGTTTTAAGTATGTTAAAAATAATATTTGTGCGGATATAAATGTAAAGCTTTTGTTGATTCAGACTATGCTAGTGATCTTATTGATAGGAAAAGTGTTACAGGTTTTGTTGTTAAATTAAACGATAATGTTGTGTCATGGTGTTCCAAAAAACAAAATGTTGTGGCTCTTTCTAGTAGTGAAGCTGAGTATCTGGCTCTTTCTGCTGGAATGTCTGAATGTAAGTTTTTAATTCAGTTATTTGATGAATGTCTTGATTGTGTAAAGCCAGTTATTGTCTTGGAAGACAACCAATCTTGTATGAAAATGCCACAAACCTATGAGACGAAGAGGTCCAAACATATTGATGTGAGGCATCACTTTGTAAGAGATTTAATTAGTAGTGGTGATTTTAAATTACAGTATGTAGCTACTGATGAACAAGTAGCAGACATAATGACAAAAGGATTAGCAATAAGGAAATTTGAGTACTTTAGAAATCTATTAAATGTTACAGAAATTTGATTAGAATTTGTGAATAAGTATTGGAATACAAAAGTTTGTTGGTTATGCTTTTACCTTATTATATTTGATTTCTATTGATTTTTGGGACAGCAAAGACACAGGTTGTTGATTTTACAAAGTTTATTGAACAAATTAATAACTTTTGTTTGTCTATGCCGGTAAATAACAAATATTCGACACGTCATTTAATTCTTGTCTATCTATGTTGTGTCTGATATTTTACTTGAACTTAAAAGGATAACAATAAAGAATTCAAGTTGTTCTTATAATTAATAACAATGCAAAACAAAAGATAAATTTTCGCGTTACATGTCTACCAACAAAACAATGAATAAATTAATAGTTGAGCGACAATTGACCTCAACACTCCTCCTTAATTATCGCTCTACGAAGTTTTACAAATGAGCTTTTAGCAAGTGGTTTAGTCAGAATATCTGCAAGCTGACTTCTGGTTTGAACATGCTCAGGAAGTACAGTCATACCTATATTCTGTTGAATGAATTTTCTCGAAATTTCTATGTGCTTTTTACCCTTGGTTGTCTTGCCTTCATGTGAGTTATGCAGAATAGTTATTGCTGACTTATTATCAACGTACAAGGTAGTTGGTTCATAAGTCTTCAGAATTTTCAATTCCGTGCAGATTCTTCTTGTCCAGCTGACATCATCTATCGAAGAAACAGCAGCTCTGTACTCGGCCTTAGCAGTAGAATTTGCTACCACTGGTTGCTTCTTGGAGTACCAAATTACAGGTCCTCCTTTCATCAGCAGTACTCCACTCGTTGACTTTCCTGACTCTCTGTCTCCTCCATGATCAGAGTCTGTGTAGGCCACTAGTCTTGATCCTCCATCGAATTTGATGCCATAGTTCACAGTACTCTTCAGATACATGAACACTCTTCTAATCATTTTCCAATGACTTTTCATTGGTCTGCTGCTGTACCGACTCAGATAATTGACAGCGTAGTTTATATCTGGTCTTGAGATTGTTGCCAAATAGAGCAGCGATCCGAGAGCCTCTCTGTAGGGGGTTCCCACTGGTACTGGTTTGTCGTTCTTCTGGTTTTCTTCGTCAGTCACCATCCCTTTTTCGATCGGTGTTGAAGCTGAGTTGCACTGATCAAGATTAAATCTTTTCAGGATTTTTGTGGTGTACTTTGGCTGACTTATGAAGATTCCATCCTGTTCAATTTTCAATTCCATGCCAAGGTAGGATAGCTTGTCTTGGATCTTCTTCTCGTACATGATCTCAAATTGTTCGTTGATCTTCTTCAAGACTTCGAAAATAGCGTCTTCTCTCTTGCCTATAACTAGACCATCATCGACAAATAATGAGATCATGATTGTCCTGCTCTCATTATAATATATACAAGGATCGTCATCTGTACTAGTGAATCCAATCTTCTCCAAGTGTGAGGAAATCTTCTCATTCCATTTTCTAGGTGCTTGCTTCAGACCATACAGACTTTTCCGTAGTCTGCACACTTTTTCAGATCCGTCTTCAAAGCCTTTTGGTTGATGCATATATAGTTCCTCCTCCAGGTCACCATGAAGAAATGCCGTTTTAACATCGAAGGTCACTACTTTCATCTTCTCAGCTGCTGCATGACTCAACAGCAATCTAATTGATGTGTGACGAGCCACAGGACTAAAGGTATCAGTATAATCAATTCCTTCCTCTTGTTCAAATCCACGTGCCACCAGTCGAGCTTTGAATTTTCCATTCATCTTCTCTCTCAAAACCCAGCGACAGGTGAGTGGTCTAGCATACGGTGGGCACTTCACAAGTTCCCAAGTCTTCATCCTGATCAGCGAGTCATATTCTTCTTTCATTGAATTGTACCAGTTTGTGTCTTTCAATGCCTCATCCACTGGTATGTCCTGAACTTCACCAATCATTGCATTTCCATCTCCTCTGATGTAACTCATCACATAATCAGAGAACCTTGCAGGTTTCTTCAGTGTCTTGCGATCTCTCAATACTCTCTTTTCTTGTTTAGACGATGTTGATTGTTCATCAATATCTTCGTTTGACTCTTCAATCTGTTCTTCTTGTGTTTCTTCTGCATTACTGGTCGTATCATCATGATCTGATTCTTCTGATTCCTCTTTTCTATCATCTTCTTCATCTTGATTTGTTGTTTCCTTCTTGAAACTTGATTCAACTTCTGTCTGCTTCTGGTTTCTCATCTTGGTTTCATTAAAAGTAACATTATCCGTACTAATTACTCGACGACTGTTTGGTATATACACTCTGTATCTTGTTGAATCTACATCGTATCCTACGAATATTCCTTTCTCTGACTTCTTGTCTAGTTTGTTTCTTTTTGGCTTCAGTACAAAACATCCACTTCCGAAGATCCTCATCTTGCTCACATTCATCTTACGACCAAACCAAAGCTCAGCAGGACTCTTGCCAGGTACTGAACTCGTTCCAGTCTGGTTGATCGTAAAGACTGCGTAGTTTACAGCTTCTGCCCAAAGCGTCTTACTCAAATCATTTGCGTGGATAGCTGAACGTGCAGCTTACACTAACTACGGTTCTCATCTCCCTCTCGATTCTACCATTCTGTTCTGGCGTATATGGATTAGTAAAGGTGTGAAAAACTCCAAGTTCCTCAAGCAGTTTCCTTGTTTCTTTGTTCTTGATTTCCAATCCGTTGTCTGATCTCAAAGCTTTGACTTTCCTGTCAAACTGATTTTCCACCAGCTTCATGAAGATATCCAGTTTTGTGGCTGCTTCATTCTTTGACTTCAAGAAATAGACCGTTCTAAAATGTGAAAAGTCATCCTTGAATAACAGAAAATATTTGGCTCCTCCAATCGACGTATCTTCCATTTCACCAAGATCCACATGGATTAAGTCCAGAGGTTCTTTGGATACTTTCGTGTTGATTGGATGTGAGACTCTGTGCTGTTTGCCATAGATGCAGCCTTCACATGTATAATCTTGCCAATCATCCACATACTTGATATTGTTCTTGCTCAAAACGTTTCGAACGTACTTTACGTTCTGGTGAGCTAGTCGTTCGTGCCAGATCCTGATAGAGTCTGCAATCATACAGATTCCTTGTCCTTCCTTTCGTAGCATCATCTTGTACAAATTTCCTTCTCTCTCTGCAATGACTTTCGTGTGTTGACCATCTGAAGTAGCAATTCTAGAAGTCTTTTTGTCTGCCATTTGTCCAAGATCTGTCCTACTGAGAAAAGATTGTAGTCCAGCTTGGGAACATAAAGTACATCTTTCAGACTCACTGGGTTCCAGTTGTTTCCATCATATGCCTCAACATCAATATCTCCGATGGCAACGCCCTCCAATTCAGTTGCATCTCCAATAACAATGGTAACAGGTTCTTCAAGATGCGTCAGGTGTGAAAACCACTCTCTATGTGAAGTCATATGCTGCGATGCACCACAGTCCTGAATCCAGACGTTACGTTTATATTGTTTCTGCTTGGCGTGTTTCATCTCTGCACTTGACAAACCAATTGTCAACAAGGCTGGTCTGTTGCGGCTTGATGTTGTTTTCTTCTGATCGCTCTGTGGACAATCTTTTGCGAGATGTCCTTTTGTTCCGCATGTATTGCACGGATACAGTTTCTTGCAATGCTCAGTATATTTAGCACATGGCTTACCTCTGCAATATTTAATAACGTGTCCTTGTTTTCCACATTTATAGCAAGTCACTTTGGACTTCTCTTGCTTGTTTACCGGTTGCTGATTTGACTTCTTATGATGTTTCGATACTAGAGCACTTTGTGAGGTTAGGTCCGGTGCATTTTCACCAGAACTGATTCTCTCATCCTCAATCCTCAAGCGTTCAATCAATCTCTCGACAGTTCGATCTGCTCCTGTGACGGTATCCCAGGCTGTCCTAAAATGTGCCAGCTTCTGAGGTAGTACGCTGATAATCCTGGTGATAATCCAGTTAGATCTCATCGGGTCATTCCACTTGCTAGTTTATCGGCAATCTGCACAACCTCCATACAATTTTCCACGGCTGACTTGTTTTCATCATAAGTGAAGCTGAAAAATTTTCTCTGCAGACCTTCTACAGTGACATCTGTCACAGTACCATACAAACTTGTCAATTTCTCTAACATTTGTCTTGACGTTGTACAATTTGCAATTTTGATCGCAATATTACTACTAACATTTAAGCCTATTAAAGTCTGAGCCTCAAGGTCCTTGTTGACCCACTCTATATCTTGCTCATCATTAGCGCCACCTGCTGGCTTTACAGTGAGACCACTTACAATCTTATATAAACCTTTTGACTTTAATGTTAGAATTAATTTAAATTTCCAAGATACAAAATTGACTTTTCCTTGAGCATCTTCACTTAAAGTTTCTAAATGAGATCTTACAGTGTCCATACTGACTGATTTTAATATAAATTTATCAATGTAATTAATTTAACTTGACTAGACGTGAATTAAGTCTTTCAAAATTTTCAATACAATTTGACTTGATGTTATAATACTGTTATAATTATAATAAGTAAATATGAAACATAAAATGACGTGTCGCTCAAAAAATTTCACGGCTTGTTGCTTGCTGTCGACGTGTGATGGCTTGCTGCATGCGGCGTACGACTTGCTACTTTTGGCTTACTACTTACTGCTCACGTCTTGCGGCTTCGACTTGTTGCTTTCGGCTTGCAAATTATTTGCTTTTCCTTGTCTTTGCTTTTGTCCACGTTGTCCTACAGCACTGTCCTGGGCCCATAACCTATTGATTTTTGGACAGCAAAGACACAGGTTGTTGATTTTACAAAGTTTATTGAACAAATTAATAACTTTTGTTTGTCTATGCCGGTAAATAACAAAGGTAAATAACAAATATTCGATACGTCATTTAATTCTTGTCTATCTATGTTGTGTCTGATATTTTACTTGAACTTAAAAGGATAACAATAAAGAATTCAAGTTGTTCTTATAATTAATAACAATGCAAAACAAAAGATAAATTTTCGCGTTACATGTCTACCAACAAAACAATGAATAAATTAATAGTTGAGCGACAATTAACCTGAAAATTTGATTAGAATTTGTGAATAAGTATTGGAATACAAAAGTTTGTTGGTTATGCTTTTACCTTATTATATTTGATTTCTTTTTCTCTTTGTCTTAATCCTTGCAGAATTGAGCGGAGGTATTAATATGGTTGTATTGGCAACTCTGCAAAGTTTGTGTTATGTTGGCTATCTCTATATCTTACTTCCCGTAACTGTATCTTACTTATAGTAGTTCTATATATAAAGGATATAGTAGTTCGTCGGTCTGATTACTGTTCAGTTGTTTCTGTCATACATTATATTAAATACACTGTTTACACCATGTCAATGTGTGTGTGATTTTGTTTCATGGCCTAATAATCCTAATGATACTTGATCAAATATTGTCTCGTGAGTTTTTTTGAACCGTCCCGTTCCACTTAAACCTAAACAAAGTTTACAAACATGTGCATTAGATGATCTTGGTTCAGGTTAAGAAAATAATCAAAGCAACACAATTTGTCTTAAGTTTATTATTATTAGTTCACTTTATCTGTGAATGCCATAATATACAGGAATGGAAATAGCAAAAAACAAAACAAAAAAAAACCCTTGTTTTTATAAAATAATAATAACACTTAATTTTCCCTGTTTCATGGTCAAATTCCCTGACTTTTCCCTGATTTTTTTCTCTCTTTCAAATTTACTGTTTATTCCAGGTTTTCCCTGTTTACTAGGTTTATGCAATGTTGTTATTCTCACTAGAAGAAGTTTTCCTACATCCATCACATATTTTCATGAGCATTTCTATGCCTAAATTTAGAGAGCACATTCATTCTGTTACATTTATAGTATTTTTACCTGATTTGGGATGTTTCTCTTCATAAAAATCGTTACAACATTTGACCAAACACACAAGTCCAACATTTCCAGTTTTGATTACCCGCCATTTTTTAATGTGTCTGGCCTATATTTAAAATATTTCTTTACAACTATAAATATACTACCTGTAATGTAGTATGTTTGTAGAAACACTGAACACTGTAGTTACACTGAACAAATACATCCAAACAAATATGTATTTATAATAATCTAAACAACCATTTTTATCAACTAAAAATTAGATTAAAAACAATCAACTTCAATAAATTTATTTTAAAAGCAACACTTTGAAAGTAAAAAACAGAGCAACTTCACTGAGCACTGCACAAAACACAACATACTGAAGATTACAGTAAACAATCAATTGATAGCAAGAAAGTATTCCTGTTAAGATTTGATCTTTTTCTGTTGTGACTGGTGTAAAACTGATTGAAATATTTCACTGTATGTCATTTCTCATCATGCTGTTGTATTATTAGGCATGATTCAAGTAATCATTTTTTTTCTTTAAATAGCTGTCTAGATTTAAATAATATTATACATTTATATATATAAGGTATTTACATACAAAAAATTTGTTTTGTACAACCTATATTATTACTCTATTATTAAAATTGATAAATATTATGCATTTTCATGTTATTTGTAGTAGAGGAATTATAAACTAGATTAGTATTATATAAACTAAATAATTAAGAGTCCAATATATCTGAGATTTTATATTTTTTGTCCTCTTTATAGGTACAATGAGTAAACAAAAGAAAATCTTAAAAATCTGAATCCTAAGGTTCAAAAATATTTTTTATTGATTGATTTGACACATTCAGGTATAATATTTCAATTTACGAATATAATATTTGATGCAGCTACAGTGGAACCTGATTAATTCAAACTTCTGTAGTTCAAAATCATCTTTAATTACAATTTTTCAGTCGGTCCTGTGAAAGTTGTATTAAAACAATTCTACAAAATCATGGATAGTTCAAATTTTGTTTTGGTTAATTCGAACTTTCAGTAAGTTGTAATGTACTTTGCAGTATTGTTTTCCTACTTCTAGTTGCGGTGCTGTGTTGTTCTATTTTTGGAAACAGAAGAATGCGGTCAGTATCTTTCTTCATGCACTCTCCCCCATCACCCCCATCACCCCCACTAACCCATACATCTTTGTTTACACGTACAGTTCTGTAGTCCATTAGTCAAGATTAAACCTCTCGAGTAATTAAGTGCGCTGTTCTTAGTGATTCGATCATAGTGATATTCTTGTGACGTGCGAGTTTAGTACATACTGTAAGTAGTGTTTGTGTGTGTGTGTGTGTATCGTGATGTCACTGCCCAAACTAACGCCATATAAATCATTTACATTGGCTGAAAAGTAGTGGTGATAAAGGAAGTGGAAAAGGGACTTGTATAAACTCTATGACCTTTTAAAGAAATTGTGAACAGATTATATCCAAATAGGTTAAATAAAGTTTTTTTTATCTTGGTTGCAAACTTAACTGTGTTTCTTTTCAATTCCTTAAACTTATTTGATTCAAATTTTTGGAAAATTCAAATTTTTTCCTGGTCCCTTCAAGTTCAAATTATCCAGGTTCCACTGTACATCCCTAACCTACAGATCATTTTGGTCTTTCTATGTAGTAGGTACAATCAGTTCACTAATATATTTTAGCCAAACCCATCGGGGTGCTGTGTTTTTGTCTTGAGCAAATTGAGTTTTTCTGCTAGAAACTTGTTCTGCAATTTGGATAAGCTCACTTGTTGTTTCAAATATTCCAGTTCTAGTTCATGTACTTCCTTGTTCCTCTCAGCTTGTGTTTGAGCCTGCTCTAATCTTGCCTGGAACACAAACACAGCATGAGAGAAATGTATTTTGTTGAACCAGACCCCCCCACACCTTTGAACTCTCTTACTGTACCTGTAACTCAGCCATAATTAGTCTGTGCTGCTCCCTGACCAGACCAGCTTTCATTTCATTTGTCCGCAAAGTTGCTTGAGCTAATCTCTTCCTAGCTTGATGTTTTATGTCCAGAGCTTTCTGTTTCTCAGAAGCAACCTTCAACTGAGCCAACAACTCTGGACTCAAATTCAACAATGGGTCACCCACATTTAAGTCAGAACAAGTCTCAGAAGCTGCTTCCAGCTGGGACAACATCTTTGGATTTAGGCTCAACAATGAGTCATTAACAATCATGTTATTATCAATTACATCGTAATTAGTCCCAAGCCTACAACAAATAGGAATGAACATGCAAATGAACTCCAATAAACCAAACACAACTTTCAAAATGTTCTAAGTAAAAAATTGGACACAAAAATGTGTTTCTATTTAAATAAATCAATAAACCAAACCATTTTGCTAAATTTAGGAGAATTCAATTTTAATTGCTTTATGAACTATAAAGTTACAAATTCAATTGAAAAAGATTTTTAGTACGATTAATACAAGTCAGTGCCTTAGGACATAATATGCGATATATATTAGATTAGTATTTATAAATTAAATAACATATTGAAAACAAATAACAAATATTAAAAAAAAAAACACATTAAAAATATACTAAAAACATTAATAACATAAAATGCACGTAGAGTTGGTTGAAACTTTATCTGATATAGTACAATTAGTATATATAATGGAGTTATTCTTTGTCAATTATTAAAGTGATAAACATACTTTTGCTTAAGGAGAAATATTAATATGTATTATGAAAATAACATGTATTAAAAATATTCTGAGAAAATGTATTAAAATTGAATTGTTCCTTATCTGTAATCCCTTGTTCCTTGATTTCACATTCTTGTGATGTATGATTGCATCGACATGTTTCGATGCGTTACGGCATCATTCTCAAGACTGAAGAAAAAAGAGAAAAAAAAAGAATAATACAAATACATATGCCCTAACCATTAACATTTGATACTATAAGTTAATAATAATATTTAGCACCGCGTCTTACTACCCATTCGGGTTATACGCTTGATATAAGTTAATAAAGGTAGAATATTAGATAAATTAAAGATTTATGAAATTATAATAATTACCATGATAGTGGAGACAATGAGTGTTCCAACTAATGTTGTGAGGAAACTAAAGTAGAAATAGAGCTAACGTGTGTATATAAAATGAGAATCGAATTGATCTAGAATAAACAGACTGAAAAATCAAAGATATGATATTTAAGGTTGTTAAATGTGTAGAGCTAAGCTGGGAAGTTTAAAAAAATAGATAGATATATTTATACATAATTTAAATTTAAGATAAAAAGAGAAGAAAGAAGGGGGAGGTGGAGTGAAAGAAAATTGACAAAAGGAAGAGAACTAAGGTACAAATCTTCTCGACTCTGGCCCGAACAAGGGACAAGGGATTACAGATAAGGAACAATTCAATTTTAATACATGTTATTTTCATAATACATATTAATATTTCTCCTTAAATACAAGTATGTTTATCACTTAATAATTGACAAAGATTAACTACATTATATATAATAATTTCACTATATCAGATAAAGTTCAACCAACTCTACGAGCATTGATGTATTAATGTTTTTTTTTTAATATTTGTTATTTGTTTTCAATATGTTATTTAATTTATAAATACTAATCTAATATATATTGCATATTATGTCCTAAGGCACTGACTTGTATTAATCGTACTAAAAATCTTTTTCAATTGAATTTGTAACTTTGTTATTTGATTTTTTACCTAATACATAATATAGTTCATCAAAGCAATTAAAATTGAATTCTCCTAAATTTAGTTCAATTCGTTCCTTACTAATTTATTAAAAATGTTTTTCAAAAACAAACCAATTTGGTCAGCTATGAACATCTGTTCTTAGTGTTTAACAACATTCCTATCCAACGAAATAACATAAAATGCTTGCTTTACAAAGATTAGCTCAATGTTGTCATAAAACTATCCCTATCAGTAAAAATTAATTTATAAAGAGTAGGAAACTAGAGAAGCAAGTTGGTTTGAATATATTTTACCTGGCATCAGTTTCTTTGGATGGCACTTCTTTAACAGTTTGGTTTGTATCGCCATTAGTATGCATGATGTTACTTTCCTAGCAAAAAAAAAAAAAAATAACTATTAAAAAAGACCTATAAATATGTTAATTGTAAGTGTAGAATTTATGTTATCAGTTGGGTGATTCATTGGTGCTAAGTTTAGTTTGTTATATTTAGTGCTTTCAGCAACTGAAACTTATTTAAATCTATAACATAATTAACTAAAGTTGAGAAAGGTTTCAAAGAGTAAGTGCATGAGTACTTGTATAGAGATATAACTTTATAAAATCCCTCCTAAAAATAATTATAGCAGAGAAGTTAACATTCACTACTAGAACCAACACAACGCCCGACCAATGATACATTTTCAACCATAATGGGAATAGAACCTGGGGCTCCTATATCAGTAGACACAACCGCTACTGACTTTGATAAACTGTAAGACTTCTCTAGATAATTCGACTAGGATTTGAGCTAAGACCTAATTACCAATGGTGACAAAATGTAGCACCTCACATCACTTGAGCACCGGTATAGGTAGCTGGTTTCTTCATCTTAAAGTATGTTATAGGATAATAAATTGTTGTTTCTCACAAACCAAATATTTAGTCTATTGAACTATACATATGGAGAACTGTGTTATTGTTTCATTAATAAAATAAATCTATTAACCTTTGTATGTTTAAACAATATTATAAATTACTATATGAGAAGGAAGGATTAGATTAATTACTCTACAGTTTTCAACGTTACACTTTTCAAAAACCAATTTGAATTATTTTTATCATTTCTCTTACATAATCTATGCATTTTAAAGTCAAATTAATAAACATTTTGAGTAAAACATTTTAGTTTAGCCTTATTTAAAATGGGAGTACACGATCATATGACCCATGGACTGGGGAAGAAAAACAAGAGAGGGCATATGCTCATCAAATTCCATCACCAGAACAACCTGTGGTGACAAACACCCGGTTCAAGAAACAGAAGACAAAACTTTACACATGGAAAAGCACAGGAGACATAAGTAGGTAACAGCTAAACTACATCCTTGTCAAATAGTGATTCAAGAATGGAATGTAGGACATTAGGACATTGTGAGGTGCCAACATTGATTCAAACCACAACCTGCTGGGGTGTACATTGAAACAACACTGAAAAAGATCAGGAAAGTAAGCAAAAGAAAACTGAGGTAGGACTTAATAAAATTGAGAAGCAAGAGTGACAATGTAAGAAATTCAATAGAACAAAAATAAGTGAGGTGACAGAAGAGAATATAAGTGCAGAAGTGAAGTTAAATAGTGTTAAGAATACTTTTTTTTAAGGTGCTACCTAAATGTCAATGTTGGAAAAGTGAAGAGGACTGCACAAAAGCCCTGGGTAGCAAAAGAAATGCTTCAGAAAATGAAAGAAAGAAGGAAATGGAAAAATGTCAACAAATAATATATGAGGCTAAACAATGAGTTAAACAGAGAAACAGACAAAGCTAGGAAATAATATATATAGAAGACATGCGATGATATTAGCAAACTGCAAATAAAAGAAAGGTATGACCTCATGTACCAGAGAGCAAAGGAACTGGGAGGGAATTAAACATAGATTGCAAAAAATAGGAATAGAAAACCCCATAGAGCAGATGGTGACAGAGCTCATAAAGAGGTTCTTACAATTTGGGAAATATATATAGACAAATCGTACGACAAGGAAAATCTACCAGGAAACCAAGAGTTTACATCAGGAAACAAGGTATAGGAAGACGAAAAATGACCCAGCATTTTAAAGAGTGAACTGGAGAGGGCCGTAATGGACATGTGAAGAAGGAAAACTGCTGGAGATGACAACATACCAGCTAAACTTTTGATATAACTGGGAAACAATGGATTAATGGCTTTGATAAAACTTATAAATAGGATCTAGGATAGAGGAGTATGGCCCAAGGACTTTCTAAACGTAACCATGATGGCTCTAAAGATGAAGAAACAAGCCAAGAAATGCCGTGACCACAGGACCATCAGACTCATCTCTCATGTGGTAAAGATTGTGGCAAGACTACTTACTGAACAGGCAACCAGAACAGAAAATAAAAAGTGTAATGGAGGAAAACCAATTAGGATTCAGAAAAGGAAAAGAAAATAGAGATGTCATTGGGATGCTGAGAATAATTTCAGAGAGTGTGCTGCAAGTCAAGAAAGAGGTTTCATCGACTGCCAAAAAGTGTTAAATATAGTGAAGTGGAAGAAACTGATGGAAATACTCGAGAAGAGCGGCATCATATGGAAGCAAATAGGCTAGTCAATTTAATGATGTACCTAAAACTAATTGCAAAAGAATTACTATCAACGGATTCTATATGAAAAAAGTATAATAAAAACTATGGAATAAAGTCCACCAAAGTCTGCTCTCGTGATAAGCCAACATCTAGAAAAAATAGCTGAACTAATTGGTATCTGGAGTGAAAAAAATCAATATCTTGAAAACTATACATTTTATTCCAAAAATGGACTGAAGATAAATGAAAGATTATAAAATATCTTAAAAGAAAATGTTTTTGTATTTTTAGTATGATGAATAGTCATAGACCTTTAGAATTACAATGTTCTCAGGTCACTTTCGCTAATTGTCTTTTTTGGGAGGATTTTTATATTTAGTTTGTCTAAATACTTTCTTCCCTCCCTCCCTCCCTTTTGCTAAGGTGATATATATTTGTTAATATACTGTATTAATATTAAATATTTATATATAATTTAAACTTTTCAATTAAAATTATGCAGAAACTACATAGCCCAAATGCATGTATTATGCAACGATGGAAATAGCAGAAGTCCAGGCCGTCAGTAAAAATAAAATTATTGTGTCTTTTTCAATTGAAACACTAAAAATCACTAAAAGAATATATTAAACATACATATATTGAATAAAAAATACAATACAAACTTCAGTTTATTAAAATATGTTGACGTGTTTTGTGGTGTTGAAATAACTCCATACCATTTGGAGAGCAAGAAAGCCTTCCCTGTGTGGACATCAAGTTTTGACCACACTGTAATTGCCTTCTGTGACGAACGGCAAGACGAGTGGGATGAAAATGTGAAATATCGAGTTCAGGGTGCGAGCCTTACATCCAGTAGGTGTCTGCTACCACCAGCAATGTATTGTGAATTTTTGAAAGGGATCCCCTGTACATTTGCTTATGAATTATCTGATGTAAGAGCAGGAAGGCCAGAAGACAGGGAGCTGCATGATGTTCATGTTGATCAATATTTAGAAGAAAATGATGAATTGAATACTGTTGCTGATTTGGTTAACCAAATGAAAGGTTACTTATACTTACCGGATGATGGAAGTGTATTGCCATATAGTACAAAATATATGAGGAAGAAATCACTTGGTTATTTTAAGGAGAAATAGCCATTTATACAGTAGCTGGTGTTGCTGATATTGTCAGATTTTGAAAGACTGCTGCTAGTGTGCTACGAGCGTCTCACAACAACAAAAATTCTGGAGATTCCGAAGAAGAAAAACGGAATATTATCCTTACAGAAGCAGATTTTATCAGAGCTTACATCAAGGAAATAGATGTGGTTGCAAATCAGTATGTCAGTGCAGCAGAAATTGAGAACAGTGCAATTAATGTCACATATATTCCTGATAGTCTTCGGACACTTTGAACCATTCTTATAACTGGAAAAGGAATGGAGCGAAAAGTGGGAGCAATTGGTCAAGCTGTTTTGCAAGCAGTTCGTCCACGTGTCATGCAAACACCTTTGCATTAGGAATGTTTGTTTATCACAACACAGGCTCCCGGTTTTTTGTGGACAACACTGCATCACATGGGGTTCTTATGCTTATGCACATAAATATTACATTTCTTACATTGTGCTGAAAGGGATGCAGGATGTGAACGTCCGGAATTTACTCCTGGGGCTAGTAGATTTGTACAGTATGCAGTGGACAATGTGACCACAACATTATAACAATTGATGGTTCTGGAACCTTTCAGAACATGGGAATTATTGAAACGATCATTCCTAGAGCAGACATAGCAATTTCAGTTTTGTGAAGAAATATAACTATGAAAGAGTTGCAAAAATATAAGTAATATTAATATAAAAATTAGCCCTTCCATTCCCAGTGGTCTACGTCTGCTAAAGTACTCACCAGTAAATGGACATAGAGAATTTGCAGATCCAACAAGCGATATTGGTACATTGTGGAGTTAAGCCCATTTCCTGAAGTGGCCTAGACTATGCCAAATGCTTTATGAAGGAGAACATCAGGAATAGCATCAATTACGTTCTTACCTATGAGAGACATGGACACAACTAATGTTACTTGCATTTTTTTTCTACATTACATTAGTGATCAGGCTAGAAAGTATGGTAACACACTGTTGCTGAGTTTCGATCAACCACTCTTTCTGAAAGCCATTGTGATCATTGCAAATGAGGATTCTTACAATCATCTAAAGAAAATTATCATAAGATTGAGAGGCATCCATGTACAAATGAGTTTTGTTGGGTGCATTGGTAATATTATGGCAGGTTCCAGTCAAAAATAAATTTTGGAGGTTGTTTGCAAAGAAAACACTGTGAAGCACATGATAACAGGAAAAGCCATACCCAGGGCTGTTCTTGGTCATCTCTTGGTATTCAGAAATTCGTGTCAAGAATACTTCTGCCTATTCAGTTGTTGCTAATATACAAAAACGTATATCTACCTTCAGTTCATCTCTGAATGGATCAAGGACAGCCAGTATGGGATTTCAATATATGAGAATGGTGGAGATTCTCCGGAACTTCATTAAAGCAGAGCATCTAGCATCTGTAAGAGGTATGCTTCCTTTTTTACTGCAAGTAGACATAACAATTATGCCACAAGTGCACGTCTGTACCTACAGAACAAAATGGAGTTACAGAAGTCTTCACTTGATATATATGACAGATTCCTTAATGGATTTCATGTGGTCAGACACCGTAACCAATTCTGGGGTGGTTTATTTACAGAGCTAGTCATAGAGCAATCTCTAATGAAAAGTTTGAAAGTTCAAAGTTAGCAGAGAAGTGACAGCCTAATCTGTGTTTGCCACTACACAATCAAATATCAAGCGATGTTTGATTTGTAACAAGTCTGAAAAATAACTGAACAGGCCAACAGATTCTTTGCCCTACATGCTCAATTTTACTCGTCAGGTCAGAACAGGCATGTGTCAACGTACAGTGAACCTGTACGTGTAGGGGGCCCTTTAGGTGGGTAGCAAATACTCATGTGTGTGCCTGGCATTAGAATTCCTCCCCTTTTCCCTAATATAGTACAAAGGACAATTATATTTTTAACTCATCACACAGATAATCCCCGCCCTCCAGCTTGGCTAACAGGTCTACTTCCATCAGTTCTTAAAGGGATTTATGACACTAATTACTATTCAATCTATTAAAACCTGTTATTTGAAGTTTGAAATTGAATGTTTGTATATTCCTAGTGTTTATAGAAATTTAATTTTTATAAAGTAGTTTTTGTCAGTCTGAAGGACAAATCATTTGTTGTGTTAGTGACACTGAAACAGTTTAGTACATGTTTTAATCCAGTGAGTAGCAAAGGACATGGTAATGTAAGAAATAATCTTAGATCCCGTACATCATGGATGAGAGAACTCTTCCAAGAGTTATATGAAAATGCCAAAATTTGTGATAAGTTATTTGGTGAAATGTGTAATTAACAACAGTCTGAAGATGAATACATTCAGTCTGAAGAAAACAATGATTTTCAGAAGACAGTTGTGATATTCCAGCATTTACTAAATATACAGCTATTTAGGTTTATTCTGGCGAGAGGTTAACCCACGCTTATACATTTCCTTGAAAGTCAAGAGTGTTGGGTTGCCATCCTGATGAGAATAGCATATATCTCATATAGATTGCATCCTGTTGACGAGAGAGCACGGTGTGACCGATGGACCTTCCTGGCTGGTGGGATATCGAGATCAGCGAGTTAGGTGATAGAATAACACCTTGTTTTAGTGTTTGGATCCATGTTGAGTGCATGGGAGTCGGTATATAGCAACGACTGACTAAACGACGAATAAAATGTGATCTGGTGGTTCACCCCCAACGGAGGGTCGATCGCGGGTCTAGAGGAGGGTTTGCAAGTCCCACTACTACTTGTGTTGTAGTTTAGTCATCTGAATAGATTAATAAATATACATTATTGGTATAATGCTCAAGTCTCACGCCCCACGAACCACCCATTCCAACCCCTACTGCTCAGGGTCAATGCCCACCATGTAAGTTCCTACAGTGTCGTGGTAGTGTGGTAGTGTTGTAGTTAGCGTTGGTTACCAGGCACCCAAATAAAAGTAGTGACTTTACAAAATGATAATTTAGTTATTTTGGGTGTAACGCCAATCAAGAAGAAGTTACATCTTTCAGAAAATAATTACTGTACAAATAAACTGCAGAAAGTGAATGAAATTGTTAAGAATACAATATGTATACAAATGAGTCCAAGTGAAGAATCTTTAATGCGTGTCAGTGTAGAGAGTGAAATGATGAGCCATCTGAAAGAAACGTTTACATCAACATTAGATATAAATATTAAGGTCCAGATACCAAGTGTCAACTAAAAGTTGGAGTTTGGGTAAAATTCAACAGGAATTTGGAGTTACAAATGGCATAGCAAGTAAGACAAGAGAGCTTGTGAAAGAAAAAGGTGTTATATCATCACCTAATCCAAAACAAAAAAAAAACTTACTTATAGAAAATGTGAACATTATTGAACAATTTTGTGATGATGCTGTTAGTAAAATTATGCCTGGGAGAAAATTCTTTGTTTCAATAAGAGTAGATGGAAAAAAGTGTAATGTTCAATAAAAGACTTCTACTATGTACTCTTAAAGAGGCTTACATGCTGTTCAAAACTCATCATCTTTAAATTATCGTGGGATTCTCCAAATGTGCTGATCTGTAACCTAAGAACTGTGTATTCCCAGGATCAAGTGGTACACACAATGTGTGTGTATGTACGCTTCATCAGAATGTGAATATTGTCCAGATCATACTGAATAACAAAAAAGTTTGAAAATATCTATGAGAGTAACATTTGTTGACATGATAATAAAAAAGCAGTGGGGTACTGTGGACCATTAAAACTTAGAAATCGTTTCAAAACCATCATAAGAATTCTTGGACTCCCTCTTTGAAAGAATTAAATGTCTTCATAGTCATTCTTTCATTGCTAGAGAGCTACAGTGGAATTATCACTTCTTTGGTTTTACATGACAGTTAGCAGACGGTACCAGTAATGCCAACATTGTCCGAAAGTAACTTTTGTCAACATATTTGGAAATAATTAATTATTATTTACCAATTACTACTATTATTATCACTAACAATATTATTAATCACTTTTAACAATAATTCACCAAAGATTACAGTATAATTTTATTTTCCATAATCAAATTTAAGAAATAAAAGTCTAGTAATTTCATTCTAGTTTTTCTTTTAACTCTTGTGGCAATTATAGGTTAAATAGAGTGTGAAATTTTACATATGGTATTATATTCAGTTATTAATATTTTTATAAATGCCCTTGCATATCTTTAACATAAATAAATGGTTTGTGATAATAAATAGGAAAAAACATAAAAAAGTTTGTGAAATAATATAAATTTTAAATTTTGTAAACACGAGTAATAATATTATTATTATTATTAGCACCGCGTCTTACTACCCGTTCAGGTTATACGCACTTACGCTAATGTGTAATGGTAGGGTGATTGTGAGATGAAATGAAGGACCTACAGTTTAACGTGGGATCCGAACCACGGTGGAGGCCTGGCATTCCCCACATTAACAAGATGTCTTGTCAGAGGTGGAGGAAGGGTTTGGTAATCAGATAAATCTGTGCCGGGACCGAGGATTGAACCCCGGCCGCCAGCACAGAAGTCTGACACCTTACCCCCAGACCACCAGGTCACCTAAAGTAATAATACAACTCGCCATCTAACCTGCAACAAGTTCCAGTACGTCATGAACTGTTGTAAATTCTATCCAGTGGCCATATTTGTTTTCAGCATATAAGGTCACTTTTAACGTTCTCTCGCTTTTAATAATTAATTAGAATTAAACAGAAAAAGAAAATTTCAATATTATCAAACCAACCAAACGGTTACTCTCATAACCAAAATCCAACAATTTTAAAATACAATATAACGGTGAATTGTTGTATAAAATACAGTTAATAAAACCACATGCGTGATTCAACAAGTTGAGGAACACAATATTTTATAGTTGAGTACTATTGATTTGTATTTAGGCCTGTCTATGCTACCCGTTGATAATTTTATTACAAATTTGAATAGTACCGTGTCTTTTTTGAATATTAATTTGACTACTTAGTAAACTGTTTGTTCTTTTGTGAATATTATTTCAGTGTGTGAGTGTGTTATCCTCGGAAAATAAACGTTTTTTTTAGTGATCTTTGAATAATTATTTATCTAATATAACATTAAAGCGTGTGATAAAATAAAGAAGCAAGTGTTTCTCAGTGATCGATATACATTATTCGAAAATTTAAGTGTATCAAGACAATAAAATAAATCTTTTAACCCCAAGATTGTGTTGGGTTGCCCTCTAGTCTAAACCTTGAGTTTTAAAATTTTTATAGTATTTCAAAAAAATCTGTGAAGTGTAATAAAAATTACTTGCAATTCTTTCTCCAGTGTTGATTAAGTAAATACCAGGCTTAGACTTCAAGTTATAAGTTATTGTACTTTTATTAGAGACTTTGTTACAACTGTTTAGGAGGAGTGAGTCTAAAATAGATTTTTGTTAATTAGGATAGCTTTTGATTTGTCATTGTCATTTATTTTATAGGCCTAAACATATTTTCTAGGATATTGATTTTTGTTTATTAAATTATTTAAAGTCATTAAAAGTAGGCCTACATATTAAAACAATATAATATAACAGATTTTAAAGGCGAGCATAAGCCTGAGGTTGTGTAAAACTTAGACTAAGTTATTAATCTGTCTTTTTTCCCCCCAACATGAGTCTGTCCAAACCTGGGGGACACCTATGGAAGAGGGGCCAAGCTGTTCCAGGAAGAAGAGAGAGACATGCACACATCAGAGACAAGAGGACATCATCAACGTTGCAGCTGTAATTAGACAAGAGATGATGGACGACTTCGATTCATTCAACGTGGCAGAAAAAACAGCAAGCTACTTGAAACTCAGTGTTAACACTGTGAGACGGTGAGGATAAAAAAAAGTTTTATTTACATAATGACAAGCTACATATCTATGGAGTCACTTGTTTTAAGTCTTGTAGTTCCTCTCATCCCTTGGTTGAAGTTCGTTCATGCTTTCTGTGTAGTGAAAATTATAAGGATATTGTACACAAACTATCACTTATAAATATTCCCCCTCCCCCCCCAAACAAAATATTCCTACTATCTCATATATTTATTTAGATTAATAAAAAATGACGGTGCATCAATTAAAAAGAGTTTTTTTTTGCTCACTTCGCTTTTTTAAGGTAGCATATCATGCCTCAATAGCGAGCACACCTCAAACGATGTAATTTCAAATTATGTATTTCTATAAGGATTAATGTATTATTGCTTTAGCATCTCTTGAGATGTTGATTAGATAGAATTTCATAATAATTTGAAATTTTCACACCTGATAAATATCTATTTAATAGGCCTGTTATATGATTCACCATCTACTTAGGTGAATAATTATAACAATAACATATTTTGATATAGTGATATTACAAAGATAAAAACTTCTTAAATAAACAATACTCTGTATCATGTTATCAATATAGGCCTACACAATGATTTCTTGTTTTTTTTTATTCCAGTTATTAAACAAGAAAATAGATAAAGTTGAAACTCTTGGCAAGATCAGAAAGAAGTAACAGAGGCCTGGAGTATCTGTAGAAACTCTTGATGATTTTACCGTGGCTGTACATTCTAATGTTTCAATTGGAGTAAGAATGTCGACCATTGAGAGAGACTTATCAAGGAAGATTGGGACAGGGAGATGAAAATGGATGCAAGTGAGACCCACCCACCTATCATCATTAACCTGGCTGAAGATGATGAAGAGGACAATGACGAATATGATGATGTAAAAGAAGTTCTTGCGACCCCGTTAGAAAACACTTAACTGAACCAAGATAAGGATTAGATTTTATAAATAACATTAAAATTATTAAATTCTTTCAAAAATGTTGTAACAAGAATATTTTATTTACTTTATTAAACTGAAATGTTCTGGAATTACGGGTCCCTACGTTGTGCGCCAATTGTGATGTTCTGTTTCGGCGCGTTGAGCGTCGATTGAAGTTACACCGTTTAATTAGCTGGTAATTGCCCCGTGGTCGAGCACTAATTAAATCGGTCCGGTTTTTTGATGTTGTGAGTTAATTGGTATTTATAGCCCCGTGATCGAGCGCCAATTAAAGAATTATAATTAATAAACACTTATTTTGTTGACATGTTTTTTATTTCTGAATCTCTGTTTATTTAATGAGAAAATAGATCATGTCGTTGAAATATATACGCGTCCTATTGTATGAGCGCGGACAGGTGTTGCTGGACGCCAAGTGAGTTCTGAGCAGTACTAATCAGTTTCTGTCTTTACATTGCACCATCCTTCGTATATATCCCTTGCTCATGGAAGCTTCGAGAAGGTTTAGTTTAGAAAAACAAAATACAAGACAAAAACATCTCTGTGTTACTAGAAGGTCCGAGAGCCAGAAAATGACTCGAGTTACATTTAAAAATCTCTCTTCGAACCTTCGAGAAGAGGAAGTTATTATTTGAAATATATATATTGTCAACCTGACTTGACTAATGTCATGTGCGTGACGTCACTGATCAGTGGCTTTTGCCTTCTTAGAAGAAGAAGTGCTTTAAACGCCATGTAATAGATTATAATTTAAATTAAATAAGATACATTTATAAAATTAAGATTATATTATTGTCAATGCTTTCACATACTTTTCAGGGGCAAATCAATTACATTACAAAACTTCTCTGGGAGATGCTAATCCACAAATTCAATTTAATTGCATAATTACAACAATGTAGATCTTTAAACTTTATTTTTGTCACTAATTTGTTGCATCCAAGTTTTGTAACTAAATTTTAATATGTTCTATGTGTATTTTATACTTGTCAACCCATATTTTTATTCTATTAGTGATGTTATATAAATTTATTGAAAATTTTTATATATGACATTTTGTTGCTCATTAAAAGCAAAATATAATCAATGTTTTTTATATTAAAAGTCAATTAATTTATCAACCAATTTTAAAGCTATCTAATTCTTTAAATTGAAAATCTAAATATTTTGTTATTCCAGAGTTTTCTATCTAAGTCTTTACTTCAATTCTTACCACTCCTTACTTTAAACTACTTAAGAATGTTTTCTAAAATTTTATGCGATTCACCCCAGGTACAACAAATATCTTTTCTTCATATTAAATTACAAACATTAAGCGAACAATCTCACCAAACTTATCTTGAACTAGCTAAATCACTTCACACTATTTGGTTAAATGAAACCTTAGACTTCATCAATATCTAAGTTGAGAACATCATTTATAGAAAATATATAATATTAAACAAAAAACTCAATACCTTATCTCAAACTCAGCTACCAAAACCAAGTGCCCACAATTCTAACTTCAAATTTTATCCTTTATAACTCAATTTATCAAAACTAAAACAAATACTTAATTCATAAACCGATTTTAAAACTATATAATTCATTCAATTTAAAAGCTATATATTTTGTTATAGCTATTCCTGAGTTTTAACTTTATTACCACTCCTTACTTTAAACTAGCTTAGAATGTTTTCTGATATGTATTTATTATCATTATCATCACCACCACCACCACCACCACCACCACCACCACCACCACCACCCCTATTATTATTATTATTATTATTATTATTATTATTATTATTATTATTATTATTATTATTATTATTAGCACCACGTCTTACTACCCGTTCGGGTTATACGCACTTACGCTAATGTGTAATGGTAGGGTGATTGTGAGATGAAATGAAGGACCTACAGTTTAACGTGGGATCCGAACCACGGTGGAGGCCTGGCATTCCCCACATTAACAAGATGTCTTGTCAGAGGTGGAGGAAGGGTTTGGTAATCAGATAAATCTGTGCCGGGACCGAGGATTGAACCCCGGCCGCCAGCACAGAAGTCTGACACCTTACCCCCAGACCACCAGGTCACCTAAAGTAATAATACAACTCGCCATCTAACCTGCAACAAGTTCCAGTACGTCATGAACTGTTGTAAATTCTATCCAGTGGCCATATTTGTTTTCAGCATATAAGGTCACTTTTAACGTTCTCTCGCTTTTAATAATTAATTAGAATTAAACAGAAAAAGAAAATTTCAATATTATCAAACCAACCAAACGGTTACTCTCATAACCAAAATCCAACAATTTTAAAATACAATATAACGGTGAATTGTTGTATAAAATACAGTTAATAAAACCACATGCGTGATTCAACAAGTTGAGGAACACAATATTTTATAGTTGAGTACTATTGATTTGTATTTAGGCCTGTCTATGCTACCCGTTGATAATTTTATTACAAATTTGAATAGTACCGTGTCTTTTTTGAATATTAATTTGACTACTTAGTAAACTGTTTGTTCTTTTGTGAATATTATTTCAGTGTGTGAGTGTGTTATCCTCGGAAAATAAACGTTTTTTTTAGTGATCTTTGAATAATTATTTATCTAATATAACATTAAAGCGTGTGATAAAATAAAGAAGCAAGTGTTTCTCAGTGATCGATATACATTATTCGAAAATTTAAGTGTATCAAGACAATAAAATAAATCTTTTAACCCCAAGATTGTGTTGGGTTGCCCTCTAGTCTAAACCTTGAGTTTTAAAATTTTTATAGTATTTCAAAAAAATCTGTGAAGTGTAATAAAAATTACTTGCAATTCTTTCTCCAGTGTTGATTAAGTAAATACCAGGCTTAGACTTCAAGTTATAAGTTATTGTACTTTTATTAGAGACTTTGTTACAACTGTTTAGGAGGAGTGAGTCTAAAATAGATTTTTGTTAATTAGGATAGCTTTTGATTTGTCATTGTCATTTATTTTATAGGCCTAAACATATTTTCTAGGATATTGATTTTTGTTTATTAAATTATTTAAAGTCATTAAAAGTAGGCCTACATATTAAAACAATATAATATAACAGATTTTAAAGGCGAGCATAAGCCTGAGGTTGTGTAAAACTTAGACTAAGTTATTAATCTGTCTTTTTTCCCCCCAACATGAGTCTGTCCAAACCTGGGGGACACCTATGGAAGAGGGGCCAAGCTGTTCCAGGAAGAAGAGAGAGACATGCACACATCAGAGACAAGAGGACATCATCAACGTTGCAGCTGTAATTAGACAAGAGATGATGGACGACTTCGATTCATTCAACGTGGCAGAAAAAACAGCAAGCTACTTGAAACTCAGTGTTAACACTGTGAGACGGTGAGGATAAAAAAAAGTTTTATTTACATAATAACAAGCTACATATCTATGGAGTCACTTGTTTTAAGTCTTGTAGTTCCTCTCATCCCTTGGTTGAAGTTCGTTCATGCTTTCTGTGTAGTGAAAATTATAAGGATATTGTACACAAACTATCACTTATAAATATTCCCCCCTCCCCCCCCAAACAAAATATTCCTACTATCTCATATATTTATTTAGATTAATAAAAAATGACGGTGCATCAATTAAAAAGAGTTTTTTTTTGCTCACTTCGCTTTTTTAAGGTAGCATATCATGCCTCAATAGCGAGCACACCTCAAACGATGTAATTTCAAATTATGTATTTCTATAAGGATTAATGTATTATTGCTTTAGCATCTCTTGAGATGTTGATTAGATAGAATTTCATAATAATTTGAAATTTTCACACCTGATAAATATCTATTTAATAGGCCTGTTATATGATTCACCATCTACTTAGGTGAATAATTATAACAATAACATATTTTGATATAGTGATATTACAAAGATAAAAACTTCTTAAATAAACAATACTCTGTATCATGTTATCAATATAGGCCTACACAATGATTTCTTGTTTTTTTTTATTCCAGTTATTAAACAAGAAAATAGATAAAGTTGAAACTCTTGGCAAGATCAGAAAGAAGTAACAGAGGCCTGGAGTATCTGTAGAAACTCTTGATGATTTTACCGTGGCTGTACATTCTAATGTTTCAATTGGAGTAAGAATGTCGACCATTGAGAGAGACTTATCAAGGAAGATTGGGACAGGGAGATGAAAATGGATGCAAGTGAGACCCACCCACCTATCATCATTAACCTGGCTGAAGATGATGAAGAGGACAATGACGAATATGATGATGTAAAAGAAGTTCTTGCGACCCCGTTAGAAAACACTTAACTGAACCAAGATAAGGATTAGATTTTATAAATAACATTAAAATTATTAAATTCTTTCAAAAATGTTGTAACAAGAATATTTTATTTACTTTATTAAACTGAAATGTTCTGGAATTACGGGTCCCTACGTTGTGCGCCAATTGTGATGTTCTGTTTCGGCGCGTTGAGCGTCGATTGAAGTTACACCGTTTAATTAGCTGGTAATTGCCCCGTGGTCGAGCACTAATTAAATCGGTCCGGTTTTTTGATGTTGTGAGTTAATTGGTATTTATAGCCCCGTGATCGAGCGCCAATTAAAGAATTATAATTAATAAACACTTATTTTGTTGACATGTTTTTTATTTCTGAATCTCTGTTTATTTAATGAGAAAATAGATCATGTCGTTGAAATATATACGCGTCCTATTGTATGAGCGCGGACAGGTGTTGCTGGACGCCAAGTGAGTTCTGAGCAGTACTAATCAGTTTCTGTCTTTACATTGCACCATCCTTCGTATATATCCCTTGCTCATGGAAGCTTCGAGAAGGTTTAGTTTAGAAAAACAAAATACAAGACAAAAACATCTCTGTGTTACTAGAAGGTCCGAGAGCCAGAAAATGACTCGAGTTACATTTAAAAATCTCTCTTCGAACCTTCGAGAAGAGGAAGTTATTATTTGAAATATATATATTGTCAACCTGACTTGACTAATGTCATGTGCGTGACGTCACTGATCAGTGGCTTTTGCCTTCTTAGAAGAAGAAGTGCTTTAAACGCCATGTAATAGATTATAATTTAAATTAAATAAGATACATTTATAAAATTAAGATTATATTATTGTCAATGCTTTCACATACTTTTCAGGGGCAAATCAATTACATTACAAAACTTCTCTGGGAGATGCTAATCCACAAATTCAATTTAATTGCATAATTACAACAATGTAGATCTTTAAACTTTATTTTTGTCACTAATTTGTTGCATCCAAGTTTTGTAACTAAATTTTAATATGTTCTATGTGTATTTTATACTTGTCAACCCATATTTTTATTCTATTAGTGATGTTATATAAATTTATTGAAAATTTTTATATATGACATTTTGTTGCTCATTAAAAGCAAAATATAATCAATGTTTTTTATATTAAAAGTCAATTAATTTATCAACCAATTTTAAAGCTATCTAATTCTTTAAATTGAAAATCTAAATATTTTGTTATTCCAGAGTTTTCTATCTAAGTCTTTACTTCAATTCTTACCACTCCTTACTTTAAACTACTTAAGAATGTTTTCTAAAATTTTATGCGATTCACCCCAGGTACAACAAATATCTTTTCTTCATATTAAATTACAAACATTAAGCGAACAATCTCACCAAACTTATCTTGAACTAGCTAAATCACTTCACACTATTTGGTTAAATGAAACCTTAGACTTCATCAATATCTAAGTTGAGAACATCATTTATAGAAAATATATAATATTAAACAAAAAACTCAATACCTTATCTCAAACTCAGCTACCAAAACCAAGTGCCCACAATTCTAACTTCAAATTTTATCCTTTATAACTCAATTTATCAAAACTAAAACAAATACTTAATTCATAAACCGATTTTAAAACTATATAATTCATTCAATTTAAAAGCTATATATTTTGTTATAGCTATTCCTGAGTTTTAACTTTATTACCACTCCTTACTTTAAACTAGCTTAGAATGTTTTCTGATATGTATTTATTATCATTATCATCACCACCACCACCACCACCACCACCACCACCACCACCATCCCTATTATTATTATTATTATTATTATTATTATTATTATTATTATTATTATTATTATTATTAGCACCACGTCTTACTACCCGTTCGGGTTATACGCACTTACGCTAATGTGTAATGGTAGGGTGATTGTGAGATGAAATGAAGGACCTACAGTTTAACGTGGGATCCGAACCACGGTGGAGGCCTGGCATTCCCCACATTAACAAGATGTCTTGTCAGAGGTGGAGGAAGGGTTTGGTAATCAGATAAATCTGTGCCGGGACCGAGGATTGAACCCCGGCCGCCAGCACAGAAGTCTGACACCTTACCCCCAGACCACCAGGTCACCTAAAGTAATAATACAACTCGCCATCTAACCTGCAACAAGTTCCAGTACGTCATGAACTGTTGTAAATTCTATCCAGTGGCCATATTTGTTTTCAGCATATAAGGTCACTTTTAACGTTCTCTCGCTTTTAATAATTAATTAGAATTAAACAGAAAAAGAAAATTTCAATATTATCAAACCAACCAAACGGTTACTCTCATAACCAAAATCCAACAATTTTAAAATACAATATAACGGTGAATTGTTGTATAAAATACAGTTAATAAAACCACATGCGTGATTCAACAAGTTGAGGAACACAATATTTTATAGTTGAGTACTATTGATTTGTATTTAGGCCTGTCTATGCTACCCGTTGATAATTTTATTACAAATTTGAATAGTACCGTGTCTTTTTTGAATATTAATTTGACTACTTAGTAAACTGTTTGTTCTTTTGTGAATATTATTTCAGTGTGTGAGTGTGTTATCCTCGGAAAATAAACGTTTTTTTTAGTGATCTTTGAATAATTATTTATCTAATATAACATTAAAGCGTGTGATAAAATAAAGAAGCAAGTGTTTCTCAGTGATCGATATACATTATTCGAAAATTTAAGTGTATCAAGACAATAAAATAAATCTTTTAACCCCAAGATTGTGTTGGGTTGCCCTCTAGTCTAAACCTTGAGTTTTAAAATTTTTATAGTATTTCAAAAAAATCTGTGAAGTGTAATAAAAATTACTTGCAATTCTTTCTCCAGTGTTGATTAAGTAAATACCAGGCTTAGACTTCAAGTTATAAGTTATTGTACTTTTATTAGAGACTTTGTTACAACTGTTTAGGAGGAGTGAGTCTAAAATAGATTTTTGTTAATTAGGATAGCTTTTGATTTGTCATTGTCATTTATTTTATAGGCCTAAACATATTTTCTAGGATATTGATTTTTGTTTATTAAATTATTTAAAGTCATTAAAAGTAGGCCTACATATTAAAACAATATAATATAACAGATTTTAAAGGCGAGCATAAGCCTGAGGTTGTGTAAAACTTAGACTAAGTTATTAATCTGTCTTTTTTCCCCCCAACATGAGTCTGTCCAAACCTGGGGGACACCTATGGAAGAGGGGCCAAGCTGTTCCAGGAAGAAGAGAGAGACATGCACACATCAGAGACAAGAGGACATCATCAACGTTGCAGCTGTAATTAGACAAGAGATGATGGACGACTTCGATTCATTCAACGTGGCAGAAAAAACAGCAAGCTACTTGAAACTCAGTGTTAACACTGTGAGACGGTGAGGATAAAAAAAAGTTTTATTTACATAATGACAAGCTACATATCTATGGAGTCACTTGTTTTAAGTCTTGTAGTTCCTCTCATCCCTTGGTTGAAGTTCGTTCATGCTTTCTGTGTAGTGAAAATTATAAGGATATTGTACACAAACTATCACTTATAAATATTCCCCCCTCCCCCCCCAAACAAAATATTCCTACTATCTCATATATTTATTTAGATTAATAAAAAATGACGGTGCATCAATTAAAAAGAGTTTTTTTTTGCTCACTTCGCTTTTTTAAGGTAGCATATCATGCCTCAATAGCGAGCACACCTCAAACGATGTAATTTCAAATTATGTATTTCTATAAGGATTAATGTATTATTGCTTTAGCATCTCTTGAGATGTTGATTAGATAGAATTTCATAATAATTTGAAATTTTCACACCTGATAAATATCTATTTAATAGGCCTGTTATATGATTCACCATCTACTTAGGTGAATAATTATAACAATAACATATTTTGATATAGTGATATTACAAAGATAAAAACTTCTTAAATAAACAATACTCTGTATCATGTTATCAATATAGGCCTACACAATGATTTCTTGTTTTTTTTTATTCCAGTTATTAAACAAGAAAATAGATAAAGTTGAAACTCTTGGCAAGATCAGAAAGAAGTAACAGAGGCCTGGAGTATCTGTAGAAACTCTTGATGATTTTACCGTGGCTGTACATTCTAATGTTTCAATTGGAGTAAGAATGTCGACCATTGAGAGAGACTTATCAAGGAAGATTGGGACAGGGAGATGAAAATGGATGCAAGTGAGACCCACCCACCTATCATCATTAACCTGGCTGAAGATGATGAAGAGGACAATGACGAATATGATGATGTAAAAGAAGTTCTTGCGACCCCGTTAGAAAACACTTAACTGAACCAAGATAAGGATTAGATTTTATAAATAACATTAAAATTATTAAATTCTTTCAAAAATGTTGTAACAAGAATATTTTATTTACTTTATTAAACTGAAATGTTCTGGAATTACGGGTCCCTACGTTGTGCGCCAATTGTGATGTTCTGTTTCGGCGCGTTGAGCGTCGATTGAAGTTACACCGTTTAATTAGCTGGTAATTGCCCCGTGGTCGAGCACTAATTAAATCGGTCCGGTTTTTTGATGTTGTGAGTTAATTGGTATTTATAGCCCCGTGATCGAGCGCCAATTAAAGAATTATAATTAATAAACACTTATTTTGTTGACATGTTTTTTATTTCTGAATCTCTGTTTATTTAATGAGAAAATAGATCATGTCGTTGAAATATATACGCGTCCTATTGTATGAGCGCGGACAGGTGTTGCTGGACGCCAAGTGAGTTCTGAGCAGTACTAATCAGTTTCTGTCTTTACATTGCACCATCCTTCGTATATATCCCTTGCTCATGGAAGCTTCGAGAAGGTTTAGTTTAGAAAAACAAAATACAAGACAAAAACATCTCTGTGTTACTAGAAGGTCCGAGAGCCAGAAAATGACTCGAGTTACATTTAAAAATCTCTCTTCGAACCTTCGAGAAGAGGAAGTTATTATTTGAAATATATATATTGTCAACCTGACTTGACTAATGTCATGTGCGTGACGTCACTGATCAGTGGCTTTTGCCTTCTTAGAAGAAGAAGTGCTTTAAACGCCATGTAATAGATTATAATTTAAATTAAATAAGATACATTTATAAAATTAAGATTATATTATTGTCAATGCTTTCACATACTTTTCAGGGGCAAATCAATTACATTACAAAACTTCTCTGGGAGATGCTAATCCACAAATTCAATTTAATTGCATAATTACAACAATGTAGATCTTTAAACTTTATTTTTGTCACTAATTTGTTGCATCCAAGTTTTGTAACTAAATTTTAATATGTTCTATGTGTATTTTATACTTGTCAACCCATATTTTTATTCTATTAGTGATGTTATATAAATTTATTGAAAATTTTTATATATGACATTTTGTTGCTCATTAAAAGCAAAATATAATCAATGTTTTTTATATTAAAAGTCAATTAATTTATCAACCAATTTTAAAGCTATCTAATTCTTTAAATTGAAAATCTAAATATTTTGTTATTCCAGAGTTTTCTATCTAAGTCTTTACTTCAATTCTTACCACTCCTTACTTTAAACTACTTAAGAATGTTTTCTAAAATTTTATGCGATTCACCCCAGGTACAACAAATATCTTTTCTTCATATTAAATTACAAACATTAAGCGAACAATCTCACCAAACTTATCTTGAACTAGCTAAATCACTTCACACTATTTGGTTAAATGAAACCTTAGACTTCATCAATATCTAAGTTGAGAACATCATTTATAGAAAATATATAATATTAAACAAAAAACTCAATACCTTATCTCAAACTCAGCTACCAAAACCAAGTGCCCACAATTCTAACTTCAAATTTTATCCTTTATAACTCAATTTATCAAAACTAAAACAAATACTTAATTCATAAACCGATTTTAAAACTATATAATTCATTCAATTTAAAAGCTATATATTTTGTTATAGCTATTCCTGAGTTTTAACTTTATTACCACTCCTTACTTTAAACTAGCTTAGAATGATTTCTGATATGTATTTATTATCATTATCATCACCACCACCACCACCACCACCACCACCACCACCACCACCACCACCACCACCACCACCACCATCCCTATTATTATTATTATTATTATTATTATTATTAGCACCACGTCTTACTACCCGTTCGGGTTATACGCACTTACGCTAATGTGTAATGGTAGGGTGATTGTGAGATGAAATGAAGGACCTACAGTTTAACGTGGGATCCGAACCACGGTGGAGGCCTGGCATTCCCCACATTAACAAGATGTCTTGTCAGAGGTGGAGGAAGGGTTTGGTAATCAGATAAATCTGTGCCGGGACCGAGGATTGAACCCCGGCCGCCAGCACAGAAGTCTGACACCTTACCCCCAGACCACCAGGTCACCTAAAGTAATAATACAACTCGCCATCTAACCTGCAACAAGTTCCAGTACGTCATGAACTGTTGTAAATTCTATCCAGTGGCCATATTTGTTTTCAGCATATAAGGTCACTTTTAACGTTCTCTCGCTTTTAATAATTAATTAGAATTAAACAGAAAAAGAAAATTTCAATATTATCAAACCAACCAAACGGTTACTCTCATAACCAAAATCCAACAATTTTAAAATACAATATAACGGTGAATTGTTGTATAAAATACAGTTAATAAAACCACATGCGTGATTCAACAAGTTGAGGAACACAATATTTTATAGTTGAGTACTATTGATTTGTATTTAGGCCTGTCTATGCTACCCGTTGATAATTTTATTACAAATTTGAATAGTACCGTGTCTTTTTTGAATATTAATTTGACTACTTAGTAAACTGTTTGTTCTTTTGTGAATATTATTTCAGTGTGTGAGTGTGTTATCCTCGGAAAATAAACGTTTTTTTTAGTGATCTTTGAATAATTATTTATCTAATATAACATTAAAGCGTGTGATAAAATAAAGAAGCAAGTGTTTCTCAGTGATCGATATACATTATTCGAAAATTTAAGTGTATCAAGACAATAAAATAAATCTTTTAACCCCAAGATTGTGTTGGGTTGCCCTCTAGTCTAAACCTTGAGTTTTAAAATTTTTATAGTATTTCAAAAAAATCTGTGAAGTGTAATAAAAATTACTTGCAATTCTTTCTCCAGTGTTGATTAAGTAAATACCAGGCTTAGACTTCAAGTTATAAGTTATTGTACTTTTATTAGAGACTTTGTTACAACTGTTTAGGAGGAGTGAGTCTAAAATAGATTTTTGTTAATTAGGATAGCTTTTGATTTGTCATTGTCATTTATTTTATAGGCCTAAACATATTTTCTAGGATATTGATTTTTGTTTATTAAATTATTTAAAGTCATTAAAAGTAGGCCTACATATTAAAACAATATAATATAACAGATTTTAAAGGCGAGCATAAGCCTGAGGTTGTGTAAAACTTAGACTAAGTTATTAATCTGTCTTTTTTCCCCCAACATGAGTCTGTCCAAACCTGGGGGACACCTATGGAAGAGGGGCCAAGCTGTTCCAGGAAGAAGAGAGAGACATGCACACATCAGAGACAAGAGGACATCATCAACGTTGCAGCTGTAATTAGACAAGAGATGATGGACGACTTCGATTCATTCAACGTGGCAGAAAAAACAGCAAGCTACTTGAAACTCAGTGTTAACACTGTGAGACGGTGAGGATAAAAAAAAGTTTTATTTACATAATAACAAGCTACATATCTATGGAGTCACTTGTTTTAAGTCTTGTAGTTCCTCTCATCCCTTGGTTGAAGTTCGTTCATGCTTTCTGTGTAGTGAAAATTATAAGGATATTGTACACAAACTATCACTTATAAATATTCCCCCCTCCCCCCCCAAACAAAATATTCCTACTATCTCATATATTTATTTAGATTAATAAAAAATGACGGTGCATCAATTAAAAAGAGTTTTTTTTTGCTCACTTCGCTTTTTTAAGGTAGCATATCATGCCTCAATAGCGAGCACACCTCAAACGATGTAATTTCAAATTATGTATTTCTATAAGGATTAATGTATTATTGCTTTAGCATCTCTTGAGATGTTGATTAGATAGAATTTCATAATAATTTGAAATTTTCACACCTGATAAATATCTATTTAATAGGCCTGTTATATGATTCACCATCTACTTAGGTGAATAATTATAACAATAACATATTTTGATATAGTGATATTACAAAGATAAAAACTTCTTAAATAAACAATACTCTGTATCATGTTATCAATATAGGCCTACACAATGATTTCTTGTTTTTTTTTATTCCAGTTATTAAACAAGAAAATAGATAAAGTTGAAACTCTTGGCAAGATCAGAAAGAAGTAACAGAGGCCTGGAGTATCTGTAGAAACTCTTGATGATTTTACCGTGGCTGTACATTCTAATGTTTCAATTGGAGTAAGAATGTCGACCATTGAGAGAGACTTATCAAGGAAGATTGGGACAGGGAGATGAAAATGGATGCAAGTGAGACCCACCCACCTATCATCATTAACCTGGCTGAAGATGATGAAGAGGACAATGACGAATATGATGATGTAAAAGAAGTTCTTGCGACCCCGTTAGAAAACACTTAACTGAACCAAGATAAGGATTAGATTTTATAAATAACATTAAAATTATTAAATTCTTTCAAAAATGTTGTAACAAGAATATTTTATTTACTTTATTAAACTGAAATGTTCTGGAATTACGGGTCCCTACGTTGTGCGCCAATTGTGATGTTCTGTTTCGGCGCGTTGAGCGTCGATTGAAGTTACACCGTTTAATTAGCTGGTAATTGCCCCGTGGTCGAGCACTAATTAAATCGGTCCGGTTTTTTGATGTTGTGAGTTAATTGGTATTTATAGCCCCGTGATCGAGCGCCAATTAAAGAATTATAATTAATAAACACTTATTTTGTTGACATGTTTTTTATTTCTGAATCTCTGTTTATTTAATGAGAAAATAGATCATGTCGTTGAAATATATACGCGTCCTATTGTATGAGCGCGGACAGGTGTTGCTGGACGCCAAGTGAGTTCTGAGCAGTACTAATCAGTTTCTGTCTTTACATTGCACCATCCTTCGTATATATCCCTTGCTCATGGAAGCTTCGAGAAGGTTTAGTTTAGAAAAACAAAATACAAGACAAAAACATCTCTGTGTTACTAGAAGGTCCGAGAGCCAGAAAATGACTCGAGTTACATTTAAAAATCTCTCTTCGAACCTTCGAGAAGAGGAAGTTATTATTTGAAATATATATATTGTCAACCTGACTTGACTAATGTCATGTGCGTGACGTCACTGATCAGTGGCTTTTGCCTTCTTAGAAGAAGAAGTGCTTTAAACGCCATGTAATAGATTATAATTTAAATTAAATAAGATACATTTATAAAATTAAGATTATATTATTGTCAATGCTTTCACATACTTTTCAGGGGCAAATCAATTACATTACAAAACTTCTCTGGGAGATGCTAATCCACAAATTCAATTTAATTGCATAATTACAACAATGTAGATCTTTAAACTTTATTTTTGTCACTAATTTGTTGCATCCAAGTTTTGTAACTAAATTTTAATATGTTCTATGTGTATTTTATACTTGTCAACCCATATTTTTATTCTATTAGTGATGTTATATAAATTTATTGAAAATTTTTATATATGACATTTTGTTGCTCATTAAAAGCAAAATATAATCAATGTTTTTTATATTAAAAGTCAATTAATTTATCAACCAATTTTAAAGCTATCTAATTCTTTAAATTGAAAATCTAAATATTTTGTTATTCCAGAGTTTTCTATCTAAGTCTTTACTTCAATTCTTACCACTCCTTACTTTAAACTACTTAAGAATGTTTTCTAAAATTTTATGCGATTCACCCCAGGTACAACAAATATCTTTTCTTCATATTAAATTACAAACATTAAGCGAACAATCTCACCAAACTTATCTTGAACTAGCTAAATCACTTCACACTATTTGGTTAAATGAAACCTTAGACTTCATCAATATCTAAGTTGAGAACATCATTTATAGAAAATATATAATATTAAACAAAAAACTCAATACCTTATCTCAAACTCAGCTACCAAAACCAAGTGCCCACAATTCTAACTTCAAATTTTATCCTTTATAACTCAATTTATCAAAACTAAAACAAATACTTAATTCATAAACCGATTTTAAAACTATATAATTCATTCAATTTAAAAGCTATATATTTTGTTATAGCTATTCCTGAGTTTTAACTTTATTACCACTCCTTACTTTAAACTAGCTTAGAATGTTTTCTGATATGTATTTATTATCATTATCATCACCACCACCACCACCACCACCACCACCACCACCACCACCACCACCACCACCATCCCTATTATTATTATTATTATTATTATTATTATTATTATTATTATTATTATTAGCACCACGTCTTACTACCCGTTCGGGTTATACGCACTTACGCTAATGTGTAATGGTAGGGTGATTGTGAGATGAAATGAAGGACCTACAGTTTAACGTGGGATCCGAACCACGGTGGAGGCCTGGCATTCCACACATTCACAAGTTGTGATTAATACACATCTTGTCAGAGCTGAAGAAAGAGTTTGGCAATAAGATAAATCTGTGCCGGGACCGAGGAATGAACCCCAGACCCCCAGTACAGAAGTATGATACCTTACTCTTAGACCGCCAGGTCACCAATATGTTGTAATACGGTTAAAAATGTTTATGCCTGTTTTTTTCTATGTGTAGTAAGAGACATTTATATTTTTCACATTCATAGGGTTGTTAATAATACTAATATTAACAAATATAAATGTATTAAAAGTTATTTATTTATTACAATAAAAACTAATATGGGATTAAAGGCTAATTAAAAAAAATATTTTCTCGAAAAAATTAATAATTAATACTAGGTCATCAAAATATCAAGGTCAACAATATATAGAAAATAAGTAAAACAGTCATATAGGTTTCTTGTATAGACCTAAAACTTAACTGTCAGAAGTGACAGCTGATAAACACATGTTTTTGCATATCATATGCTTTGGCGTAAGGATACATAATTTGGTCTAGTTACTTTTCAGAGCTGCCAACTGTCAGTGAGGACAAAATAAGTTGTGTGGGCGGTAATTTAGTGGTTTGTTACTTTTCAGAAAATTACTCAATTGTTTTTCAGGACTCAGTACAAGGAACAATGCACAATCCACAATCTATCCTGACTTATTTAAAAACTACATATCTTTCAAATGGGGCAGCATCACTGTACAAAAATCACACAAACTTTCCAATTTTGAGCTTACATCACCAAGCCTTCTTTGCCACATCACATGGTAAAATTGCCTGTGATGGTGTTGGAGGAACTATAAAGTGTCTTGCTGCTAGAGCCAGTTTACAGAAAACCTATGCAGGTCAATGAATTACACCAAGACAGTTATATGAATGGGCAAGTCACAATATAGAAAGAATGACATTTATGTTTGTGACAATAGAAGAATATGAAAATGTATTGTTTTACAGGACAGATTTGCAAATTCTAGATACATTCCTGGAAAACAGAAGCTTCACTGTGTAATTCCATTGCAATCAGGGAAACTGTTCACAAAGGTTTATTCTTCATCAGAGGAGTCAAAACTTGAAAGTATCACGCAAGTCAAAGGTCAGCTAGAAATGGATGAAATACGTGTATTTATAACTTGTGCATATGATGGACACTGGTGGTTGGGATGTGGTATCTTTGTAAATGAAAACACTGATGAACTCAAAATCAGTTTTCTACATCCACATGGACCAGCTCCATCATTTGTTTACCCACAAGTTCCTGACATTTTAGTAGTGCATGTGTCATCAGTTCTTACAAAAGTTGACCCCCTGACCGCAACTGGTAGAACATAATTATGTTATAACAAAACAGGAAGTTTCAGCTGTTCACAGTCAACTGGATACATATAAAAGGAATAACTAATATGCCTGTGTGTTTAAAAGTGTAAAAACTTCAGGTATGTTTATTAATTTTAGTACTGGTAATATATTTGTAGATTTAATTAATATTACAAAATTTAAATAAAATTTCACTAACATTTTAGCTTACTAGTCAATTAACTCCAAGGAACAGTGAAGCAAACTTGTGTGACGCCAGGAAATTAATGTGAATGGGAATTCATGTTTTACTGAATCTAACATAACTGCTGAACCTATTTACATCCCATCTCCAATTGTTGCATATTTAATAAGCAATAGCATATTTACTGTTTTTTCAAGGATTTTTTTTTAGAAAATGGTTGCCAAAATATAGATTTAAAAATCCCCCCGCCCCAATACCCTAATATAGTCAGGCAGAATCTCATATGAAAGATCTATCTATTCAAGACCTTCCCAAAAATATCAGAGCCACTTCTATAGGTGCTCAAGTTACTGACATATTCAATGATAAGGTTAACAAGGTGGTGTCAAAAAAGGGCTAAATTGCAAATTTTAAAGCCCTATAGCTTCACAAATAAAAATGATACGGACTTGAAACTTTGCATAAGCATATATCTCAAGTGGCTCTTTCAATATGCCAGTTTTATAAAAACTGAAACATGTGAGGATGAGGACCTTGTTGATTTGAAACGGAATGCCCCAAAAGGAATGGACCTGTCATAAGACAGAATACCTAATAATATTATTTATTATTATGGGTTGGAAAGATATGGGGAGTGTATATAGTGTAGAGGTACATTTCTCAAAAATGACTTGATGCCAGCATCATGAAAAGGTCACATGAATGCAAGGGGAAAATCATGCTTCAAAAGTTTACTATGAAATTGGTGTACTAGTTACCTGAGATATCTTGAGTCTCTTTGGAGTCAGTTCATCTGTTTTTGTTATTTCATCAAGTTGTTCAACCTGTCTTTTCTGAAGTTGATTCCCTTCCAGATTTAGGATGTCGCAATCCATCTTTTGGTCAATTTGCTAACTTACAGACGAGAATTGAGATGAAGTTAGTTAGTTCCGTCATGTAGAAATCCAATATTTAAAACTATTAAAAAGGTAAGGTTATAGTTAGACACCTGTTCAACAGGCAGCCAATCCCAATAACTACTATATCACACAAAGTAATAATTGAAAATGGTTTTTAAAAGGTTAATATAGGGTAATATTCACATCACTATGGGAATAGGCTTATGCAAAGCAAATCATGTAACCGAATTAAATGAAATTCAAGCTGGAAATTGACCCTAGACATGTGTTGGTTTAACACCCTATAATGTAAAAGATGTCTAATCTTTGTCCCACACAAAATAAACACTAAAAAATGTGTTAGCCTCAACCAGCAGGACCTAAACATTTTGAGTCGTCACAAAGCACTATTTTCAAACATATGCTGTGTGTACATTTTTGGTTGTTTTTACCTAACTATATGTTTCAAGTTGTTAGTCAATATTTTATCGTATAGTAAAAGCACAAATTATTTTTCAAATTCCAGACAGTTTAAATTTTAATCCAATTTTCTATTGAAAGTAATTGAAAATTGGAACTTTAAATATTATTTTCTCAAAACATCAATTTTGCACATATGTCTCTTTGGCATAGGAGCAACAATATTTTCCCCCAGCACCTACATCAGTATAAAATTAAATGGCAGCATTATTCATGATGGAAGGTATTTTCAAACATTTGGGCATATTAAACATTAAGTTTAAGTCAAAATGTTATTTCTCCACTGACTTCAGAGAAATGAGGAACTTAACTATATAGCTGAAAAACAACAACAAAAAACAATATAAGGCGACATATTTGAGAACGAATTGAATGCTGGTAGGTATTGTAAATCAACAATATGTTAGGTACCAACATAAATATGGTATTTAAAGCCATTTTTACAGTTGCAAAACAAAAATGTAGTTTGGCTTTTATTTGCACAATGTGGCTGTATCTGGTTGAATTTGGGGCAGCTGCAACCACATAGGCAGACAATCTTGATCCACATTTAAGTAAGCTGTTGCAAAGGGAAGAAGGATGATTTTCACTTTATCTGACAAAACTTTAAATTGGTTTCTTAGCTGACACCAAAATTCAGATAGTGATTTATTAAATGTAAAATTCTCTCGTATAACAGAATTACATGTCAAATCCCTCGAGCATCCATAGTGCTGCGATGTGGTTTTTCCTTACTGCAGCAGAGTATGGGTTTACAGCCCAAAAGTGTCATTTTATTGTTTCATTGAGTTCTAGAAAATAACAGTTTAAACTATCGAGCAAACTAACCAGGTTAACATGAAACTTATTTAAGATATCTCTAGGCATGTTGGAATCTAGTTATCTAAATTCTTGTACAATTGGGTAGCTGTCTAGATTCCAATTTTGTATTGATTCCAACCAAAACTTGATTTTCTATTTTAAATGTTTAAGTACTTCATCGCTGGTGTCTAAAATAGTTTAGTTTAGTTTTCCTTGAAGTGAAAGATTCCATGTCAAATCAACCAATGTAGAGGCACTTTTCAACCTTACATTTTTTTCTTTCTTTCAAATTTGGCATACTGAAAGAAACACCTGATATTTGTGACTTTGAAAAATTTCAGATCAATATATTTTTTATTTGTGAAGTTATAAGGGTGCATAATTTTTAATTTCGACCAATTTTGTCACCATCTTGTTAACTTTAACATTGAATATTTCAGTAACCTGGGCACCTTTAGAGGTGATTCAAGTGTTTTTGGAAAGGTCTTGAATAGCTCTTTGATATGAGATTTTAATTGGCTGTATTGAAAAAAAAGGATATAAAAATCGTTATAAATCAATATTTTGGTGGCCATTTTCTCAAAAACGGTTTTTTTTCCCCCCTTCAAAAAAAATATATGTTGTATGTATACTATTGCTTAATAGCTATGAAAGATTTGAAGATGGGATGAAAATGGGTTCAAGAGTTATGTTAGATTCAGTAAAAAAGGGTTCCACCTACCTTTCTACTGTTATATGTGATTACCAATGCCACGTCAAAAGTCTCTTCCCAGGGCCACATCAGATTTCTCACTCCTTGGCCTAGTTCACGTCATACTTCATATGTTCCCAAGACCACGCCATACATGTCATAGGCTTTAAATTCCTTAATGTTCTCCAGGCTTCAACCTCTTAAATGTTCTCCAGGCTTCAACCCCTTAAATGTTATACAGGCTTCAAACCCCTTGAATGTTCTCCAGGCTTCAAACACCTTAAATGTAATCCATACTTTAAACACCTCAAATGTTCTCCAGGCTTTAAACCCTAAAACGTTCTCAAGGCTTTAAACCCCTAAAATGTTCTCAAGACTTTAAACCCCTAAAATGTTCTCCAGGCTTTAAACACCTCAAATGTTCTCCAGGCTTAAAACACCTCAAATGTTCTCCAGGCTTCAAACACCTTAAATATTCTCAAGGTTTAAAACCACAAAAATTTTCTATAGGTTTGAAACCCCTAAAATGTTATTTTTACACAAGATGGGACATCTTCTCTTTAGCTGACTAACAAACAACTGACTGAAGTGTTGAGCTAGTCACTCTCCCCAACCCTCATTCCATGCAGCATAAAGGATGGTATTGTATTTAGAATCTCTATCGCTAAATTAGCTGAACATAACAAATAATTGTTGATAGCACAAAGACAATGAGTCACTGGCTCCGATTGCTCGGCATTGGAATTCCACCTCTTCCCTCTATATAGTGCAAAATTCAATCTTATTAGAACTTGCTAATTGAAGTTTTCAATAGAATATTCGTACAACTGTAGTGTTTATATATGTTTAATTTTTATAAAGTAGTTTTTATCAGTCTCAAGTACAAAACATATTTTTTGTGTTAAGAAATGACACAAAAAACTTTGGGAATTTTCTAGTGTGTGTTGTAATCCATTGAGTAGCAAAGGACATGGTAATGTAAGATGGAATCATAGATCTGTTACACCATGGATGAGAGAACTCTTCCCAGATTTATATGAAAATGCTAAAATGTGTGATAAGTGTCGTAAGTTACTTGGCGAGATGTGTAATAAGCAACAGTCTGAAGCTGAATACATCCAGTCTGAAGAAAACATAGATTTTTCAGAAGAAAGTGTGATGTTCTAGCATTTACTAAACATATAGCTACTAACTCATTAAATGATAGTTTAGTTACTTTGGGTGGTATGCCAATCAAGAAGAAACGTCTTTCGGAAACTAATTAATGTACAAAGAAACTGCAGAAAGTGAATGAAACTATTAAGAGTACAATCTTTACACAAGTGAGTCCAAGCGAAGAAGCTTCAATATAAGCAGTGTCAGTGCAGAGAGTGAGATGATAAGCCAGTTGAAAGAAAAGTTTACTTCAACACCAGATAGAAATATTAAGGTCCAGATACTAACAGTGTTATCTAAAAGTTGGAGTTTGGTTAAAATTCAGCAGGAGTGTGAAGTAACAAATTACATGGCAAGAAAGGCAAGAGAGCTTGTGAAAGAAAAAGGTGTTATGTCGTCACCTAATCCAAAACCAGGGAAAAGCTTACCTAGAGAAAATGTGAACATTATTGAACAATTTTATTGTGATGATGCTGTTAGCAGAATTATGCCTGGGAGAAAAGACTTTATTTCAATGAAAATAGATGGGAACAGGTGTCATGTTCAAAAAAGACTCCTACTATGTACTCTTAAAGAGGCTTACATGATCTTCAAAGATAATCATCCAGAAATTACCTTGGGATTCTCCAAATTTGCATATTTACGATCTAAGAACTGTGTATTCTTAGGATCAAGTGGTCCACACAATGTGTGTATGTACACATCTCAGAATGTGAAGTTTATGATCATTGGGTGCAGGATCAAAAAACTAACTGCAGAAGAAGATATTCCAATTTCTGATTACAAAGATTGTTTATCCAGAGTAGTTTGTAATCCACTTTTACAAAAGTGCTACTTCGGAACTTGTGAATATTGTCCAGGGTATAATGAATTATGCAAAAGTTTGAAAATATCTATGAAAACAACTTTGTTGACATAATAACATGCAAACAGTGAGTCACAATGGATCATTCAAACTTGGAAACCATTTCAAAACCATTGAACGAATTCTTGGATTTCCTATTTGAAAAATTTAAAAGTCTTCTTAGTCATTCTTTCATTGCTAAAGAACAAGTTGTTTTTTTTGCCACCAGAAAAAATCACATACTTTCAGATGGGGCAGCAGCAAAGTATGAAAAATCGCAAGAACTATACAAATTTGAGTTTTATATCACCAAGACTTTGGATGCAAGGCAGAGTGGCATTTCTTTGCCACATCACAACATGTTAAAATTGCCTGTGATGGTGTTGGAGGAACTATAAAGTGTCTTGCTGCTAGAGCCAGTTTACAGAAAACCTATGCAGGTCAATGAATTACACCAAGACAGTTATATGAATGGGCAAGTCACAATATAAAAAGAATGACATTTATGTTTGTGACAATAGAAGAATACGAAAATGTATTGTTTTACAGGACAGATTTGCAAATTCTAGATACATTCCTGGAAAACATAAGCTTCACTGTGTAATTCCATTGCAATCAAGGAAACTGATAACAAAGGTTTATTCTTCATCAGAGGAGTCAAAACTTGAAAGTATCACGCAAGTCAAAGGTCAGCTAGAAATGGTTGACATACATGGATTTATAACTTGTGCATATGATGGACACTGGTGGTTGGGATGTGGTATCTTTGTAAATGAAAACACTGATGAACTCAAAATCAGTTTTCTACATCCACATGGACCGCTCCATCATTTGTTTACCCACAAGTTCCTGACATTTTAGTAGTGCATGTGTCATCAGTTCTTACAAAAGTTGACCCCCTGACCGCAACTGGTAGAACATAATTATGTTTTAACAAAACAGGAAGTTTCAGCTGTTCACAGTCAACTGGATACATATAAAGGGAATAACTAATATGCCTGTGTGTTTAAAAGTGTAAAAACTTCAGGTATGTTTATTATTTTTAGTACTGGTAATATATTTGTAGTTTTGATTAATATTACATTTAAATAACATTTTAGCTTTCTTGTCAATTAACTCCAAGGAACAATGGAACAAACTTGTGTGACATAAGGAAATAAATATAAATGGAAATTCATGTTTTAATCTAACATAACTGCTGAACCAATTTGCATCCCATCTTCAAATGTTTCATAGCTACTAAGCAATAGTAAATACACAACAACAAAATTTTTTTTGAAGGGGGAAAAACAGTTTTTGAGAAAATGGCCACCAAAATATTGATAACGATTTTTTATATTCTTTTTTTAATACAGTCAATTAAAATCTCATATGAAAGAGCTATTCAAGACCTTTCTAAAAACACTTGAATCACTTCTTTAGGTGCCCAGGTTAATGAAATATTCAATGTTATATTTAACAAGATGGCGACAAAATTGGTCGAAATTGCATATTTTTCACCTCTATAACTTCATAAACAAAAAAGATACTGACATGAAATTTTACATAGGCATATATCTTGAGTGGTTCTTTCACTGTGCCAAATTTAAAAACAATTAAAAATGTGGGGTTTAGGACCTTGTTGACTTGGCATGGAAATGACCCAGATTGAAGTCATTACTATTTTGTTTTAAATGTCTGCTAAATACAGCAATTTCATAACCCAATGCTCATCACACAGCCTGTCTCCCAAAGCGAAGTTGTTGTCAATCAGGAAGGTTCTGACTTCAGCCCTCATTTCAAAGAGCCGAGTCAAAGCTTTGCCACGAGAAAGCCACCTTACTTCTGTGTGAAGAAGTAAAGACGTATGTAGACTCCCCATGTCTTCACACAACATTTTGAATAGTCTTGTTTGTATTCTTTGGTTGTGAGTTTATAAAATCAATTATTTTCACGCTTTCGTCCAAGACTTCTTTTATAGAGGACAGCATTTTTTTTTTATTGCAGCAAGGGCATGGCAGTGGAGGACTCAATGGCTACTGCTACACTACTTGGGTTGTTTTATTCTTGAGCTAGCCCCAGGTATCTTCCAAACTATGGCTTTTACGCCACTTGTACACACATCAATGCAGTTACAGTGTCCCATGGGATATGAAACATTCTTCTTTTAATTTGAAATATTCAGCAGCACGTGTGTATTGGTAGCACACATACTATTAAAATTTTCAATCTGGCCACATCTGTTAATTCATACTCTTGAAGCGAAAATTTAATGCATTTTATTCATGAAATTAGAGTAGCTTTCACGTCCCCTGCTAAGTCCTCTTTTTGTTGCATGTGGTGTTATTGACAAAGGAACTGTGTCTGCCAGTTTCGTTGCTATTTCATCAAGCATACATTCCCTTATGTTCTTTACGTAAGGCTTGATAAGGTTTTCAGCCATGGTGTTGGCTTTGCCAGCTTGAGCAACTCGGTAACTAAGTATGGTGCCATCAAAGCCTTTTTGTTAACTGTTTTGAGTGATAAGATATAATTTTCTGGGCTAGTGTAAGTTCACCATACTTCCTTCTGAAGAAATCAGTCAGTTTGCCCTTGCAGTCTGGATAGAGCCCCTCCGTTTAATTTCTACCTAGACCATGATCCAGACAGTAAGTCCAGGTGCAGCCAATGAAGGTGACAGAATAAACTGCACATTTATTCCTGAGGAGTTAAGATTTGGATTGCCCTATGTGTTATATTTATATAATTTATATATTTAAATACATTTTTATTTGAAATAGGTCCCTACCATCATAATAGGTTGGAAGTTAAGTTAGGTAGGTAACACGTAAAAACACGTTTTCACTTTTACTAAATAGCCTATCATAAATATGGTTTAAATTAGGAGGGATAGCCAGCACACTTACCTTGGTGATACTGGAGTAGAAATTGTTAAATTAGGAGGGATAGCCAGCACACTTACCTTGGTGATACTGGAGTAGAAATTGTTAAATTAGGAGGGATAGCCAGCACACTTACCAAGGTGATACTGGAGTAGAAATTGTTAAATTAGGAGGGATAGCCAGCACACTTACCAAGGTGATACTGGAGTAGAAATTGTTAAATTAGGAGGGATAGCCAGCACACTTACCAAGGTGTTACTGGAGTAGAAATTGTTAAATTAGGAGGGATAGCCAACACACTTACCTTGGTGATACTGGAGTAGAAATTGTTAAATTAGGAGGGATAGCCAGCAGACTTACCAAGGTGATACTGGAGTAGAAATTGTTAAATTAGGAGGTATAGCCAGCACACTTACCAAGCTGATACTGGAGTAAAATTGTTAAATTAGGAGGGATAGCCAGCACACTTACCAAGGTGATACTGGAGTAGAAATTGTTAAATTAGGAGGGATAGCCAGCACACTTACCAAGGTGATACTGGAGTAGAAATTGTTAAATTAGGAGGGATAGCCAGCACACTTACCAAGGTGTTACTGGAGTAGTAATTGTTAAATTAGGAGGGATAGCCAGCACACTTACCTTGGTGATACTGGAGTAGAAATTGTTAAATTAGGAGAGATAGCCAGCAGACTTACCAAGGTGATACTGGAGTAGAAATTGTTAAATTAGGAGGGATAGCCAGCACACTTACCAAGGTGTTACTGGAGTAGAAATTGTTAAATTAGGAGGGATAGCCAGCACACTTATCTTGGTGATACTGGAGTATAAATTGTTAAATTAGGAGGGATAGCCAGCACACTTACCAAGGTGATACTAGAGTAGAAATTGTTAAATTAGGAGGGATAGCCAGCAGACTTACCAAGGTGATACTGGAGTAGAAATTGTTAAATTAGGAGGAATAGCCAGCACACTTACCAAGGTGTTACTGGAGTAGAAATTGTTAAATTAGGAGGGATAGCCAGCACACTTACCTTGGTGATACTGGAGTAGAAATTGTTAAATTAGGAGGGATAGCCAGCAGACTTACCAAGGTGATACTGGAGTAGAAATTGTTAAATTAGGAGGGATAGCCAGCACACTTACCAAGGTGTTACTGGAGTAGAAATTGTTAAATTAGGAGGGATAGCCAGCACACTTACCAAGGTGATACTGGAGTAGAAGTTGTTAAATTAGGAGGGATAGCTATCACACTTACCAAGGTGATACTGCAGTAGAAATTGTTAAATTAGGAGGGATAGCCAGCACACTTACCTTGGTGATACTGGAGTAGAAATTGTTAAATTAGGAGGGATAGCCAGCACACTTACCAAGGTGATACTGGAGTAGAAATTGTTAAATTAGGAGGGATAGCCAGCACACTTACCTTGGTGATACTGGAGTAGAAATTGTTAAATTAGGAGGGATAGCCAGCAGACTTACCAAGGTGATACTGGAGTAGAAATTGTTAAATTAGGAGGGATAGCTATCACACTTACCAAGGTGATACTGCAGTAGAAATTGTTAAATTAGGAGGGATAGCCAGCACACTTACCTTGGTGATACTGGAGTAGAAATTGTTAAATTAGGAGGGATAGCCAGCACACTTACCAAGGTGATACTGCAGTAGAAATTGTTAAATTAGGAGGGATAGCTAGCACACTTACCAAGTTGATACTGGAGTAGAGATTGTTAAATTAGGAGGGATAACCAGCACACTTACCAAGGTGATACTGGAGTAGAAATTGTTAAATTAGGAGGGATAGCTATCACACTTACCAAGGTGATACTGCAGTAGAAATTGTTAAATTAGGAGGGATAGCTAGCACACTTACCAAGGTGATACTGCAGTAGAAATTGTTAAATTAGGAGGGATAGCCAGCACACTTAACAAGGTGATACTGGAGTAGAAATTGTTAAATTAGGAGGGATAGCCAGCACACTAACCTAGGTGATACTGCAGTAGAAATTGTAAATTAGGAGGGATAGCTATCACACTTACCAAGGTGATACTGGAGTAGAAATTGTTAAATTAGGAGGGATAGCCAGCACACTTACCAAGGTGATACTGCAGTAGAAATTGTTAAATTAGGAGGGATAGCTAGCACACTTATCAAGGTGATACTGGAGTAGAAATTGTAAATTAGGAGGGATAGCCAGCACACTTACCAAGGTGATACTGCAGTAGAAATTGTTAAAATAGGAGGGATAGCCAGCACACTTACCTTGGTGATACTGGATTAGTAATTGTTGAATTAGGAGGGATAGCCAGCACACTTACCTTGGTGATACTGGAGTAGAAATTGTTAAATTAGGAGGGATAGCCAGCACACTTACCTAGGTGATACTGGAGTAGAAATTGTTAAATTAGGAGGGATAGCCAGCACACTTACCAAGGTGATACTGGAGTAGAAATTGTTAAATTAGGAGGGATAGCCAGCACACTTACCTTGGTGATTCTGGAGTAGAAATTGTTAAATTAGGAGGGATAACAACACACTTACCAAGGTAATACTGGAGTAGAAATTGTTAAATTAGGAGGGATAGCCAGCATACTTACCTTGGTGATATTGGAGTAGAAATTGTTAAATTAGGAGGGATAGCCAGCACACTTACCTTGGTGATATTGGAGTAGAAATTGTTAAATTAGGAGGGATAGCCAGCACACTTACCTTGGTGATACTGGAGTAGTAAATTGTTTAGATATAACATTAAAAACAATTTCTACTCCGTATCACCTTGGTAAGTGGCTGGCTATCCCTCCTAATTTAACAATTTCTACTCCAGTATCAACTTGGTAATGTGTGCTGGCTATCCCTCCTAATTTAACAATTTCTACTCAGTATCACCAAGGTAAGTGTGCTAGCTATCCCTCTAATTTAACAATTTCTACTGCAGTATCACCTTGGTAAGTGTGCTAGCTATCCCTCCTAATTTAACAATTTCTACTCCAGTATCACCAAGATAAGTGTGCTGGCTATCCCTCCTAATTTAACAATTTCTACTCCAGTATCACCTTGGTAAGTGTGCTGGCTATCCCTCCTAATTTAACAATTTCTACTCCAGTATCACCAAGGTAAGTGTGCTGGCTATCCCTCCTAATTCAACAATTACTAATCCAGTATCACCAAGGTAAGTGTGCTGGCTATCCCTCCTATTTTAACAATTTCTACTGCAGTATCACCTTGGTAAGTGTGCTGGCTATCCCTCCTAATTTAACAATTTCTACTCCAGTATCACCTTGATAAGTGTGCTAGCTATCCCTCCTAATTTAACAATTTCTACTGCAGTATCACCTTGGTAAGTGTGCTAGCTATCCCTCCTAATTTAACAATTTCTACTCCAGTATCACCAAGGTAAGTGTGCTGGCTATCCCTCCTAATTTAACAATTTCTACTCCAGTATCACCTTGGTAAGTCTGCTGGCTATCCCTCCTAATTTAACAATTTCTACTCCAGTATCACCAGGTAAGTGTGCTGGCTATCCCTCCTAATTTAACAATTTCTACTCCAGTAACACCTTGGTAAGTGTGCTGGCTATTCCTCCTAATTTAACAATTTCTACTCCAGTATCACCTTGGTAAGTCTGCTGGCTATCCCTCCTAATTTAACAATTTCTACTCTAGTATCACCTTGGTAAGTGTGCTGGCTATCCCTCCTAATTTAACAATTTATACTCCAGTATCACCAAGATAAGTGTGCTGGCTATCCCTCCTAATTTAACAATTTCTACTCCAGTAACACCTTGGTAAGTGTGCTGGCTATCCCTCCTAATTTAACAATTTCTACTCAGTATCACCTTGGTAAGTCTGCTGGCTATCCCTCCTAATTTAACAATTTCTACTCCAGTATCACCAAGGTAAGTGTGCTGGCTATCCCTCCTAATTTAACAATTACTACTCCAGTAACACCTTGGTAAGTGTGCTGGCTATCCCTCCTAATTTAACAATTTCTACTCCAGTATCACCTTGGTAAGTGTGCTGGCTATCCCTCCTAATTTAACAATTTCTACTCCAGTATCACCTTGGTAAGTGTGCTGGCTATCCCTCCTAATTTAACAATTTCTACTCCAGTATCAGCTTGGTAAGTGTGCTGGCTATACCTCCTAATTTAACAATTTCTACTCCAGTATCACCTTGGTAAGTCTGCTGGCTATCCCTCCTAATTTAACAATTTCTACTCCAGTATCACCAAGGTAAGTGTGCTGGCTATCCCTCCTAATTTAACAATTTCTACTCCAGTATCACCTTGGTAAGTGTTCTGGATATCCCTCCTAATTTAAACCATATTTAGCATAGTGCTCTATTCCACATAGCCTATCATAAGTATTTAATTTCTGGTTTATCTTGGTTAATGAAGTGTGTATCTTAACATATAAGCCTAAAATATAAATTACTGTAGCTCATGGATTTTAGAAATTTGTTGTAGGCTTCCTATAATTCATTATTAGGCCCTATGTAATAAAATTACTTTATTTCCTTCTTGCCTTATAGCTTATTATGGTATCCACTGTTAAAACATATTTGGGACCTTTCTTACCTTTAATAGTTTTAGGAAAAGTCCCTGCTGGTTTACTTTCCCCACCTAACAATAATATGTTCAGGCAGTGACTATTTTACCACTGCACCACAGGTCTAAAGAAAGCTATATTCATACTATGACATGGAAACGACTATTCTCCAAATGTTATTCCAGTATAGCAGACACATCAGTGATAATTAAATGTTCATAGAGAGAACCTCATCCAACAGCTAGAGAAGTAACCTAAACTAGATCTACTTTCATATAATCATACATCAAGTCATGTCATGTGATCAACATGTCACTTTTGATAGATATTAGTCATAAGTTTATAAAACAACAATATGGTGAAATGTTATCAATGTTGACAGCAAATAGAATACGTGTTTATATTTTCTAAAAGGCCCTTCCTATGAACATTGAGCTGAAGACGGACATTTAATGTTTTGAAACTCCTCTGGCCTAGTCTGTTGAGTACATGGTCAGAATTTAAAATACGGTTAAGTGCATTGCTGTGGTTTCCTACTCTATGTAGATGCAAATACATTTATTCTAAATTTTACCTTGTGAATGTGCAGAAAGACATGGCTAACAAATACAAAAGTATCACTTCAAACATCTTTTTGAAATATTAACTTTTTGCTAACTAGAGAGATATTAAGAATTAAGGGGATAGTACACAAAAGAGGTCTGAATTAAGCCACTTTATCTTTGTCAATAAAGGAATTAATTTTATTATTTCACATTACAATAAATGAGTGAATCAAATAATATATACCAAAATTAAGATTGTTTTTTGGGGCATTCCATGAGAATGTGAGCCCCAACACATATTTCTTAAGGTGAAAAAAAAAAAACTAATTTCAATATATTTTATAATTTAAAACCCCAAAGTTACCACTGCCTGAAAAAACAAACAAAAAAACTGATATTTATTTTTTAACCATGTACTTGACGTTTGTTTTTGCACTTGCCTGTTTGGAACATAGTTTTGTAATTTAGGTTGGCAACACTGCAGAAGCACCTTTGTTTACATTTGTGAGAAGCTTATGTGTTGAGCTGATGCCCTCATATTTGTACAACAAGTTCCACATATCATTATTTTGATTAGGTAAGCATTTTGATCATTATCTAAAAATGAGAAAAGAGTGATTGAGATGTCCCACCCGTGACAAAAAATATATAAAAGTTAGTCTATAGTGAAATTAGTTTGGAGGTTAGGTTTGTAACTTTGTAAAAGTGAACAATTTCTAATGTTAAACACATTTCTCAAATATTGTTCTTATAAAACTGATGCATCATAAGATTTTAAACATTTTAGTTTGTCCCACCCGTGACATCCACTGTCATGAGTTGGACAAAAGCTATGTTTGGCCACAATTTCATGTTAATTGGCTGGTTAGAGCCATGTGACTGCACAATGGGATAAACATCCTTTATGATATTTATTTTTTCTTTAAATTAACCAATGGAATTAAATGTCTTGAACCTTTTTTAAAGTAGGCCTATATTTGAGACATAGGCATAGGCCTAATTCTTGTGTGCAGTCCCTAGGGAAAGCAGTAGGTCAAGGTAAAAAAATGCTTCCCTGCAGCCCCAGGAAAAAGACTGCTGTCATTAAAAAACTATTCTTCCCAATAATATGGAGAAAAAGAAGTTAAGCATGCATTATCTGAAGAAACAATAGAAAAAGTGAAGACTTTTATCAACATGATGATATTAGTCGCCAATCTCCAGGCATAAAAGATATCAAAACTATCAAACACCCCAAAACAGGAGGGAGGGTATTGTATCAGAAGCGCTACATGAACATGACTGTTATTTGTGTCAGAAAACCCTGATATTAAAGTGAAAATAGCCAAGTTTTATGACCTTAACCCCACTTATGTTCTCTTGACTAGTGAGATGTCTCACAATGTGGGTGTTTGCAAATAGCACAGCCATTTTAATTACATTGTTGAAGCCCTGAACAAGAAAGTTAACTACTTTCCAAATTCTGGTGCTAAACTACTTGAAATGATTTGCTGCGACATAAAAAATTAACTGTAGCGGATGTACCACTGACCTCCTCACTCTAATTGATGAAGATCTCTCCTGCAATCTTACTTGAAGTAAATGGACTGAGATTGAAGGACACTCTAAAATAGTTGCAACTGATGGAACACTTGAGGAAGCTGTTCCAGATGCTTCATTTCAAGACACATGTGTATGTTAAGAAAATCCAATCTCAAACATTCATTAAGGTAAAACAGACCTTGCACGAAACTTCTCAGCCGTCACACAGGATGACATTCAGTCAGCTCACTAGAGTCATAAGCAGATCACAGTCTTTACTGCTTGCGCCTGGCTCCCTGGCGGTGGAATTGGTTCTTTTGCAATTGTAACTGATGTGTTGAGCCATGATAATTATACTGTTTTTGACTGTCTTAAGAGAATCATCAGTGATTTGAAGCAGGAATTGAATGATATACGGGAAATAAAGATATTCTCTGATGGGTCATTCCATGTCAAATCAACCAGGCTCTCAAACTGACCATTTTTGATGTTTATGAAATTTGGTATATTTGTAGAATTCATCATTATAAACAAGTATAATTTTTTAAAGAATTTTTACTGCATCCATTTTTGAGTTATTAATTTTTGAAATTTTTAAAAAAAACATGATTTTTGATCTGCTGAGCAAACCTTAACTGACAATAACTCTGGATCTAATTGTGCTAGAGTCCTGAATTATGGCTCATTTGAAATATCTTTAATTGGGATTTCATTTGATATGACACATGCAAATTTTATATTTTTTAAAATCTCAACGTCATTCAAAAAAAATTTAAATTCTGAATATTAAAAAAAGTAGATTTTTAAAAATTCTTAAAAAAATATATGCTAAATATACATTATTTTTCTACATATCCTGAAAGTTTCATAATGGGATCTCAATGGGATTATTATAAAAACATAAATAGCATAAGTTGATGCAACTGTTAATGTGCTAATTACTTGCCAGTTTGACGATCCATGACTGGCAGGGTATTCATTTGGTTTGTGTAAAAATGCCACACATGTTCTTCCAAACAATGTTAATATTAAACAACCAAAATAAGCATCTAAATATGTTAAAATAATTGTGTTCTAGCCTAATTCAATCCCAAATTCAGTAACTTATAAGATTCTGTATTCATGTTTACACTTACAAAATCACTTTATTTTACTCTTTTTTTTCTTTTAAATTTTTCCACACTTGTCTGATAATGCTAGATTTACCTTTTTTGTCTCGGTCATGGTTACATTATATTATGTTTATCAAACCTTTTACAACAAATTCTGAAAGTTTCAAAATGGGATCTTATTGGGATCATATGAAAACCTAATTTTAAAACTACATGCACTGTGTAATTTTGTATTTTTCCAATTTGTTATAAAAATAATTTGAAGTACCTACTGAACCTACTTCAAAACTTCACATCTGTTTCACTGCAAAAAGTTTTCTGGTTGCATTTTCTGTCTCGGCCTTTGTCAATGTGTAAGCTCTTCCGGTTGCTGTTAATGGATCCACTGTCGTGAGGATGCTGCTTCGGTGCACACGAAGAATGTCAGGTACTGTGGGGTATGTGAAATTTGAAGGAGCTGGACCATGGGGATGAAGGAAACTCACTTTGAATTCCTGCTTATCTTCAAATGAATCAAGAACACACGCCAGCCACCAGAAGTCACCATATAGGCATGTCACGAAACCAACGATTTCTGTGAAGTCTAGTTCATCATCACACCTTGTTGTTGTTTCTGCCTCCCTTGAAGATGCTGAGAAGGAGTACAGTTTAGTGAGTACTTTACTCTTACTTAAAGGGATAAAGCAGTGCAGTTTCAAGGTGCCTTCAATAGTCTGGGCAGATATCTTCCGGTCCTTCAAGATCATTTCTTCATTTTTATGCAAAGTGCATGGAACTGATGTTTACTTTAGCCCACTCATAAAGCTGCCGGGGTGTCATGATTTGCTCATTATAAACAAGACGTAGACTTTCCCTTGCAGCCAGTCTCTTCACAGTGCCACCAATCCCATCACATGAACTTTTCCCATGGGAGGTTGCAAAGAAATGCCACTCTGCTTTGACCCCAAAGTCTTTCTCACGTAAACACAGGTTAAAGAAATTAAGTTGGTTCTTGTACTGTGCTCCACATCCATCGGAAAAGTAGTATATTTTCGATGGAGTTGGAGTAAAGTGCGACCTCATGAAATCCATGAGTACCCGTTGAAAACAATGAACAACAATGGTGTCATGGATAGGACAATCAGAAATAACTACGAAACTGGTATGCTGCAACTCGCCGCTTAGGTCACTTCTTGAGTAGATGGAGAATGGATGAATTGTTGCTTGTGCATTATTCCAATGATATTCCTGCGCAGCATCTTGCAAGATAAAGGAGTAATTCTCAGCAAAATCACAAAGCACTATGAACTCACCCTCTTTTAGTACCTCCTTAAGATGACTAAGAAATGACGATTGCTGTTTTGCAATAAAACTGTGTCTCAGAAGTTTGGGAAGGGATTCAATAAAATCATTAATAAATTCCTCACGTGGTTTAGTGAAAGTCTCTAAGCTGGTGTTCTTATCAATTATAACCCACTGCTTGAATGTCACATTCTCAAGACAGTTTACTTCAAAACAATATTCTAGCCTAGCTCGTAAAACATCTGCTCCTGGGCAACTGCAACTGAACATTCACCAAAGTAGCATGATTCAGATGGATTATCACATATCAATGTTTGTAAAGCATCTTGGTATGTTTTTATCAGTTTTTCACCTTCTCTTAATTCTGGGAATTTACACTGTGCTATCTTCAACTTAGCATTTTGATGTATTGTACACACACAGACACTGTGTGTACCACTTGCTCCTGCCAGAACACAGTATTTTGGCCTAAGTTCACAAAACTTAGAAAATCCAATTTTAATATCTGAGTGTTTCTCCCTAAAATGTACAAACAGTTCTTTTAAATTACATAGGATAAGTTGTTTTTGGATATGCTCCCGTTTTCCACATACTTTAACCGAGACAAAGTCTTTCCTCCCTGGCATGATATGGCTCACTTCTTCACTCTCATAAAAAGATTGTACTTTTGCAGCAATTTCTGGCTTCAATGTTTTTCCAGGTTTTGAATCAGGGTATGACATAATTCCTTTCTCTTTCTGGAGTATTTTAGCTTTACGGGCTGTGTAATTAGCTACACCAAATTCATCTTGAATTTTCTGTACAGTCCAGCTATAAGGTAATGTAGTAAGGATTTGAATAATCACACTTTTATCTGTAGTTGTTCGAAACTTTTCTTTCATCTGGAGAAGTATTTCATCACCAGGGGAAGGAGTTTCCAAACTATCAGAAGTGTCACTGGTTTCCAGCACTTTGAATTTAAAAGCTTCACTTACTCTTTTCTGCTGGGTATATCTTTTCTAATAATATGTGCTTTTTTTATCGGTGACTCGTTTATAGCAATTAGGCTACGGTTCAAACAAGCCAGAGCATCCGCTTTTTCAGGAGAAGAAATATTAATTTCTTGGGGTGAATCATCATCTGTATCATCAGAGGGAGGCTCTGTAGATTGATCTTTATTCACAGAATTTGACAATAATTTGCGACAACTGTCACATATCTTATCACCAGACTTAATCTTTGAACTGAACTTGTGCAGCAGATTATTATTCACCAATCTCAAGTTCTTATTGGGATAATTATGTTTTGGTTTATTGAGTGGATTGCAACAAAACAAATTCACTTTTGTCTTTGATGTTGATCCATCCATATTTATAACTTCTCTTACAATGAATTAAAAAATATTCAGATTTAAACAAAGAATAAAAGTTGTATTGTTAAAAAAATCACTAAAACTTATACAAAATAAAATGTCCCAATCATAGAATATTCACATTCACTAATAGTCTAAAGACAAACACATACACCTTTATAGAAAGTAACTTTAATTCAATATAGAGAGAGAAATGCCTAAACACTGATTGCTCTCACCACAGCTTAACACTGACTAATTGGTTGTGTGAAGGTTGAGCAATGTGGTGATTTCTTCATAGTTCTCTGCCTGTTAGAACATGCATGCATTGTGTGCAGTTCAGGAAAATACCACTTCCCATGTAAAAATAAAGTAAAGCTATACTTGACTTTATTAATTATAAATTATTTACTTACACAATTAATTAAAAACTTATTAAATAAATATTAATGTAAGTAATATTTTCATTGAATAATTATAATAAATATTATTTAAGATTAATTAATTATTGTAGAAAAAGGTCGGATAAACAAATTTTTTTTTCATATTTAAACAAAACTACTTTTGGAAATTTTCAAAAAACAAAAAAGAAATGATTGCTTGTAAAATGAGATTGCTTGAGACCCTATCATGTTAAATATCATTTTAAAGCCCAGTTAATGAGCTTTAAAATGAGACCTTATACAGCTCTTTATCTTAAATAGGGTCTAAGTTACAGGCAATTCAAAATTATAATGCATGTCTTTTTTTACAAATTTTGAAATATTTTGGCAGCTGTATATAAAAAACAGTACCTGAAAAAAATCTGAAAAAAATTAGGAATCACTTTTTCCATAGATACTATCAGAATTTTGAGTTTGGTTGAAATCGGTGATGGTGAATTTGAATTTGAATTTTTTTTGGTTGATTTGACATGGAATGACCCTGATGGGGTAGCATCCCAATTTAAAAATCAGCTCACGGAAAGGGAGCTGTTGATGGAATTGGTGCAGTTGTGAAAAGGGCTGTGTGGAGCAGAGGGAAACAACGCAAGGTTCAAATTGATAATGCTAAAGATTTTTAGAAGCGGCTTGCTCTTCAGTAGATGTCAAAATAATACAAGAAGTCGAAATAAATAAAAAGATGCTGGATGAAAGATGGAGGTTTGTAAATGGTATTGACAAGCTATAGTCGCTAAAATAAGGAAAGTTTGATTGTAGGGCGCACTTTACAAGTTCAGAGTTTTCACGCTTGACTTCTTAGATTTCTACCCGGAGAGCGATTCTGGCAATGCAGCTTGTGAAACTTCCCCACTGGATGCCTCCAACAAAGGTTCCTACAGTTGCAGATATAACGGCAGGTTTTTTTGCTAGTCGAATTCACACCCTCCAAAAGCAAGAAGACTGGCATTTCAACTGAGTACAGATATGCTGGTATTGCTCAGACCTCTATAGATATGCTGGTATTGCTCAGACCTCTACAGATATGCTGGTATTGCTCAGACCTCTATTGATATGCTGGTATTGCTCAGACCTCTATAGATATGCTGGTATTGCTCAGACCTCTATTGATATGCTGGTATTGCTCAGACCTCTACAGATATGCTGGTATTGCTCAGACCTCTATTGATATGCTGGTATTGCTCAGACCTCTACAGATATGCTGGTATTGCTCAGACCTCTATTGATATGCTGGTATTGCTCAGACTTTAATAGTGTCGGTTTTCACTCTTGATATCTTACAGATCTCTACTGAAGCGTATTCTCGGCAATTTATTGTGTATGCTCCCCATTGGATGCCTAGGTTGCCTCAGTCTACAGATATACGGTAGTTAATTATTTATGCTAGTATGAATTTACACCTCCAAAAGCAAGCAGACTGCATTTCAACTGTATGTACTAGATATGCTGGTATTGCTCAGACCTCTATAGATATGCTGGTATTGCTCAGACCTCTACAGATATGCTGGTATTGCTCAGACCTCTATTGATATGCTGGTATTGCTCAGACCTCTACAGATATGCTGGTATTGCTCAGACCTCTATTGATATGCTGGTATTGCTCAGACCTCTACAGATATGCTGGTATTGCTCAGACCTCTATTGATATGCTGGTATTGCTCAGACCTCTACAGATATGCTGGTATTGCTCAGACCTCTATTGATATGCTGGTATTGCTCAGACCTCTATTGATATGCTGGTATTGCTCAGACCTCTACAGATATGCTGGTATTGCTCAGACCTCTATTGATATGCTGGTATTGCTCAGACCTCTATTGATATGCTGGTATTGCTCAGACCTCTATAGATATGCTGGTATTGCTCAGACCTCTACAGATATGCTGGTATTGCTCAGACCTCTATTGATATGCTGGTATTGCTCAGACCTCTATAGATATGCTGGTATTGCTCAGACCTCTACAGATATGCTGGTATTGCTCAGACCTCTATAGATATGCTGGTATTGCTCAGACCTCTATTGATATGCTGGTATTGCTCAGACCTCTATTGATATGCTGGTATTGCTCAGACCTCTATTAGATATGCTGGTATTGCTCAGACCTCTACAGATATGCTGGTATTGCTCAGACCTCTACAGATATGCTGGTATTGCTCAGACCTCTATTGATATGCTGGTATTGCTCAGACCTCTATAGATATGCTGGTATTGCTCAGACCTCTACAGATATGCTGGTATTGCTCAGACCTCTATAGATATGCTGGTATTGCTCAGACCTCTATAGATATGCTGGTATTGCTCAGACCTCTATTGATATGCTGGTATTGCTCAGACCTCTATAGATATGCTGGTATTGCTCAGACCTCGATTGATATGCTGGTATTGCTCAGACCTCATTGATATGCTGGTATTGCTCAGACCTCTATTAGATATGCTGGTATTGCTCAGACCTCTACAGATATGCTGGTATTGCTCAGACCTCTACAGATATGCTGGTATTGCTCAGACCTCTATAGATATGCTGGTATTGCTCAGACCTCTATAGATATGCTGGTATTGCTCAGACCTCTATTGATATGCTGGTATTGCTCAGACCTCTAAGATATGCTGGTATTGCTCAGACCTCTATAGAAGATGATGGGGAGGTAAAAGTAATGTTTTTGAGGAATGTTGGGGGCAGTGGCAACCAATTTAAAACCAATGAAAAGGATTTCGTTTGTGACTTTTGACCAGATTCTTGACATATTACCAACACCAGAGATAAAGAATGTCAGAAACAGTATTCTCTATAAATTCCCTGGTGAAGTAGATGTGTATGAATATTGAAATCTAATTCATTTACTTTTAAGTGTGTTTAGTAAGAATCAGGGATAAGATAATTTGGAAAAAACCTCTGAACTGGTTCAATAGATTATTAATCATATCTATAAGTTACAGAATGTTTTTGATATGTGTTTGTAATGCTGTTCTTTTAAATACATTAGAAAGGTGTCCCACCCGTGATAATAGTTTAAGGCTCATTAATTTCACATGTGATCTGTGAAATATATTTTTATCATAGCCAGGTGGTGCAGATATGAGCAAACTTGCTATTCATACCATATTGACAAACTGTCAAAATAAGAGAAGAGTAGTGCTATTGTCCCACCCGTGACGATGGAATGCCCCTATAGCTTAAATATTCTTTAAGTTAATTATAAAGTAAAAAACTCTAATCAGCTCATATAGATAGGGTGATATAAATGTTTAGATAGGCTAGTTAGTGGTTTTTTTATTATAAATAGCCCCAACCTATCAAAACCTTACAATCCATCTATTAATTTTAATTGATTGTAATTAACAATCCCAAACTAATGACCTAGCCTTTCATGTGGCAACAAATTGGGTTTCCTAAAATATTTCACAACAAAATAAAATATTTCCCTGGAGCGTCTTCATTGTATTATTATTTGGCATCAGACCATAGGCCTACTACCCATTTGGATTAGCCTATACAGTTATTTGCTTAATTCAGAAATGGTTTTAGGAAAGAGGAAGGCTATATTTATAGGAATAGCACCCACATTTGGGTATTGTTAGATTCACATTTTTACTGTAATGTGAAATAATTATATTAATTCCTTTTTAATTGTTATAAAATAAAGAAAAAGTGCCTTTTGTGTAGGCCTACTATCTCCGAGATTGTTTAAGCAATATTAATGATAACCTAGTCAATGGCTGTATCTGAGTAGCCTACTTCCCGCACCGTCGACCCTTGACATTCACTCAATAGTTGCATTGGCAATCACGTGATCAAGTGTAGAACCGTCCGAATAGTCACCAAGTGTGCTGATGCACCCCTCACAAGCCCTTGAGACCAAGGGTGATGGACGGGATGTCAAATTGGCGATGGTTTGTTTGTCCTCACTCATGGAAAGACAGGCCTGTCTGAACCTTTTATATTTCAGAGGTAGACTACTCAAGATCTTGGTCATGATAGCTAGATCGCCGACTGAATCTCCGACCTCTTTTATTTGTCGGGCAAGAGCTTCCACTTTGGCGATGTGTTGAGCCACTGAGTTAGTCGATCTCCACTGATGATAGAAACGCTCATGTACTATCATTTTATTTGTTTCTGATCTGTGCTCGTAAATGGAATCTAGTTTGCTTAGAACTTAATAGGACGATTTACAATTTTCAATCAAGCCAATCTGAGTGAGCTCCATAGCTGCGGTAAGGGTGAACATAGCTAAAGTCCGTTCACCGCAGGAATTGTTTTCTGAAAGGTCTTTTTCCCTACCAGAAATTTATCATATAGTAGGATATTGGTAGGAAAAACGACCTTTCAGAGAGTAATTCCTACCGTGAATAGAGTATACGGCGTCCCTTGTTGCCATAGATCGATTGCCTTATTTGCATTTACAGTAGGCATAGCTTCCTCACCTTTTGCGATTTTGAAAATACCTTTGGCGCGTATAGCGCATGTCAACTGGAACTTTCACTGCTGTTAGTTACTACCATTAAATTTTTTAACACTTGATATGTCGATCTTTTCCGACATTTTGACTATATTTAGAGGTTAAATATCAAGGTCTATTCTTAGAGAAACGGACTCTATTAAGTAAATAAACTTACGTACAATCACTTGAAACTTCATTTTTTTGTTTAACTGATAAACATAAATGTTCCCGTCAGAATTTTCAATCAAATATTGACACTAAACTTAATGTGCTAATGAAAAATAACTTTCCTGAGACGTTAACAACCCCGGCAGTATGGATAACTCAAGCAACAAAATACTACGAAACTGATTCGTTTTATCCTTAGAGAACCAACAACACGCATTAGGATCTAATCCAGGGCCCATAACCTTTAAAAGCGTATTTTGATCATTAAAAAAACTGGGTTGAACTATTCCACACCCACATAAACGTTTATTTTGGGGAGTTTAGGGTAAAACGCAGGCTTGTAACGAAATAAATATGTTACTATATTACAAAGTTGAAAAGTTTATAGTTACATGAATATTAACTTGGAATTTAAAGAATGCATAGAATAGCTAGATGAATATTACAATACAGGTGTTTTATACAATATTAATATAACATTTTTACGTTTATTTTGCGATATTTTAAGGTAACAGATGTTTTATACAATATTAATATAAGATTTTTACGTTTCTTAACACGTTCATTTAAGCAATTCGACCAAAGCTTGAGGAACTACGGGATTTTTTTCAGGAAAATCCTCGTTTACACGTTTTGTTTATGGCGGTACAGCTTCTAAAACAGAATTAGTGTCAAGAGCAAAGAGCGGGCCCTGATCGTCCCAATTATCCTCTATTCAACAATATATATATTCGCAGGCCTATACCATGTATAACTCCCAAATTGACCTAATGAAATAAATATACAGTTTTAGTTTTATTTAAAATTCTGTTTTAATTGCTCTTACGTCTTAACTAATTTTAATTTCTAAAACTAAATCTTTTATTGGGTCTTGGTTGCTTTTTCGAAGCCCACATAGACATGCACGCGATCTAATTGTCAATCTAATAATAGTCTTGTTGGTGTAAACAATATCCCGTCCTAATTCATGTGTTCATGAAGGGGGCGGGACATTACAATTCGTTTACCTATGTTGCATCCCCTGATGGCAGCTTGAAATAACTAAGTCCATCCATCCTCTCTATAAACCTCTATAGTTTTGCAACCTCTATTTTTTTCTTTTTGTTTACCATGGCAATCATTGTTAGACGCTATAACAGAAAAAGGACTCATAAAGAAAAGTGACGCGCTGGTTTAGAGACATGAAAAAAAAAGTGAATGAATGTAAATAAAAAGGATTGGATTTGAGGTACGAAGTTTTTCGTTCTATCAGCGAGCGCCGGTTTAAGTCGAGGACTGGACCTCAATTTTCTCTGAAACGGGGAAGATTGTTCATTTTTGAAGACCTAGAAGTGTGTGTGCTACGGACATTATCAGAGAAGGGTATGCAACTTGTGTTTGGCATCATCACCTCAAATACTACAGGAAAACGCGTGAGATGTTTTTATTATTATTGACAGTTCAGGACCACTAATTCGCAGTTACCACCAATGTATATGTTATTTTACTTAAAGGCTCTTATACCGCGATGTTTCACGGCTTAGATTTTATAAATTACTCTGGTACCGGATAGGTAGGACTTTCTTTTAAAACAACAACTGCCACAATTTAAAAAAATATATATATACACACTATTTGATTATTTGAATCTTAGATATTTAAAATTTCACTATACTTATAATATGACTTTTTTTCTTTTTCTTTACTTCTATTTTGGTTACATTTATGTTCCGCCCTTCTGGTGAGATTGTTGGTCTTTTTCAAGCTCATAATAAGAGTCATTTAATTTGTGATTATCACTTAACTCACTGGCGCCCACCCGTTTATTTCACTAGAATTTAGCACTTCACGACGAGCTACAGGATTACCGTGGATAAATTATCAGAGGTTAAGTTTACCTGGTAATTATGTCTATCGCTACTGGGCCACATTAAAGCCACAAAAATATCCTTCCCTGCTACATCACCACGGATACCTCGAGAGGTTAGAGTCTCAGTTATTTTAGGTGCTTTATCGACTGAGTTGGTCATATGAGGGAGAGAGGTTTTTATTTACTATACCCCCCCTATAAGGTTATAGTTGGCGCTTACAACTTGGGGCTCGATGCGTGGTGAGGAGATATTTTTGTGTTTTTTTGTTTGTTTTGTTTTGTTCGGATAATCTGGGGTAGTGTGTTTGGTTTATTGTGTGATGAGAAGGGGAGGTTACTACCTTCGCAGTTGTGTTAGCATGCATTCCGGGCAGAAGCAACAGGGGTGGAGATAGACACGCAGGGATATGTGGTTGAGAGGTCTGGTGAAAGATATTTTGTTTTAAGCACTAGTGACGTGGTCATCACTCCTGACCTTGAAATAGACATTCTTCCAGACGACCACGACCCACGTGACATGTCCACCGTCACTATGACTAACGAAAAGGGTGACAACCCCAACATCACTACCACGTTTGACATCCCCACTACTGAAATACGGACAGTGACCCCAGTGTCCACACCTATGCTACTCCCTACGGACTTTATGGAGGTGATGCAAGAGATGTTTGGTCGACTGGAGAGTAAGATAGTCTCAGTCCAAAGTCAACAGAAAGAGATGGTAGCTGGACAAGCTCAATTTAGGGAAGAGATGGTAGCTGGACAAGCTCAATTTAGGGAAGAGCTGAAGAAAGATTTCTCTTCCCAACTTAGAGTACTGGCCGAGGGTCAAAGGCAGCTCAGGGAGGATTTTACCACGAGCCAAGAGCAATTGAAGGAGTTGGTATCTGGTCAGATTAGATTGGAGGAACGGATGACCAACCTGACTATCAACACCGAAGTTCAGATGAATACTCTAATAAGGAACCTGGAGGGCACTTTCCGGGAAGAAATGATAACTGAACGAGAAAAGATCATGGAAGAGGTCCACGCCATGACCCGTTCTTCAAAGGAGACGTTCTCTCACTGTCTGTCTGAGTTTAAACAGGTAGTGGTCACCAAGACTGAACTTGACAATATCTTGACCGTCAACCAGACTACTACAAAGACGCTACTAAAAGAAGGGCTGAGCTCCATAAGACAGGAGGGACATACCCAACGACTACTGCAGGATCGTACCATTGAAGTGTTAAGGTCAGATTTCACCGCTCTCAACAGCAACAGCCAAGACTTGGTTCGAGCCCAAGTTAGGCTGGAGGTACAGACCCAGGGAAACACTGTGGCTATCAATGACATACACAACCAGGTTAAGGACTTGACGGGACAGGTGTTAGTAGTAAGTCAGGCTGCATTGAGCCCCGTAACCGCCCCTTTGCTATCACTATTGGGTGAGCGTTCATTAGATGGGCGAATCCCCAAGTTTCACCGTAGGACTCATCAAAATCCGGTGGAAAACCTCAATGCACATGAGGAACTATTTGACGGACACCACCTCTCCGAAAAAGAGAAGGTGAGGCTAGCTGGAAATTCTTTGGGGGAAACGCCATACCATGGTGGTCGGTGTGCAAAGATAGTATCACCGGATGGACGGATTTCAGAACGAAGTTCCTGGGGATGTTCTGGTCTGCTGAGACGCAGGGTCAGCTCAGGGCCAAACTGCACGCATCCTGGTATTACGAGCAGGAGGTTCTTTGGAGACCTACTTGGCAGAGATTTACGCTAAAAGTCGCAACTTTGAGTCACCGATTACGGACACGGAGATAATCCATATGGTGATTCAACAACTGCCACTGCGATTTAGGGATTTTTTAGTAGGCAATAAATTTGCTACTTTGGAGGAGTTCCGGGCCGGATTACTGAGGTTGGATACTTTAGAGAATGATCGTAAGAGGAGTCGTCAGTCCACTTCCATGTCAGACTCAAAGGACAATGATAGGGAAACCTGGGATTCAGGTGTACAAACGCACTCAGGTGGTTATCACCAGGAAGGACAACTTCCGCCAGGGAATCCGAACCGCTGACATAACCACTTGGGTAGGCAAGGAGATAATAATTCCTCACGTTATCAGAACCAAGAACAAAGGAAGGGCGACTACATCCCAAACCGACACCCTAGTAGGAACTACTAGCGCAGCGACCGAGGTGGCAACAATTCCCAGAGAAACCTGGATAGAGGGACATTGCAAAGCAATTTGAACCCAGGCGCAAGTGATTGGCAACCTAGAAGGGATTCCGGACCCCAAGATCGAAGCAACCCCTACTACAGTGGAAGGGAGAGCCCTTATAACCGTATTAATAACCGAACACCCCAACAACAGTCCCGAGGTGAGATTCAAGATGGTACTTACACTCCCCACCCGCATAACTCCCAGAATAAATATCAGCATCCTAAATCGTGCGAGGTTAACGTTGTCATGAGGGAGGAAAACGGGCAGCCTGTGGGCATAGATGTCCTGGCCGAGTCCCAGGTCTTGCAAACGCCAGGAACAACCACTGTTGCATTGAGCGAATCTGGAGAGATCAAGTTGTAATTCGAGGGATTTTCATTTACGTGATTTGGACTTGCGGTGGGAACTTCTAGGAGAATAAGACCGGTGAAGAGAGAAGATATGTAATGAGTTTTCACTCACACACATGTTTATTTGGAATTTCTGGTTATACGTTACACTGTTGTGGAACAATATGTCACTTAAGTGATTTCGGCCATTGAGGAACTTTTACACCCCTGGTGTTACTTATGTAATAATAAAGAGGTCAACTGTCATATAGGAAGAGCTTATTCCAGTGAGAAATTCTAAGTCCTGGATTGTTATAAATGGGTTATTATTGAGCTTAGTTTTGTATCGTCGATTATTGAACCCACCTAAACGGCCATTAATGTTGTTAAAATGAGCCTATAATGTGATTATTAATTTATTTTGGACCTCGCATACCGCGACTGTCCCTGTGGTTAACCCACTGTTTGAGAGAACAAACCATGTGTATCCTGGGAAATGGACACCTGGTTTGAGATTATTGAGATTATACTAGGCATGAGCCCTGTTATCACTTAGGCCTACCGCACTGAAGGTACAAGCTGAAGAAATTATTCTATTGTGACAATTGGAAATAAGTAACATTTTTGTTCCTCATTCTTAGGGGCATTTTGTTCGACACTTCAAATTTGTTTAAAATTTGATTCAAGATATTCAGAAATTTGAGAACATGACTATACTACTGCGTTTCGTTCTCTAAGTGGAAATTTGTCAACGTATTTTGCTGTGAGCGATAACGTTATTTTGCCTTGAAGAAAGTATCACTACGTACCTTTATGGATATAACTGCATTACTAGTTACCGAAAGTGAAAATAATATTTTAATATTGATTATTTTACCTGGAAGATAGATATACGTTGGGTGAAACACTCATTGAAAGACCTAAGAACTTGCTATCTTCTCTTTACGGGTTTATTTTTGGTTGTTGTATGAGACCCTGGCTGGTGACGGACAGCTGTTCGGAGGCTCTACCTTGACTTTGCTTAACGACGTCAGTGTCAGATGTAATATCTCCAGTCCTGTTAGTGGACAGATTTAGTTAGTGGGATATTATTATTATTTTTGTCTATGAGGGGTGTTTTTCTTTTGTTAGTTAAGGGGTTAATTTAATTTTTTTTTTGTGGTTTATTACTTTGCTATATTACATGTGGAAGATTGATTTCCACTTATTTTAAGGGCCTATTTTATTTCGGGTTTTAAATTAGTCTTGGGGACATCCCGCAATAACCCGAAATTTGGAGTTTTTTTTTTATTTCGTGTAGTAGCACGTAAGTGTGGCCCTGTCTGAGATGGATGAAAGCTTGGTAATGTTACTGGTAACCACGGTATAGACCTGTACCCTCGCTGAGAATATGCTTAGTTTTTCTGTATGGGTATTAGATGTGTCACCCATTTAAAGTAAAATTCAGCTTAGCCATAGCCCTATTACATATATATATGCTTAATTTAGTTTTGTTGTTATTTTAGTATATTGTGGCAAGGATTCTCCTAACGACCTGTGGTTATTTATTTATTGTTTCATTGTGAATCTTATATCATGAATACTTTGTTGACAATATCCTAATATTTTATTGTCAATCGATTTCTGTATTAATTCTATAATTATTTATGTTCACTTATTTATGATAATAGTATTTTATGGTGATGTCATTTAAGGGTAATTAAGTCGGTGTATATGACGGTATCAATTGTCAATTATTCTACTCGGTAACAGAACCCATGTACAAGAACCTTTAGGCCTGGTACTACAAACAATACTGGTCTACCACATTCGACGGATTTAATATAATGGGAACATTGATATCTAGTGTTTCATAACCGATGTTGATAACCGAGGGAAATCATTGGATGACTTGTAAAAGTATGTATAAGTGTTTAAATACCTGTAATTTTGAAATATCTCTTTCTTCATCATCGTGTGAAATAGTTTCGTCAAAAACGAAGTAACGGAAATAACACTGCGACAAGTAGTGACAACTTAAATCCACTCAACGCTAAAAGACGATAAATGTGCTACAGTGAGAGGAAAATAGATTAAAACTGAGTGGGTTTTAAAATGAACTATACTATATTTATTTGAACAATGTTAATTGAAAGTGTATAACAATACAGACGTCCGTGTGGTAAGAAGATTTTTTTTATTGAACTGATGAATTAGGACAAACATTGTTTTTTTTTTTTGGGTGATAGACTATCCTTATTACCTTCTTCGATTTCATAAGTTAGTCTATCAAGAGGGCTACTGTAAACAATATCCCGTCCTAATTCATGTGTTCATGAAGGAGGCGGGACATTACAATTCGTTTACCTATGTTGCATCCCCTGATGGCAGCTTGAAATAACTAAGTCCATCCATCCTCTCTATAAACCTCTATAGTTTTGCAACCTCTATTTTTTTCTTTTTGTTTACCATGGCAATCATTGTTAGACGCTATAACAGAAAAAGGACTCATAAAGAAAAGTGACGCGCTGGTTTAGAGACATGAAAAAAAAAGTGAATGAATGTAAATAAAAAGGATTGGATTTGAGGTACGAAGTTTTTCGTTCTATCAGCGAGCGCCGGTTAAAGTCGAGGACTGGACCTCAATTTTCTCTGAAACGGGGAAGATTGTTCATTTTTGAAGACCTAGAAGTGTGTGTGCTACGGACATTATCAGAGAAGGGTATGCAACTTGTGTTTGGCATCATCACCTCAAATACTACAGGAAAACGCGTGAGATGTTTTTATTATTATTGACAGTTCAGGACCACTAATTCGCAGTTACCACCAATGTATATGTTATTTTACTTAAAGGCTCTTATACCGCGATGTTTCACGGCTTAGATTTTATAAATTACTCTGGTACCGGAAAGGTAGGTCTTTCTTTTAAAATTACAACTGCCACAATTAAAATAATATATATATATATATATATATATATATATATATATATATATATACTCTTTGAGTATTTGATTCATAGATATTTAAAATTTCACTATACTTATAATATGACTTTTTCTTTTTCTTTACTTCTATTTTGTTACATTTATGTTCCACCCTTCTGGTGAGATTGTTGGTCCCTTTTTCAAGCTCATAATAAGAGTCATTTAATTTGTGAGAATCACTTAACTCACTGGCGCCCACCCGTTTATTTCACTAGAATTTAGCACTTCACGACGAGCTACAGGATTACCGTGGATACATATCAGAGGGTAAGTTTACCTGGTAATTATGTCTATCGCTACTGGGCCACATTAAAGCCACAAACATATTCTTCCTTGCTACATCACCACGGATACCTCGAGAGGTTAGAGTCTCAGTTTTTTAGGTACTCTATCGACTGAGTTGGTCATATGAGGGAGAGAGGTTTTTATATACTATACCCCCCTATAAGGTTACATTGGCTTGTCAGATCAGGCATAATATCCAGGCTGGGTGTAGTTCTACTTAAGATTTTTCCCTAAATGGTTTCACACTCTCCTTCCATGCCAATATGGGTGCACTTGGTCTGAAACATACCTACCTCATTTCTAAACTAATAGTTTAATTAGTACATAGTTACTTGATTAGAGTTAAATCAAACATAAAAACAGCGATAAAATAAAAAAATAAAGTAAATAAGTATCATAATATCAATTTTAAAATGTGCCATAAATCTTTATGTTTAGGAATTATTTTTGTTTTGTGTCCAGTTTCATTTTGAATTTAGTTAAATAAAATCTATAATTTTTATGTTTATTTAACAATTTTTAAATCTGTATATACGCTAGAAAATACACTTATTAAAAACAAACTATTTTTTAATCCGTATTTGCCATGGTGGGGAGTGACCTACTCGCCACTGTGGGGAGTGACCTACTCATGTCGATACAAAGGGGATCACAAGGGTAACAAATTGCGATATCCACCGTTTCAATGTTATTCTTCCAATATATATAATTATACTTTTTTTTTTACCAAACTCAAGACATTTCCTCAGCAAAAGTTTACATGAATTATTAAAATAAAAATATATCTGATTAGTACTGTTTTTTTTTTAAAAATTTTAGAGTGCTTTATTATCATTTTTAATTTGGCTAATTGTTTAACACTGAAACCGAGTGTATTATCTTCCTCCAGTACCAAATAACAGTATAAAAAATAGTTTTTTTGTTACAAATGCTTGAAAAAAAAGATTTAAAAACATAGCAAGATGCATAGTTCCACCGGCATGGTAGAAAACGTGTTGAATTATTAAACTGCCGAAAGTCTAAAAATAGAAGGCCTAAGTGTTTTAATAAAAATCTATTTCCCATAAATACGGAGTATAGTGGTGGCTTAAAATAATAATAGCGAGCATAAGGGACTGAAAGGGTACCGTATATTGTGTGATGAGTGTATAAATAAAGACGTGTATAACTCTTTTTAAAGTATTCCACATAAAAGTTAGGGAAAAAGTTGTAGCTTAGGATGTTTAAAATAAATTATTATTGAAACGTTGACAAGTATTTGTGCCAACATTTTATGAACACCCAGACCCATAATATTCAACCAGAGCTATAACTTTGATGTGTCATGCCCTTACACACTACTTTTGGCAGTTCTGAGCATACATGGCACATAAAAGTAAGCTCTTGACACAAATTCTCTTTTAGAAGCTGTAGCGCCTTAAACAAAACGTGCAAACGAGGATTTTCCTGAATAAAATCCCGTACTTCCTCAAGCTTTGGTCAAATTGCTCAGTTCTGTAGGGTCTAGGTCTATGCACACTTATATGGTTGGGTAGAGAATTGAATTTCCTATGAGGCATCCACTCTGTGCTTTTGACACAAATTCAGGTTTGAACAATGTAATACCTTAAAAAAGCGTGTAAAGGAGGATTTTCCTTTAAAAAAATCCCGTACTTCCTCAAGCTTTTGTCAAATTGATCAGATCTTTAGTGTCTAGGCTTATGCACACTTATATGGTTGAATAGAGAATTGAATTTCCTATCAGGGTCACGCTCTGTGATCTTGACACAAATTCTGTTTTAGAAGCTGTAACGCCTTAAAAAACGTGTAAACGAGGATTTTCCAGAAAAAAATCCCGTAATACCGCCGTCTATAATTAATTATTTTATGAACTAGTTTTTTATTGGTTATATTTATTTTTCTTGTGGTGGTTATGAACGTGTAGGTTTTTGTGGATGTGGAATAGTTCAGCCCAATCTCGATTTACAATAGTTAAAAATATTATCATCAGGGTGCAACAATGTACAGTCTGGTTATTTAGGAGCGAATTACTATATTCTAACAACATGGAATCAAAATTAACTAGATTTTATTTAAATTGTATATTGCCATAGCTAATAGATCCTAGACACACTAGATCAATGAAAATAAGAAATCTAGAATATATTTTGAATGCACAAATGTCTAAAACAAAGTAGCCAAAGATCTCGTAAACAATGTAGTATATTATAGTATATTATGTAAATATTATCTAAATCTATACTTATAAAATAACATGTCCTGACTGACTGACTGACTGATTCATCATCGCCGAGCGCAAACTATCAAGGCTACAAGCATGAAATTCGGACTGTATATTCATTTTGTTATGTAGGCACCCACTAAGAAAGGATTTTAGAAAATTTCACCCCAAAGGGGTCCAAATAGGGGATGATAATATGTATGATAATATGTATGAAAGTCAGTCATTTTGAAAGTTACATAAACAACATTTTGTATTTCGGTTATTGACGTAAAACAAATAAATACGTGTTTCAGGAATTTTGGAAATTTTATTTAATAAGGGATGAAAAAGGGGATGAAAGTTTGTATCGGACTTGCATTATTTTTTATATGAGGTCAAGTTATGGTCATCAACGTAACGTAATATTTTAAATTAATCTGTAAATACATATGTATATTTTCGTATTTATATATAATCAACTTCCACGCGAGCAAAGCCGCGGGCAACAGCTATCTAGTATGTAATAATATTCAAGGAAATATGTAGATTCACAAAAAAATCTAACATTATGCAAAACAAATATTTTACTAAGCACGTGACATTTACCTTATTTACACTCTGGCACATACATTGATAAATTACTTGTACTTTGGTGTGAATTTCAATTCTTTCTTTGGTCATTGATTGCTGATTGTCCGATAGAATATACTTGAAGGTTGAAAATGTTTTTACCACGTCACAGTATATCACTGGGGCATATCTTAACAGATGAATTTTCTCGGGATAAATGTTCTCAATGGTATCTCTATCCGATGAATAATTGTAACCTTGCTACAACACGTAAAGAAGAGGATGGTTTGGCTTACCGCTTCTGCCTCAGTTGACTCGTCACGACAAGGCTCCACGCAACAACAACATCGCGGTACGACTTATTTCAGACTGACCTGAGCGATCATAGTTCGTTACTCACCTCTATTTGTGCCTCGGCCAAGAAAATAATAGACTGTCGATATGTGCAGGTTAGATGCGCGCTGACAGCTGTGATTGGAAGATAATGGAACTATTGTTCGGCGCGCGTTTGAATTATGCTTAGACTGTGTGAGCATGTTCCAGGACAGTACTACTCTCCTTACCCCTCTACCCATCCTTGCTTCCCACGTTTTGAGAACTCATGACCCTAAGCGTGTGTATATAATGGCTGGACTCAGTAGTGACAGCACACATTGCACTACGATCGCTTGGTGAGGCACTTTGGTCTTGGATAGATTTAGCTTTGTTTATTTCTAAATTCAGTTAGGCATTAATCATTCAAAATTACCGTCTGGGATGTTAAATTATAAATTGAATTATTATTTATCTATACCGGGTCTCCTGAATTTCTCTTAAGGACTATGGCTAAGCGTAATATTGTTGCACAATTGGACTTAAAACATTTGTCTGATAGGGAAACTATTTTATCCGCTTCACGGATGGGTTTACGTTTTATAGCACCGCCATTCTAGGTCCTGTACTGTATTGGGCTGCATTATATTGTTATTTTGTCAAATCTTATGTTTTAAGATTATGCCTCGTGTAATTAATGGGAAGTTATTTGTTATTGTTAAACATCGGAGATCTATTGTTTGTTGGTCAAATCAGGGGTTGCGAGTCGGCATGCTTATTTCTTTTAACTCTTGTTGAAATGTTTAACGTTAGTTTTCCTAACTATAACGAATATTTATATTTTTGTTGTATATTCTATTACGCCCATTGATAGCTGTTAATATATTCTTTTATCTAGAACATTTTATCTATTACGCTGATAAATTTAGAGTCGCCAATGGTGATTAGCTAATATCCTTTTTGATATTACCATAGTTTAGGGTTTACCATCGCCATCTTTCATTATTATTGTTAGCTATACCAGATTTGTCCGAAGCTCAATTCAACCTTAATTGTTTAACGTCTTTGTTTGGCCATTTAAGAACTTAGGGAGGCCTCCCACTTTTTTATTGTGTTATTTTTACTCTTGTTCCATTGTGCATGGATACAGCGCCTAACTCTGGGCATGCCTCGCTCTCTCATAGAGCCTTTTGTCATTTTGTTTGTAGCGTTTATTACCATAAAGCTACAACGGTTAATAAATAAAAGCAAGGCTGGACACTATTAGAATTTAAACGAGTAAACTCACTGTTGCCCCATTCAGCAGCTTCAACTCACTAATGTACTCCCCGCACAAAAATAAAATTCCGCAAGGAATTTAACTGACCAACTAAGCTAGTGAAAATCATGCAAGACTGAACTGAGCATTATCGCGGGGCATGTTGGGAAAATTGTGGCCCGAACGCGCAAGAAGGTGGTGATGTGTTAAAACATTTGGTCTAGAAATATCTACCAGCTGCTACGTTATTGTACCGTCGTCTATTTATCCCCTCCCTCTCTGCATTGTTTTGTGTTTGCCTATGTGTTGTTTACCCCTCTTCCCCCTCTCTGAGCTAGAATAATTTTGTATATAATGGTGTAGACCAGATGGACGAACGACTCTTGTTAGGATCAGGTCCTCGGACACACATAGGTGTCCGGGATGCTTTTATAAGGTACGAAATTCCCTTTTGGCTGTTGCATGTTGAAATTCTGTTTGGTAAATTAATATTTAAATTTAAAACCTTTACAACTATAAAAAATAAGCTTCGTAGGGATATCACGTATTACTTTAATCCTTTTAGATACGACATTTTCAAGAATATTTATCTTCAGTTTAGTTTTGTGTAGCGTAAAAACCCCATCTGGGTTCGCAGGGTATTCAACTTGTCAATTTTTACAAGACGTAGAATTTTGAAAACGTTAGTATCCTATAGCCTGTCTGGCGTGAGAGTTTTAGTATTGTTTGTTTTAAGAATGTTAGTAACTTATACCCTATCTGGCTTGAAAGTTTTATAATGTTAGTGACTTATGAGTAACTTAGAGCCTGTCTGTCGTGAGAGCTATAGTATTCTGTTTAGAAAGAATGTTAGTAACTTATTAGTAACTTATACCCTGTCTTGCTTGAAAGCTTTACAATGTTAGTGACTTATGAGTAACTTAGAGCTTGTCTGGCGTGAGAGCTATAGTATTCTGGTTAGAAAGAATGTTAGTAACTTATACCCTGTCTGGCTTGAAAAGCTTTATAAGAAAGTTAGTGATTTATGAGTAACTTATAGCCTGTTTGGCTTGAGAGGTTTGGTATTGCTATTAAGGAAGAAATATTAGTAACCTACCGATTTTGGTAGTAAATTGCCCACAACTATTGTTTTTGTTGTAATATTTACTTATATTTATATATGCAAATTTTTATTACTCTTCAATATTTAATCTCCTTTTATTCAATTTCAATAAATAAAATGTTATTTTCAGAAATATTTCTTTATATCAAATTTCATGTTATATCCTTCTCGCTGGTAACCAAGGTACATATAATTATCGTCATTACAACATAGTTGAAGAGTGAGTTCAGGGAAACAGAAAATGAATAGACCTTAGTACGGCCTATTTACTTTGTGATTATCCTATCGGCTCCTCTGCAATTATTATATCCCTTTTGATATTCTTGATTTTGTTGTTCACCAGCCTTAGTTCGTTGGGAATTAAGGGTGGTGTTACATGTTGAATTAAAATAAAACTATCTTGTAACCAACCTGTCTGTTATTTATGAGTATATGAATGCATAAATAGGGGGGGAGGGGTTTATAGAATATACTGGGTTTCTTTTTAGCACAGCCTGAAATTTAGTAGAAACACTTTCACCAGTTTTGTCTTTCATAGCATTTAAATTTGAAATTGTATTTTCTTTAATATCCATAGATTCTTGTAGTGGAAATCCAGAAATTTCCAACCTTTTAATACTCTCTGGAAGCCAACCGAAATTGTGTACAAAAAATGGAAAAGGATGTAAGTGCCACAAACTAAAATTTTCACTATTCAAATAAATGTGTCTTAAATATTGGATGATTATATTCACTTTATGAAAAAAATATGTGTATATCAAAATACCTCTACAAAACATGCAAACAGTTTTTTTATGAATATGTATAAAGGGAACAAAATCTATATGGAAAAAGAAGTAAGTGCCATCCTTTCGTTTTCTGGAAAACGCAGTAAGTAAGTGCCTTACTAAGTTTTTGAAAAGGATGTAAGTCAAGGGTTTATATTAACAAATATGGTAAGTCCATTGTAGTTTTGAGAACGTTTAATAACTTTACATATAATTTTACTCTTTCAATGCTAGCTAATATAAAAAAGGTATAAAATGAAATTTTGGATGAATTTTTGAAGTAAAGTTGTTGGTCTTCAGTTTATTCCGCTTCTTCTTTCATCGGTAAGTATAAGCCACCTGAAAACCAAAAACTGAATCAGATGTCTAAATTTATTTTGGGTTTATCAGCTATATACATAATATTATGACTTTTTATTCACTTTCGAAATTTGTTCTGATACTGTTAATCGTTTTTGAGTAAAACAATTTTATTTTAAAAACACGTATATATACCAGAAATCAAATGAAAAAGTTATCTGCATTTAGCGATCGAAATAAACTGTACTTCTTTCCTCCAAGCAGTCCTATTCCTCATCTTCTTCCTAGACCTCCATGTTGCAGGCCTCTTCATCTTTGTTCTCTAACAGGGCTCTGTAGAAGTCCCTGTCTTCTTCTTTCTCTATATAATCTATCATTCCCAAAAGATCATTCTTCTTTTCTCGTGATATTTTGGATTTAAAGTGTATTTTTGGCAAGTCATGAATATACGGTACATTGTCAAGAATAGAATTTTTCTTTAAAACATAAACTTTTTCCAAGCTACCATAACATCACCTTAAAGACCCAAAACTGATGCCACTTTCACTGTGCTAGGATTCTTGTGGGAAATGTGGAAGTGAGAAATTTTACTTATAGCCAGATCTTTTGTATTTAGGTAGTCTTTAGCAAGGCCTTTAAAATCTATGAAGTCATCAGTGTTCATAGATACTACAGTAAAAGGTGTTGTCAATTTTGCACTTGCAACTAACGCTTCAAGATCTTTAGGAGTTATCGCTTTCGCAGCTTTGCGTTTTTTCTCAATCACTCCAAAATCACAGTCACAGTTCATGTAGCTGTGTCCACTTACAAGATATTTCACATCAATTGAACGATAAAATCCTTTGTGGACTAGATAAATAATGTACATTAACAGCATCTGGGTTTTGTTTTGTACTCCGCAATTATCGCACCATAACACAAGCCTTTTACGAGGAAAATGGCCCCAGTAGAAGCAACTTTAAACAAACAAGAAGCTATTTCGTTAGCGTCACGGCCTTCAATCCCTTCATGCCACATACACATATATGCAGAGCCATTGTCTCCAACATGTATTCCTAGATTGTAGCATGATAACTGTCTACAATAAAACATAGTGCTATGTGTAAGCATTGGAACAAACATAACTTGTTGTAGGTCCATGCATAAGGTTGTATAAATAGCCTTTGGAAGCTGTTAAGGTTTAATATCTTGTTTCATACACTTATGAGCCTTTTATTATTTTCGGTGATGCAACTCTTGCTGGACTTTTACTTCCTGTTTTGCCTTTTCGCTGGTCGTAGATTGCAACTTTGCCATCAAAAAGTCACACTTTTTACAGGTATCAACTGCAAGAGCTTTAAATTTTAGGTTTGGAAAATCTTGTTTTAAAACTTCTGTGTAAAAACTGTATGTAAATGCAATTGCAGGATTTTGTTTTTTAAAATTTACATACACTCGATGTTTATTTAGATCAGGTGACAAAAACTCATTACTTGATTTCTTTCGGCTGTAGTGATTTTCGTAGTTGGGGAATGAGTTTATATGATATCTTACAAGATTTCGACCATCTTCTGTAAATTTTAACTTGTGTGCATTTTATGCAGGTGTTTTCCCTCTTGTCCTCAAAAACCAAGCAACCTGATTTCTTTTTTGTTTGTAAAACAATCCATTTCCTTTCAGGTATAGAAAAAATTTATTTGAATGTTTTTTTGCACACTTATACATTTTTCCTTGTACCATCGGGGATGTTATAAGCAAAATTACAAGTCCGCCTACTTTATGCAGGACTTTTGTACGTCCCATGACGTCTGCGACCAATAGGTAACATTTGAAAATGATTCAATAAATATGTTCCTTGGCTTTCTTCATCAACTTTATAAAACTCCAAAAACAATAGCAGTTTTTGTTCACTGCTTATGTTTTTACACTCGTACTTACAGGAGCAGCTTGCCTGTTCTGTTGGTGGTTGTTTGCAGGTATCTCTTTCCCACGACTGTTAATGTACGGCTGGACATTTTCTCTTGCTTCACGTCTCTTACTAAAAATCACCTTCTTCTTAACAGGCTTTTCCATTTTCTGGTAGGTACACTAAACACACAACCTAAGCACACTCTAACACACACACGTGAAACGACCGAAATCACTGCCGTGTCAACGTACTGTCACCAACCCCGCGACTAGTGATGGGCAGAATCGGATGAATAGAATCGATTCATTCGGTTATTCTAAATAATCGAGTCATTCGATTCTTTCAAAATTATTTGAATTAAAAAATCATTCGAATGAGAAAAACATTCGAATGAAAACAGTAGCTGACTTGACGCGAGCTGGCCGATTCATTCACTTACCCCACCCTTGCCAGAAGTGCTGAGGAAAATCGACCTTATGATTATGAATGTTTCCAGGCTATCTCTATACAGGTCTTCATTTCTATTAGGTTAATTTTCAATAAATAGTTCCCCATTGCTACACAATAATCGACCTTACACTTTCGAATGATTCTAAGGCTAATTTAATACAAAGTTTAAGTGGTTGTACAGTTTACAAACGAATAACAGCCAAAAATAATTCGAATGAAAATTACAAAATGTTTCGATTATTTTGCTACATTACTACGTGGATTATTCTTTTTCATTTCTTAAAATTTTACCTTCCTAACTAACTAATCGGATATAGCATGAATAGTTTGAGAGATAATTTTTTTTAAGTTGACTTAAATTTATTACGTAGATAGGTATATACTTTTTATGTATTTAATAAAACATTGCCTGGCTGTAATATTCAGATCGTATTATAATTTTATTCACTGAAATAATTTTACGATTGTAATCTTATATATTTTTGTTATGTTTAGGAAATATTAAAGGGTAAATTATTTCGACTATTTTAAACATAAAGGGAAACGTATGTTCTTTAGTTAATTATTAATCGTATGCAAAAGTATTTATATTAATTGTGAGCTGCTTATTTGAGAATGCGTTCACTTATTCACTGTATAGTATTTTGTTGTTGCTGTACTTCGGTCTTTGACACTGGCACAAGGAACTAAATGCAGTAATAGAAAAGTTAAAGTTTTGATAAGCTGCAAACGCAAAGGAATGCGTGTTAGGAGATCCGACAGCAGGGTGAAGAGAATAGTAGCACAAAGCAAAACGAGAGACTAGTAACTACTTTTAGAAGTAGTAAACATTCGATTATTACCGACTCTTTACTACTTCTCAAAATCATTCGAATGATTCTTTCGATTCATTCGATTACTTTTCAAAGAATCGAATGATTATTCGATTCTTAAAATCATTCGATTATGCCCATCACTAACCGCGACTAGTGCAAATGCGTAGCTTAGGCACATACATCATGCGGTGGCACTGACATCCCTTCCCATCTCATCCCCACTGGCGCTTGCACAGTGCTGCTATCTTCGAACTACTCTTGAAACTAGAAGTAATTACAACCTTTCTCGTTTCATTACGCTTAGCTTATACAACCCTTTTCATTAAAATAGTTTTTTTTAAATTTTTGGCACTTACATCCTTTTCCATTTTTTGTACTCAATAGCTCCTGGTGTATGCAGTTGAACATGCCACTCTTGGATCAATGAGTGAGGATTGTGAGATTCACATACAGATATCTCACACTCGGGGACGAACACATCTACTACTGACTTTACTACTCCAAATTGCTCAGAGTAGAAGTTGGCTGTTTTATCCATGTTTCTCATCTTGTTAGAAATAATTACAGGGACAACCGCACATCAAACAAGAGTTAGTAAGTTTTTTGACTTGATGTGGGACTTTCACAAATAGGTCAAGTTTACTTCGTCACATAAATTAATCTATTCCTATGTAAAGACTGGACTCTAATGTATTCCACAACACGATATGGTCCATGAGCCAAACTTGTAAGATGGATCAAATCAGGATATAACAACTTCAAAGCACTTGCTATTTCCATTATATACGCCGTGGCAACTGAATATAGCATCAGGACCTTCTCTACGTGAGCTCACCTAGGCCACAACACTTTCAATCCATCATTCAAGACTTCTGCAACATGATATGTATGTTCCAGCACTTTTTCAATAAATCAAATATGAATAGGAAATATCCTTAGGATTTATTTTACCTAGCACAAGGTTCACAACAGAATTACCCTAAACGTCCATCATTTCATACACAACGATCCATATGATGGAATATCTTATGTAATTTATTATTATTTTCATTGTTTCTTCATAACAGATAATTCTTTCTGGGTATTAATTGATCAGGAATTTATCACTTTTATTACTGTCACAAGAAGTATGCAAATTCAGGCATTGGCGTTTAAAACGTGAGATGTTTGCAGCGACCATTGCACTACACAAGTCCTTACATAATTAGTTTCTTTAACTGGAAGGAAGGTACCTTCATCTTAGTTTTAAAAAGATTCTTCAAATAACTCCGATTTTGTATCGTATGAAGTGTGCACCGCACATGTTTCTCCAATTGTGATTTCACGGAACATCCTTTTTTTTTTTGTTACAAGCTTGACACATTACAACTTTACTGTCAGTTGTGAAGGAGTCGTTAATACCAGCCCATTATTTTAATTTACTAGTCTGCAAGAATCGGCCAGTGTCATGATAAAAAAAAATCTGATAGTAGCTTAATACTAAACTTTCACTTTCAACTGCTCTTGTTAAATTCAAATCACTCGAAGATATTACAATATAAGAATGTAAGTCGTTGGACTAGTGTGTTAGAGGGGAGGGAGGTTCTATACAGAAATTCCTTATCTGTTTGCAAAATTATTTAAAAAAAATTCATCAAAAGGTTCATAGTGAGGAAATGAGGCATGCACTTATTGGAAAAACACTTGATTACCCGAGTTGGATTTTAGCGTTTTAAATAGTTAGTTGAAAAATTCCTTTCAACTGATTTATGCAAACTAAATCTAATAATGTTTAAATATTCAACAAATTTACAATTAGTAAAAAAATATATTAAAACATCACAAAGTATGTAGCTATATGTAAACTCACTTGAAATATAACTATAAACATGTCAAAAAAGTAAACATAAAAAATGATGATCAAATAATTGTTGATTTACATTTTAGAGATTATATTTTTCCCTAACTTGGTGACTCGTTGAGATTTCTATTTTCTGAACATCTGAATGGAAAGGAATAGAACATGTATTTACATAGAATTCCCAGCTCTGGTAATGACTTCCAGAATCTTGCAGCTTTACACTTTTCCTACAATACAACTATTAAAAGTGTGTTTTATTGTAATGCCTACTAGATATTTCCATATAATTGTGTTATTTTCCTGTGATCTAGAGCAATAACAGACAACCACGTTAGTCAATTGGGCAATTAGAGCGCGCCTCTCCAAAATTTGTTCAACATTAACGCTTTCTAATAAAATCTATGGTAAAATGTGTATATTTTACACAATAGAGAAAGAATTAACTGTAGTCCAAAGCTACAATATTTTTTTTTAAATCAGTCTGAGAAGAGTATAATGTCAAAAAATCTTCTTCCGTTGGTAGTTCAGGGAGTGGAGGGCAGCTACCCCCTTAAAAAATCTCTTTCCAACCAAATGCCCTCCCACAGTAAATTATTATTATTATTATTATTATTAGCACCGCGTCTTACTACCCGCTCGGGCTGTAAGCACTTACACTAATGCGCAATGGTAGGGTGATTGTGATATGAAATCGATGACCTGCAGTTTAACGTGGGATCCGAACCACAGTGGAGGCCTGGCATTCACACATTCGAGAGTTGTGACTAATACACGTCTTGTCAGAGATGAAGGAAGGGTTTGGTAATTAGATAAATCTGTGTTAGGACCAAGGAGTGAACCCCGGACCCTCAGCACAGAAGTTTGACACCTTACCACTAAAAGTAGAAAATTAAATCCTACCTACGTGCTTGGCTCACACCGTTTTGAGAGTAGCTCCTGAATATACCGTGTTCTTTTATCAAATGAGGAATAGCCTACATGAATCGAGGCTACACATTTATTTGTATACATTTATCTACACTCTAGAAACAATGGTTCACAAACAATTTTTGTATTTTGGAGTACCATCAAGATAGTGCTGAATATTTAATATTTAGATACATTTTAATCGCGCCCAAGAATATAATGACAAAATATCATTTATAGATTAACAGTTTGTATTTATCATTATTTAACATTTTTACTTAATCAATACGGATAATAGGGGACACGCATAAAAAAAAAACCTCATATTTCCGCCTCTAACAACTGTTTAAATCTCTTTTCTCTTTGTTTTGACTTGGTCGTATGGTATTTGATGATACATTATGTTTTTACAACTTGAATTTTCTTGTTTTGTTTGGTTCTTACGGCATACCACCTGGAATAATTGAACGTACCACTGGTAGTACGCGTATTATGGTTTGGAAACTGCTGCTCTAACTAATTGAGCCGAATACTTAGCGCGTCCTCTTACTAAGCTAAGTGTTAAATTTGAATCCTCCTTAACAAAATAAGGAACAAACTGGAGGTCCAAATAACAAATTTCAAGAGGAAAAAAAGGGGCAATAGGAGTGAGTGATTGGAGGTCTATGATTTGAATACCTGAGTTCGAAGATTCTAAACTCAGACCTCGCAACCCACACAAGTTGCGGACAATAATATGTGGACGGTTAACCTAATAGAAATCGTTAAAAGGTATTTCTCTCAGAATGAAGTAAAAAAAATTAAAGGTTACCCAACCTAAGGGATATGGTAAACCAAATCAACTGAATAAAGCATAAAGTGGCTTCAAGTTGATATTTATTTAATAAGACCTTAATGTCATATGAACATAAAAGTTGACTAAGCTAATCATTAAAATTTACAAAGGTTTTAAACAAGCCGTTATTTCAATAATCTGGTAGCAGGAGATGTTTCAAAAAAGGTAATGACAATTTATATATATATATATATATATGTATTGGGCGCCAGCATTAAATAAGACAATATTTAAATGAGGCATTAGCCATGTAATACATTATCAATAGATCACGACTCCAAATCGTACTTTCCTGACGTAATAAGTATCGTGAAAATATTATCCTCACTAAACATTTAAAAGTAAATACATCTCATAAGTAATTTTACAATTAATCAATAAGAAGTTATCGTTAACCCCGCTTGGATTATGTGTGGTCGTAGTTCTCACGTACCCTCTGGATCTGGATGCGGTGTATAGAAGAGCTCGGATAGTTTCTTGATGACCCCAGGGGCTTGTTCGCGGGAACGAACCGGATAGGAAGGATTGTTCGGCGAGTTACCGTGGTGAACCAGATGGGATGGGTGGTTCGGCGAGTTACCGTGTGGTGAACCGGATAGGAAGGGTGGTTCGGCGAGTTACCGCGGTGAACCGGATAGGAAGGGTGGTTTGGTGAGCTACCGCGGTGAACCGGATGGGATGGGTGGTTCGGCGAGTTACCGTGGTGAACCGGATAGGAAGGGTGGTTCGGCGAGTTACCGCAGTGAACCGGATGGGATGGGTGGTTCGGCGAGTTACCACGGTGAACCGGATAGGAAGGGTGGTTTGGCGAGCTACCGCGGTGAACCGGATAGGAAGGGTGGTTCGGTGAGTTACCGCAGTGAACCGGATGGGATGGGTGGTTCGGCGAGTTACCACGGTGAACCGGATAGGAAGGGTGGTTTGGCGAGCTACCGCGGTGAACCGGATAGGAAGGGTGGTTCGGCGAGTTACCACGGTGAACCGGATGTGATGGGTGGTTCGGCGAGTTACCGTGGTGAACCGGATAGGAAGGGTGGTTTGGTGAGCTACCACGGTGAACCAGATAGGAAGGGTGGTTCGGCGAGTTACCACGGTGAACCGGATAGGAAGGGTGGTTTGGTGAGCTACCGCGGTGAACCGGATAGGAAGGGTGGTTCGGCGAGTTACCACGGTTAACCGGATAGGAAGGGTGGTTTGGCGAGCTACCACGGTTAACCGGATAGGAAGGGTGGTTCGGCGAGTTACATGATGAACCGATAGGAAGGGTGGTTCGGTGAGCTACAACGGTGAACCGGATAGGAAGGTAGTTCGGCGAGTTACCGCGGTGAACCGGATAGGAAGGGTGGTTTGGTGAGCTACCGCGGTGAACCGAATAGGAAGGGGGGTTCGGCGAGTTACCACGGTTAACCGGATAGGAAGGGTGGTTTGGTGAGCTACCGCGGTGAACCGGATAGGAAGGGTGGTTCGGCGAGTTACCACGGTTAACCGGATAGGAAGGGTGGTTTGGCGAGCTACCACGGTGAACCGGATAGGAAGGGTGGTTTGGTGAGCTACCGCGGTGAACCGGATAGGAAGGGTGGTTCGGCGAGTTACCACGGTGAACCGGATAGGAATGGTGGTTCGGCGAGTTACCGCGGTGAACCGGATATGAAGGATGGTTTGGCGAGTTACCGTGGTGAACCGGATATGAAGGATGGTTCGGTGAGTTACCGTGGTGAACCGGATAGGAAGGGTGATTCAGCGAGTTACCACGGTGAACCGGATAGGAAGGGTGGTTCGGCGAGTTACCATGATGAACCAGATAGGAAGGGTGGTTCGGTGAGCTACAACGGTGAACCGGATAGGAAGGGTAGTTCGGCGAGTTACCGCGGTGAACCGGATAGGAATGGTGGTTCGGCGAGTTACCGTGGTGAACCGGATATGAAGGATGGTTTGGCGAGTTACCGTGGTGAACCGGATAGGAAGGGTGGTTTGGTGAGCTACCGCGGTGAACCGGATAGGAAGGGTGGTTCAGCGAGTTACCACGGTGAACCGGATAGGGAGGTGGTTCGGCGAGTTACCATGATGAACCAGATAGGAAGGGTGGTTCGGTGAGCTACAACGGTGAATCGGATAGGAAGGGTAGTTCGGCGAGTTACCGCGGTGAACCGGATAGGAAGGGTGGTTCGGCGAGTTACCGCGGTGAACCGGATAGGAAGGGTGGTTCGGCGAGTTACCGCGGTGAACCGGATAGGAAGGTAGTTCGGCGAGTTACCACGGTTAACCGGATAGGAAGGGTGGTTTGGTGAGCTACCGCGGTGAACCGGATAGAAGGGTGGTTCGGCGAGTTACACGGTTAAACCGGATAGGAAGGGTGGTTTGGCGAGCTACCACGGTGAACCGGATAGGAAGGGTGGTTTGGTGAGCTACCGCGGTGAACCGGATAGGAAGGGTAGTTCGGCGAGTTACCGTGGTGAACCGGATAGGAAGGGTGGTTCAGCGAGTTATAGCGGTGAACTGGATAGGAAGGGTGGTTCGGCGAGTTACCGCGGTGAACGGATAGGAAGGGTGGTTATGGTGGGCGTCTGAATGACGAAGAAACACACACAAACTGTTGACGATTGTTTATTTCTCGAGAGGTTGAGACCCAGCTTGGAGCTCTGCTCCCGTTGACTGATGCCAGCCAGTGGTCTGTCAGATCCTTTTATCCCCCCCCCCCCCCAGATAGATGGTTCGGGAGCGCTTGGCTCGCCACCGAGCGGCCATGAAGCAAGGAGGGGAATGTTGGCTAGCGACATTGAACATAGAAGGGGGGGAGAGGATGACTGGCCGCTTTGGGAATGCAAGAGCGTTACATTGAGAAATAAGGAGTAGAGGGGTGGTAACAATCCTCCCATACTCGCGATAGAGCTCTTGCATCCACTCCCTGATGGCTACAATACTATTGGCATAATTTAATAGCTACTTAATGACTAAGTACAAAGGTGATAAAGTTACACGAGATACATTCATGATGTATCGTTATTGTTCCCAGAGTTCAAACTATAATTTAATACCTTATCACAGACCTTTGAGTCAACCGTCAATCTTATTTACACACTTATCGGTGCGTGAGAAAAATAAATTATAATGAACCGTCACTGATGTTGACTACCCGACGCACTCTGTGGGAATAACCACCTAATATTGATTATTAACTTTATTTACACTTATGGCGGGCAATGTTGCCCCACATGTCACTACGCTTTGTCCCCGGAACCAGGCCTGGGTCGAGACCGAAGGACTCTGTAAGGATGGTCCGGTTGATGGTCTGTATCAGAGGCTGGTGGTTCGGTTGATGGTCTGTATCAGAGGCTGGTGGTTCGGTAGGCGTGATTTCTGGGAGTTCTTCCGTGGTAGCCCTTGGCTTCGGGGCGGGCCATAGCTGCCCACGATGTACCTTTCTTCGTTGACCATCTGGGTGGGTTACCCAGTATACCGCCCCTATTCTTTCTTCCACCGTGTATGGTACGTCCCATTTGGGGGTGAAGCCGGCGTGGAATCCTTCAACAGCATTGGAGAGGTGCTGGGTTTTTACCAAGTGAAACAGAATTCTTGAAGCAGAAGAGCCCATCGGGTGAGCTTGGTTCGTTGGTCCTCATTTCACAAAGCCTAGTTAAGCCTCGGTTATCTGTACGCAGGGTAAAGGGTGGCCTTCTAGATAGTGACGGTACCTCTTGATTGCCCACACCACAGCAAGACACTCTTGCTCATTGCTGTGGTAACGTTATTCTGTTGGAGTGAGTATTGCGCTGGCATGGCTGATAATATGGGGACCACCACCAGAGTTGTCCTGGTATAAGACGGCTCCAAGTCCCGTACCACTGGCGTCTGTCTGGAGGATGAAAGTTTGGCCTGGTTTTGGTCTCTTCAGAGGTTGTAGGTGGTGAAACTCTGACTGGAGTTTTTGGAAGGCTTCTTCAAGGTCTATGGACCATTTTCAGCGGGTGTTGACCTTTAGTAGGTTGGTCAGGGGTGTCGTAAGTTCGGCCATCCTAAGTAAAAACTCCCGGATCCAATTGCAGAGACCAAGAAACTGTCTTAGTTGCTGGTGGTTCTTGGGGTGGGGGCGTGCGTAATAGCCGTGATGGCTTGCGGTTGCGGCGTGTTTCCATCGGCAGTTACCAGATGTCCCAAATACTCTAAGGTAGTCTTCCCGAAGTGGCACTTGTGTAGAGAGCAGGTGAGTCCATGTAGATTGAAGCGTTCCAGGACCTTTGATAGGTGACTCAGATGTTCATCCCATGTGCGTGAGTAAATGATGACGTCATCCAAGTAGGCGAAGCAAAATTCCCCTATGTACCCACATAGGCCCTCTTGGCTCATGAGTCTTTGGAAGGTGCTGGGGGCGTTTTTGATCCCAAATGGCATGACGGTAAACTGAAGGGCTTCTCCTTCAGGTGTGGTGAAGGCTGTGAGAGGTTTGGCGTTTGGATGTAGGGGCACTAGCCAGTACCCTGATTTCATGTCTAATGTTGAGAATATCTGGGCGTCTCCAATGTCTCGTAAAGTGTCATGGAGGTTCACTGAGGGTGGTGGTGCGTCAACGGTGGCCTCATTGATTTTCCTGTAGTCAATACAGAAGCGTGGCGTCTTGTCCTTTTTCTCCACAATGACAATCGGGGAGTTATACTCGGACCGGCTGGGTTCCACGATGCCTTGCGCTTTCATTTCATGGATTTGTTTCTTGATGATGGCACACCTTGGGGCAGAATGATGGTACGGCTTGACGAAGATCCACTCGTTTGTCTTTAAGGTGATGATGTGGGTTGCACTCCGGGTTCTACGGAGAGGTCCCTGGGTTGAGAAGATGGCTTGGTGATCATTGAGGATGGCTAGTAGTCTTTCAGCATATGGAGTGGTGACGTCATTTTGGACATCCGATAGGGCGATGGGTGGGGAGTCGTCGTCTGGCCGTGCTGTCCAGCATATCGTGCGTCGTTCGTTTACTCCAAAGTGTAGGCTTTGAGACTCGTAGTCCAGTACGCATTTCTGCTCGGCTAGCCATGGTTGTCCAAGGATCAAGGGTTTCCTGAGGTCACGGGCGACCAGACAGGTGACTGAAATGGGTAAAGATTGGATGGTGAGAGTGAGGCGAACTTCACCGTCAATGGGGAGGGTGCTTCCTTCCTTTGCTAAGTATACTGGCGTTGGGAAGGGGGATAACGGTGTATGACCCTAGGCTGGGAGATAGTTGGATTGCAGGAAATTGGCGGTGGCTGCAGTGTCGATGAGGGCTAATAGAGGTCAAGATGTGGTTTCTACCAGTATCCTGGGTAGCGGGGCTGGAGATTGGTGAGTGATCACCGAGATGATCGTTGGTGCCCCTGGTTCTGACCCGTTGGGGGTGGGGCGTGGTTCCCCTCTGTTCAATCGTTTCCCTGGTGGCTTCTTTCATGTCCGCGGGGCCGTAAGACTGGACAATCTCGATGGAAGTGATATTCGGGGCAGTGGTGGAATCTTGTTGCAGGGAAGCCCTGGTCTGGAGGGTTCCGGTTCATTCTTGAAAGAGGGGGGAGGGTGCTTGCGGTTTTGGGTGATCCTTATCAATCGCTGTGGCTCTATCCACAAATTCTTCGATGCTGGTAGGAGGTGGAGCGCGCAAGAACGATCTGATTCCTGGTTTGATTAGCTCGATGAGTAATGGTATCACCTCAGAAGGTGAATATGCTGGCAGGAGTCTCTGGTAAAGTTGCACCTTCTGGCGGATGAACTTATCCACGGATTCGTTGGGAATCTGGGTCTTTCCATAGAGTTCTGTGTGGAGGGAGGCCAAGGTCGCTGGATTGGCAAATCATGAGGTGAGTTGAGTCTGGAACTGTTCCCACGTGCTGATGAATTCGCCAAACTGGTCCCACCAACGGGCGGCTTTTGACTTAAGTTGGTGACGGACTATAGGTACCCAACCTTGAATTGGCGTATGAGTCGCCTCTAACAAGGTGGCACAGTCATGGGTGAAGCTGGTGGGATCTTGATGACCTCTTCCATGGAATTCGGGCAGTGAAGATGGGTAACCAATTGTTTGGTTGGAGGGGATTTGGTGAGAATGCGTATGTCGGACATTGGTGTTTGTACTGGAACTGGCTGGAGTTTTGATTCGGCAAGGAGGAGAGCGAAAGGTGAGGCCAGTGAGGTCACGTGGTTCGTAGGCCCATCCCAAGCAGGAATAATGGTAGGTGAGAGTGCAGCTCTCACAGCTAATATCATTGCGGCTGTCTCCAGAACAATTTGTTGTGGAACAGAGTGGAGATGGTGGCTGGGTTCGGCATGATGCTCAGATATACTCCAGTCCTGTTGTGTCTTTTGCTTCATCCGCCCATCCCAGGCAGCAGATATAATGGTACGGTTTCTGGCATCGGTCACAATTTATGTAGTGGTGGTCCCCTCCTGGGGTGCATGAAGGGACAACGCACCTTTGGCTTCATGTGAGTACCATCTTGAGAGTAAGATTTGGGCGCCACCAGGTGTTTATTCACTCCCGGAAGTGTGGTGTAGCGGGGCGTGGTCTCGGGGTGGTCCGAAGAACGTCTGTTCATCCACTTGCTGAGTAGTTCGTCCCACGTTGGGCGCCAAAGAATGTCGTTAACCCCGATTGGATTATGTGTGGTCGTAGTTTTCACGTACCCTCTGGATCTGGATGTGGTGTCTAGAAGAGCTCGGATAGTTTCTTATGACCCGAGAGAGGCTTGTTTCGCGGGAACGAACCGGATAGGAAGGGTGGTTCGGTGAGTTACCACGGTGAACCGGATAGGCAAGGTGGTTCGGCGAGTTACCGTGGTGAACCGGATAGGAAGGGTGGTTTAGCGAGTTACCGTGGTGAACCGGATAGGAAGGGTGGTTCGGCGAGTTACCGCGGTGAACCAGATAGGAAGGGTGGTTCGGTGAGTTACCGCGGTGAACCGGATAGGAAGGGTGGTTCAGCGAGTTACCGTGGTGAACCAGATAGGCAGGGTGGTTCGGCGAGTTACCGTGGTGAACCGGATAGGAAGGGTGGTTTGGTGAGTTACCACGGTGGACCGGATAGGCAGGGTGGCTCGGCGAGTTACCGTGGTGAACCGATAGGAAGGGTAGTTCGGCGAGTTACCGCGGTGAACCGGATAGGAAGGGTGGTTCAGCGAGTTATAGCGGTGAACTGGATAGGAAGGGTGGTTCGGCGAGTTACCGCGGTGAACCAGATAGGCAGGGTGGTTCGGCGAGTTACCGTGGTGAACCGGATAGGAAGGGTGGTTTGGTGAGTTACCACGGTGGACCGGATAGGCAGGGTGGCTCGGCGAGTTACCGTGGTGAACCGGATAGGAAGGGTAGTTCGGCGAGTTACCGCGGTGAACCGGATAGGAAGGGTGGTTCAGCGAGTTATAGCGGTGAACTGGATAGGAAGGGTGGTTCGGCGAGTTACCGCGGTGAACCGGATAGGAAGGGTGGTTATGGTGGGCGTCTGAATGACGAAGAAACACACACAAACTGTTGACGATTGTTTATTACTCGAGAGGTTGAGACCCAGCTTGGAGCTCTTCTCCCGTTGACTGATGCCAGCCAGTGGTCTGTCAGATCCTTTTATCCCCCCCCCCCCCCCCAGATAGATGGTTCGGGAGCGCTTGGCTCGCCACCGAGCGGCCATGAAGCAAGGGAGGGGAATGTTGGCTAGCGACATTGAACATAGAAGGGGGGAGAGGATGACTGGCCGCTTTGGGAATGCAATGGCATTACATAAAGAAATAAGGAGTAGAGGGGTGGTAACAAACTCTTCAAACCAATTAACCTACATCCCATCAACAATAACGCTAGCAATGTCAAAGCCACAACAAAATAATCAATTTAAAATTAAATACGTCTCATAACTAGATCGATATTGTCTCAATCGATTCTAGAAATTGACTACACGATATAAATAAAAGATTCAAATATATTTGTACATACTATTTACCAAAAGGCCGAAATGAATTTAGAAAAAGATATAAAAAATATGTATATAAAGAAATCAATTACGAAACCAAAAGGAATTTAGATCTTACATTTTACAAATCTTAAGCTGGAGCTTCTCCTTCCCTCAAATACAATAATGTCTAAGAGTGATGACTGGTTGCCCAGCCACCACTATATATACAATACAACCCTGAGACATTGAATGACGGGAAAATGGGTGGGGGAGAAAGAGCTGGAACATTCGGGAACAAATTATACATATGACTAAAGTTTCTACACAAGTCTCGGGGTTTCGAGGTCATCCTAAATTGTATACGAGTGAAATATCTTTGCCGCTAGAGTCTTTGTAGCTCAAGTTCTTTGCGTCTTTTTTCACAACAGCAGGCGATCAGTCTTACTTATGTTGACGGAGTGTGTGGTGGTTGTATTGCCGCTTGGATTCGGGGAGCAGTCCGATGGGGTGAGTACCGAGTCTCTTGTTTACTTCTTGTGGCCCAATGCTACAAATTCCCGTTCCAGAGTGTCAGAAGAACAGGTGAATTATGTTCGCACCGCTTACCAACGCAGCCCTCAGAAATCAACAACAAGGGCGAGTTTGGCGTTAAAAATTCCACAACCAATTGTTTGTAAAATTTGGCGAAAGTGACTGAAATAACTGCTTTCAAACTGCAGCTATTGCAATTTTCAAGTGACCAAGACAAACTAAACCATAGTGATTTTTTTTATTGAAATTCGGAAGCATTTGAAGAAGGTTTTGGTAAGCGGCTAATTTTCAGTGATGAGTCAACATTCCACACCAGTAGAAAATTAAACAAACAGAATGTTCGAATATGGGGGACTGAACGTCCTAAAGCAAAAATGGAGACTGTTGGCATTCGCCAAAGGTTAACGTGTTTTGTGTTATGTCCCGTAACAAGATGTACGGCCCCTTCTTCTCTCAAGAAAACATTCTAACAGCTACTTCTTATCTCGACATGCTAATCAATGGACGCCTCAACTACATGAAGACAGTGACAACTTCATTTTTCAACAGGATGCAGCACCTCCTCATTAGAATCAATATGTTAGAAATTATTATGATAAAACACTTCCACAGCGCTGGACTTGCCACATAACAGATGGCAACATGTCACTCACACGTTGGCCACTAAGAAATCCTGATCTAAACCCCTGTGACTTTTCTGGGGATATGTAAAACAAGGGTTCTCGTCCCTCCACTTCCTGTTGATCTAGAGGAGTTAAGACCACGCATCACAGCAGCTGTGGCAAGTGTTGATAGCGAAATGCTGCAATGGGTTAGGGACGAACGTGACTATCGCCTTGATATATGCCGTGTGACAAAGAGTGCATAGTGAACATTATTTTTAAGGTGCCAAATTTTTTTATCTAAAATACCATGCAATTTGATTGTTGATAACTTAGATAGTTTTGGTTTTATAAAATATTGAATTTGTCAATTTATTTTGTAATAATCCTGTATTATTGCAATACGCCCAAGATGGTGAAGGCTTATTAAAAAGTCTACAGCAGAGGCTTACAAACTGTGGGAAGTACAATTATTCCCGATGGTATGCCGTGAGAAGCCAAACAAAATGGTGCTTGGAGAGACAACCATGTAAAATATAATTTAATTTAAAAAAATTGGGACATAGGACAGAGTTTTTAGAGACATCCAAATTTCGAACGTATACTTAGGGGGGTTGTAGGACGGGCGAGACATGCTCTTAAAAACACTTCTTTTGTTTCCCCACGCTCCCCTTCTTGTCACAACAGGGTTCCACCTTCACTGGGAAGGGGGGAACTTATACCTAACTGATATAGTTCATTTCTATCTTCTATTACACTCTTTTTACTACTACATTCTTTTAATTTGAAATTAAATTAATTAATTTTGAAATATTGAAACCTCCACTTCATCAATCTTCACTTCGTAATATTTAATATTCAACACTCGTGTATCACCCACCTCGGTGTCGTAGTTAGCTAATGCCTCAGTTTCGTGTTGAGCTAGACTGCCGAGAACGGGGAGATCGGGGTTCGAATCTCGGTCGGGTGGACTGGGGTGGTGCTTCCTAAACGGGTTTCCGCTCTTCCTCCAAGCAAATGTGGTTTCACTTTCTCTAAATTCATCCTTCCCAATTCCTAATTCATTAGCGTAATTAGTACTTAAGATTATAACCCGAACGGCTAGTAAGACGCGGTGCTAAATTAAATTTAAAAAAAAAAACACACTTATTTGGTTATTTTAAGTATTCCGTCCACAATTCTGGCAGATTTTAATTTTCCATCTCATCTCAAAGTAATTTTCCTTTCGCCTACATTCTACACCCATACCCTGTTTTCAGGAGTACCAATTTTAAATTTCCAGACTCTGGTGTTTATTTTAAATGGTTCCGATACGTGCCTGACCAATTTTTGTATCAATTTTTGTATAATATCAAGCGTATAAGCATCCAGTTGTTTTTATTTGTTTCATTCCTAGTCTTGAGACAATGTCTTCTGTACTGATCATGTAAATTCCAGTTAGGAATGAACTGCTTCATGACCCGGAGTTCATGCAGGGAAAAACTGACTGACTAACCAAATCGCTTCGTTTGTATTCACTATTCGGCTCGTGGATTGTTGGTTGTTTTATCTTCATGCACGTTAATACTGACTAACATTTAACATTTTCATAATCTGATAATAATAAATATTATTGTGAGCTATTTGGAACACTTACCTCCATAAATAATCCTTTCAAACAACAATGGAACTTTCCTCAATCCAGTCATGGAGTACATCACAAATACAGCTGGCGCCATCTTTATTTTCGAGCGATTATGTTAGCAATTAGTCGGGTGAAAAAATACTTTTGAAAATCTGATTGAAATCCAGATCTATGAGAAACCACGGAGAGGCTAATGGGAAGAGAGTATTTCATACCACGAGAGACCTCGAATTTGAAGCGATGGAAATTAAGTATATTTTAACTAACTATTCTTTCTCTTCTTCTTGTTATAAGCAAACAGATCTTTGATCTAACAAGCCTCCTCCATCTCGTTCCATCTTGGGCCACTTCTTTCCAATCGTCTTCTACCCCTTGTTCCTTCAGATACTCAGTGACGTCATCTTTCCACCTGAGTCTGGGACGCCGAGTGGTCTAAGAGTTTGGGAGTACCTTCAAGTAATACCATCGAGCTTCTTTCTGGTCTCTTACTTGCTACGTAGCCCGCCCATATAAGTCTATTCGCTCGCATCTTCTACATTATATCTTTCTGTTTCATTATCTCATATATTTCTCTAGTTTTCCTTCTTCTGTGCCCTTATTCTTCTTTTATCGGCCCTCTCATGTTTATCATAATCTTCCATTTGGCTGTCCTTAGTCTCTCTCTTTTTATCTTCGTTGTGATCCTTGTTTCTGATCCGTATAGAACTATCAGACATATAATAGCATTGTCCGCTCTCAGCTTGTTTGTTGTAGAGATGCTTCTTGTTGTATACAGTGGCGGCTCGTTTATAGGCACTTTGGAACTTTAGCACCACCTATTTCCATTTGATATTATCGATAACATTTAATATAATAAGTACTTTTTTCTTTAATTCTTTCTTTATTTTTGTAGTACAATATATATTCCTCAAGATTAATGTCAGTACTTCAGTATCCATCCCCCAGTTTATGAAAAATATACCAAAATCTTTGTATGGAACTGTGTGATTCGCAGTGCCAGTGAAGTGGTGGTTGACTGTTGTGCGCATGCGCACATAGGATGGGGGTGGGGAGGAAGACAGGACTGCCAGATAGAGAGAGCACTGTTTCTCTCGCAGTGTCGGCTCTGGCGTGATGTCGGGAGGAAGTTTTTTTTAATAAGCGTGTGTTGTGCTTAAAAACCATGTACCATATTCTAGAATGTGATAAAGTGTAGAAGAGTGTAGAATTAGATTACTATTCTGCTTCCAGCTATTCTATTTGATTTTTTTTTCTGTTCTTTTATTTAACAGAAAACTTTAACCATGGCCTTGCATCCCCAAGAAATAAGTTCTGTGACTGTAAGTGAACTTCAACAACTTAAGTTTTTACAGCTATCTCTCCATGTGAAACTTACAGTTAAGAAAAGAGGTTGTTAAACACCTGATATTATAATATCTCAGCCAGGCAAAAGCAACAAGAAATATATTCGTAGCTTTAATTTTGAATGGTACCAACGGAAAAATTGGCTTTACGGCTGTGATGTAAAAAATACACTGTTTTGCTTCCCATGTTTGCTGTTTGGAGGTGATGTACCACTGACAAAAGATGGTTTTAGAAATATAAATAAAATGAAAGAAAAAACTGAATAGTATGAGAAGTAAAAGAAACACGATGATAATGTTGTTTCACTGTCACTTTAAGGAACCGTAAGTATTAAGGAGAAACTTAGTGAGGCATACAGACTTTCAATCAATGAGCATAATATAAAAGTTAAAAAGAACCGTGAAATTTTGTCCAAAATAATAGACTGCATTTACTTTTGTGGAAGCTTTGAAACTCCCTTACGTGGACATGATGAAAAAGACGATTCAGTAAATCCAGGGGTATTAAGAGGATTAGTAAATTTTGCATCTAAATTAGATTCAGATTTGAAGAATCACTTATAAACCAGTGCAGTCTTCAAAGGTGTTTCTAAGACCATTCAGAATTAGATACTTGACTGCCTGCTACAAATATACCATGAGGAGATAAGGACGGAAAAGTTTCCTTTGTAGCTGTCATGGCTAATGACACAACAGATGTTTTGGAACCCACTCATATGGTCCTTGTTCTACAGTACGTATTGAATGGAGAAATATTTGAGCGTTTTTGGGGATTCTTTATTCCAGAAAATCAAACTGCAGATGGCATATCAAAACGTATTTTAGAACACTTGGACATAATCCTTCAAGGAAATGGACAAAAACTGAGAGCTCAGACATTTGATGGTGCAAATGTTGTGAAAGGCAAAAAAAAGCAGGAGTTTAAGCAAAATAAAAGCAGTTTATAGTAATGCCCATTTCATTCACGGTTATGCACATTAACTTAATTTAATAATGAGAAATGCAGCAAGTACTACACGAAACGCAAGAATTTTCCTCTCTAAAATTGTGTTTATTTCAACATTCTTCCCAAGATCACCACAACGTGTGTACATTCTTAAGAAACATTATGTACGTCAGCATTCGACGTCCATCCTCTATGAGGTGGAATTTCAACATACGGACTATAAACAGAGTTCATGGAAATTTGAAACCTTTAAAAAACTGCCTTACTGAAATTCAGTCAACATCAAATGCAAATCAATTCATTGCAGAAGCAACAGGAATTTTAAAATACCTGAATGATGATAATTTCTAGTTTTGGTTAGAGCTTTTTCATCATATTATGACTCATGTTGAAATAATTTACAACCAAATGCAATCTTGAGAAATTAGTGTGTTTAAAGTTAATGACTATCTAATAAATTTCAAAACTGCTATTTTAGAATTGAGAAACTCGAAGTACTGCGAGAATCCTTCAAAGACACTCATGGCAGAAACTAAGGAAGAACAAGAATTGCTTCACTAGATTTAAGAATGAATAACCCACAAAAAAGATAGTACTGACCACTGAAGATTATCCCATGATTGAAAAAGAAAAGCTTGAAACTGAACTAAAAGTATTCTATTGTAGGACTGATATTCATGAATATTGCAAATTAATTGAGCTGCTGAAATTTATCTTAGAAAATAGTATAGATTATGTTTTGGGTGAAATTACGAAACTGATAAAAATCCTCTTGACATTTCCCATGACTACATTAGAGGCAGAACGCTGCTTTTCAACATTGAAAAGAATACATTTTTTTTTTAAAGAAGCACTATGAATTTGAAAAGATTAAATGCGCTTACTCTACTTTCAATGGCGAAAAATTTCCTCAAGTGTCATACAGAGATTAAGGAGAAAATTATTGAACTTTTTGCGCAAATTAAAACTAGAAGAATGGATTTAATTTTTAATGAATATATAAAGCTTGAACTGTAACAATTTAAGTTAAAGTAAGTAAAAAATGTGTTTTTTTGTTAAGATTTTATCAAGTTCCTGAATAAATTTTCTTTTTATACATGTTTTTATTTTCCTTTTACACAAAACAAAGGCTCAAAATATTCTGGAGCAGCACACCCACTAATTTTAGCTATGAGCCGCCACTGGTTGTATAGGACCTCAAGAATGTAATAACTCAGCATTATATTTAAAAAAAATTCAATCTTTTCATTTTTATTATTACATCTAATTACTGTTATATTTATCTAATTTTCATGTCAAACCTTTTGGACCATTGTTTTTGTTTAATGTGGCGGGACAACTTGAACTCAAGCGTGCCCACCCCATATTGAAAAACACAACATTACAAAATTCTAATTACGTCACTCCATTGTGCTTCACTTGGGCTCCTATGTGCCCGACCGAACACAAACATTTATGCTTTAAAATTTGACATTCTATAGAATATTTCATGTGGCGGGCCAACTTGAGCCTTCCCTATGCCTCGACCTGTAGAAAAATTGAGTTAAACCTGACCCACCACATTAAAAATAATCATTGTAGCTAGATTCGGTTTTCACAATTTATTTGTGCTTGGTTTATGCTAATATGCGCCCAAACATGAACATTTGTGCTCAAGATCTGAGATCAATCTATCCAGCCACATATTGAAAAACGCAAGATATCCAGATTATATTCATATAATTAATTTGTGCTCTATTTGTTCTCATATGTACCCGGAAATGAACATTTGTGCTCTAAAATTAGGCATTATAGAGAACAATTTTAATGTGGTGGGATAACTTTATAAATTTCCTTATACTATAACCCGTAGAAAATTTGAGTTCAAGCTAGCTACATTATGAAAAAAATCATCGTAGCAAAAATTTGTTAGCAACATTTGTTTGGTTTTAGTTTTTGCTCATTTGTGCTGGAACGTTAACTTTTGTGCTCTAAAATTATAGTTTTAAGAGAGTATTTAATGACACAAACTAGCTTGAGCTCAAATTGATCCATCACATTAAATGTTATTTAAAGGGCCTAGCCCAAACAAATGGTACAACCGAATTTTGCTCTTGTGATTTTTTTCAAAATATTGTGGGTCAGCTTGTACTCAAGTTTTCTACAAATTACAGTATAGGGAAGCCTCAAGTTAGCCCACCCGTTAAATGTTTTTTATATTGCAAATTTTTAGAGCACAAATGTTCATTTTCTGTCACATATGAGTGCAAATAGGCTACATTAGACGCACGTAAATAGAATGTTGTGTTTTTCAATATGTGGTGGGCTAGCTTGAGTTAAGCTGTCCCACCACATTAAAGGTTCTTCATATTGAAAATTTTTAGAGCACAAATGCTCATTTTCGGGCACATATAAACAAAAACAGAGCAGCAATAGTGTTACGTAAATATCGTTTTGTTATGTTATGTTTGTTTTTCAATGTGGTGGGCTAAATTGAGCTCAAGTTGTCCCGCCACATTAAATGTTATTTAAAAGGTCTAGTTTCACAGCACAAATGTTCATGTTTGGGAACATACGAGCACAAATGGAGCACAATGGAGTGATGTAAATAGAATTTTGTGATGTTATGTTTTTCAATATGTGGTGGGCTGGCTTGAGTTCAAGTTGTTCCGCCACATTAAATGTTATCTAAAAGGTTTGTTTTCACAGCACAAATGTTCATGTTCGGGCACATAATAGCACAAATGAATGGCACAAACAGAATTTCGACACACTGATTTTTTAAATATGTGGTGGGCTAGCTTGAGTTCAAATTGTCTCGCCACATTAAATGTTATTTAAAAGGCCTGTTTTCACAGCACAAATGTTCATGTTCGGGCACATTCTAGCACAAATAGAGCACAAATGATTTAACGTAATTTTTAACACATATTTAAATGTATGTGAGCTAGGACCAATAATTAATTAGGTTCAATATATCCGAATGTTCACTTTAATCGAATCCACTAAAACATGAATGTATGTTTTAGTTTCCATTATTTTGTAAAGTGCGTGTTTGATTTAGTCGTGTGCATTCATCATGAGCTTTCGCTCCATTTTTTAAATAAGTAATTTTTTAGATTTCTTAAGGTTATTTTATAGGGTATCTTTGACCATTTTTTAGTACTCAAAGTCCAGTCATTGTTGATTAAGTTTTGGCAAGATGAACAGTTTTTAAAAGTAAACCAAATGTGCTTAAAAAAACAATCGGTTGGATTAAAAAAAAGATATGAAAATGGTTACACAACAAACAGTATTATAATGATGAATAAAATAATACTGGGGGCTAATTGTATATAAGAGGTGGTCTAGGGGTAAGGTGTCAGACTTCTGTGCTGGCGGCCGGGGTTCAATCCTCGATACCAGCACAGATTTATCTGATTTCCAAACCCTTCCTTCACCTCTGATAAGATATCTTGTGAATGTGGGGAATGCCAGGCCTCCACCGTGGTTAGGATTCCACGTTAAACTGTAGGTCCTTCATTTCATCTCATAATCACCCTACCATTACACATTAGTGTAAGTGCGTATAACCCGAACGGGTAGTAAGACGCGGTGCTAATAATAATAATGTATATAAAACTTAAGATTCGGCCAAACTGACAAGCACGTGAGCGGCTGAGTGACAGCGTGGCCAAACTGGCGAGTGAGCGCGTGGTTAGCAAATAGCTCGATAGCCGTTGACGGGGAAGGCAAAGGTTCGAATCTTAGCTCAGTGAACTGCGGGTGGACTTTTACAAGTTATTTATTTTTGTGGTTTTTCCCATCCTATATTCATTATAATGGTGATTCTTATTTTTAAAGTTCTTACTGATTACAATAGTAATCAAGTATTATAACACAACTGTTTTACATTACATACAGGATATTTCTTATGATATTACCAATTAAATTAGGCAGTTAGTAACTATTGTTCTAAACCTATCGATAATAATAAAAAAGTCAAATATAATGTCAAATTGAGAAGTTTTCCTAGCACCCAATAAATCCACACACAATAATATTGTCTAGTGCCTGTAAACTAGACTGTTCCAGCTTTAGTGCGCACTTAAAAAGAGAACTAAAACTTATATTTTTCAAGCGCATTGCTCAGTCGCTCCAGTCTGGCCACCTCTCATTACAACCAATGTGTTTATTTTAATATTAGTCACTCATTGCCCAGTCTGGCCGTACCTTTAAATTAATTTCTCTTATTTCTTTAGATAACTAATTTCAAAGAAGTAGCAGATCAAGGGGAAGAGGAGGGATATCCACCCCCACAACGCATAGAAAATCATCAGAAATATACAATTAAATACCTTAATTTTGTAAAAAAAAATCTCTTATCCCTTGCTTTATCTCCTCATGAGCTACCCAATAACTCTTTAAACATAGTTATAATTTGCAGAAAAGCAAGTGGGCATTAAAGTAGAATCATACATCAATAATAAGTTTATTATGATAACCACGCCTTATAATTATATTAATAGTACAATATTTTACGCCTATGTGCGAGTTTATTATTTTTGGTTATATTTTGTTTGCATTAAAACTACAAATTTGCTATTCAAAATTAAGTTTTATTTTACAAGTCTTCTCTTTAATATTATGATAAGTTAAAACTATTTTGATAAACTTAAAAAAGTATTATAAACTAAAGTCTTTATTAATAAAAATTATTAAATTTATACTTGACGGAGCCTTAACAAATCCAATACCCCTGACAACAATCCCTACATACGCCCTCTTGTTTCAAGGGTTGCATGTCTTTATACAACCCCATTCGAGATAAAATATTGATAAAGCTTTTTACATTTGTAAGTATTATTGTAAAACACGTTTTCCATGTTCACCACCTCATTCTACAAAAAAAAAGTTCAATTGTAGGCTTACACAGTCCATTATTGTGCTCCAGTGCACTGCACGTGTTAGCCTTCCCGCTTCGCTCCAATGGACGCAAAAGTTCTCTTCCCTTCAGTATAGTACAATCACAATCAATCCGCGCCGCCTGACTCCGACCCGAAACGGGCATAATTTAATAGCACAAAAGCTGAACTTTGGGCACATATTAGCACAAATAGAGCACAAATAACTGGCTTAATCAAAATCAAGATAGAATGTTTAAAAAAAATGTGGTGGGCCAGCTTGTAATCAAGTTGGCCCACCCCATTAAAATCGTTATAATTTGAGTAATTTAATAGCACAAACGCTGAGCTTCGGGCACATATGAGCACAAACGTAGCACAAAGGACTGTAGGAATTTCAAATCATTTGGAAAAAGTGGTAGGCCAACTTGATGTACGTGCATCTTTGGATAACGTAGCACGAGAACATCTGTAAAGTTCAAACGTTTTCAAAGGTACTTAAAAAAAATGAAATTTGGGATGCAATGCTGATGGTAGCTCATTCTTATCTAAAAAGAGAAATTGAAAATACCGAGTAATTAGCAGTTCAAATGGACAAAATCACTGCCAAAGTATGTAAAAAAACAAATGTCTATCGTTCCTCGTTACCAAATTAAAGGGTATATTTTTGAAAGGTTTTTGAGCTATTTCCCACTAACAGATAAAACTGCTGAAAGTATAAGTTCAAAAATATTAAAACTGCTAAGTTTTCTGGGAATAGAAAACTATAAGACCAGACATATGACGCCACTGTGATGAGTGGAGCAACAGGTGGGGTTCAACAAGGGATTAAAGAAACTTGTCCAGGCGACAATTTTGTTCGTTGCTATGCGCACCAAGGAAATTTAATCATAATTTTTCAGCCGTCCCCCAAAAAGGACTGAAGTTCTAAATGAAATTGTTTTTTAAAAAAAACTACCGCAAGCTGTCCTTACAAGATGGAATTTTCAAAGTAGAAGTGTGAATACCATTTACGAACACAAATACAGCCTTGTAGAATGTTTTGAGAGGATACGGGGATCAGAGACAGACACTAGAACTATTTCTCTAGCATCAGTGTTTATTATATTATTGCAAGATGAGAAGTTTTAATTTTGGTTGGACTTTTTCTACACGGTGATGCCTCATATAGATATGATATTCAATCAGATCCAGAGGAGGAAATAAAACCTACTGAAGTTAAGAAATTTACATCTGTATTGTTTCTCTAGGGATCAAATTGAATCTACTGGAGAAAATGAACCGCCAATTAGTAAGAAAAGACGACAAGATGGAAGTCCATTGCACAGTAGGCTATCTGCTATTGAGGTGTGTGATATCATCACTAACTAAGCTAAATGTAGATTCGAGTTCAACAATAATTTGTCAGTTGCCCTTCCATTTATAGCAGAAAATTTTGAAAACTACAATGAAAATATTTCCTGACGAACACTACATTCAAGCTTTCCCTTTCAAGTCTTGTATTCTAGGCAATAATTACGAAGTACGTCAAGAGCACGTGCCTTGTTTCAGTTTTAAAAAAAATAATTTAAAATCAGTTTTTTTTTCAGAATCTGTGACGCATCTGAAAATAATTGTGACTATTCCAATGACAGTAGTTGGGTGGCCCACCTGTAACAGGCCAGGATTGGCTGAATTTGGTCACGTGACCAGGCCCCCTCACTCTCTGATTGGCTGTTGGTTTTACCCTTCCCATTTCCTGACCCCCTACAATTCCCCTAACCACCTTTCCAATGTTCCAGACATGTTGGTTCTTGTTCCAAACTTGTTGGTACTTGTATTTTCTTGTTTTATTTGTTATTTATGTATGCTCATAGCTTTTTATTTGTTTTTTATATATTTTCATTGCTTTTTTATTTGTACTCATTGGTTATTTATGTCTGGGTAGGATTGGGATAGGACGTTGGAGTTTGTTATTTATTTATTGGTGTGCAGTCCACGGCGTTGGGAGCGGCACTGGCACGGAGCATGAAGCTCTCCGGACGGCAGCGTAGCGAAGAGTGTGACCACCGAGCAGCTGATAGCGTATCATGGCCGTAAGGTTCCTTTCACTTTTCCTTCACTCCCCACGTTCCTTACATTGCCACGGAATAGAACGAACTAAGTTACACTGACTGCTCCCTCGCTCTGTTGGACTGCCTTTCACTTCACGCCTCCCCTCCGCCTCACTTCGTGAGGTCATGGGAGGGGGGGGGGGGTGGTCAGACAAAAAATTTGATTTCACAACAAACCTAGCTTGTTTTAAATGTTGAAAGAGAGTGCCAACGACCCTTACTGAAGACCTTCAAGGCCTCTTGGCACATTGGTCGTGGGATTCTGAAGGTCTCTGGTTCATCTGTGCTTTCTCCTACCTCCCCAAGGCTGCTTGCCGCTTCGGTCATGGCCTTCTGAAGGCCGCAGGTTCAGATGTGATTTCTAATGACAACTCTGGGACCAAGGATTCTATTTCCCCCCACTAGACCTAGATAAGCTTTACATTAAGCGGTGTGCACACCGGAATTCGAACCTCGATATCTTTAGCATGACTAATGTCTTTAGAACGGCCGTACATCTTGCACTCCCGCCATTTTGCCGGTCGACCAGTTTGAATGTGTACACACATTTTCTTCAAACGTCGATCACCGGCCGTCTAGTAACGCCTTAAGCCATACGATCATAGATGCAAGTATACAATGCATTGTGACGGTAGATTGATACCCAAGTATAAAGTGAAAACAGCTGTTTTATTCCTTAAGCCACTTATAACAACAGAAAAAATAATTCAATGTTCGCAACTATAATTTGTCGGAATAATATACAACTTTTCCTTCATTAATTCATAGGTAATATTGAATTGAGCCAATTGAATTTAATGTTCGCAACTATATTTTGATGAAATAATATATAACTGCATACATTCTTAAGTAATATCAGGGTTGAGGAAGATATAAAATGTTCCTGCATTTGTGTGAAGGCAGAGAGATACGGTCGACCTGGATTCATACCCCTTACCTCCACCGCTAATAACCACGAAGTTAAGCTTATCGGTATTTAGAACTGCGTCTTACTACCAGTCAGGGGCACAAAACATGGGCGATGAGGGAGGAAACAGGCCTCACCACAAACTCGCGACAGGGATTCGAACTATGCTCTTCAAGCAAGCGTGGAGCTGATTTTGACCGGGCGAAATGTGTAACAGCATTTGCCAGGATTTGAAATGTGAAGTAATGATCGTTTGTTGCCCTCTAAGGGACGTCACAGGACGAGATGTGTATCCATGTTTGCGGGTCATTGACAACTGAACCCTCCAACACCATCTGGATATCTTTGCCCGAATGAGAGAGAGAAAGAATAGTAAAATTAGTGATGTAAAATCATTTGCGCTGGGTTTAAATATGAAAACAGCCAAAGCTAATATTCATGCTTACTCCATCATTTACACCTGGAGACGGGATTAGAATCCGAGACTTTTGGCACAACAATATAGGGTTTGTATTTATAAAAGTAATTAGCGTTTTTGACATTGCAGGGATTCGAACCCCCTACTCCCTCCCATAACAGGACGAGATGTATACCCGCATTTGCACTCTTGGATCCCTTAATACGGAGCACTGGAGAAAGACGTCCATCCTTGGCGAGAAAGCTAGCTCAAATGAAAGATAAATGTAAATAAATGCCTATTTACGTGTAACGGGCAAGCACCGATGCGTAAACAATATTATCGACCAATAAGAAGCCGCCACCCTTACATGCAGCACGTCTCATTGAAGCGACTATAAATAGACCTTGAAATCTTTACATTCGGTCATTGTAATTAATAATTGCGAGCGATAAACATCATAATGAGTTTTGATGCGCTGGAAAATTGGTTAAATTCAGGTATGTTTAAAACGTTTTGTATATTTTAATGGTTACTATTTTGCTTATTACGTCTTTGGTGTACAGCGGTATTTGATTATTTGACAAACTTTAAATAAAAGACAAAACCATGGCTTCGATAATTCAACCACAGGAGGCAGATAGCAAAAACCAGTTGGAATTTTTATTTTACCGAGGACGGAATTTGCTTGGTGGATGGCGAATGCTCCATGGGTAGTTAGCATCCTGCTTTAGATTTTAGAGAAATTTCACTGTTTTTTCTACCACTATCGTAATTATTTTATATTCATTTAATTTCAGAATACTGGGATCCGTACTAGCTGGATACAGGCCAGAGGGAGCACGTAGCACCCGCAGAGGGTTTAACAGCGTGTGTGCGGGTGCCACCCCTGGAGACAGGTGATGCGGTGGTGGGCATTGATCTCCTTGATGCGGTTGGTGCTAAATCCGGCGCCACCACCTTCATCCCGCTGCAAGCCACCACCACTCAGGGCCCTACTGATGCCACTGGAAATGCTATGTAAGTTTGCCATTCTATATTTTAGTACCGTCTACAAGTAACTCTACTATAGCCACTAGTTTGAAAATATATATTTTATTACGCAAGATTTATTTGCGTGCTCTCTTCCCCCAAACTACCGTTGTTTGACAGCATATCTACTACACCTTTGTCAACAGCCCGTTCCCAAGTTTAACCAAAAGAGAGAAAATTATAATTGACGTTTTAGTCACGTTTGCATTGTGCTGGATCAATATTCGGTCATAACTTTAATTCGTTCGATAGCATGTCTGTGGACCAAACTATTGGTACCGGGTTCGATTCCCGACACGGTTAAAAAATGTTGCTTTGGTAAATTATCAGTCAGCGTACAGGGTTTGTGGATATTCTAGTATTGACATTTTATGAATAAAAAAGTTACCCGTGCCTTAGACTGGAAAACTGTAACGGATGTAAATTAAATGTTTCGAAATAACAGATGGCATTGAAATCTAGAAACCGCCAATTAGACAATAATTGTCATTTTACACTATGATGAACAATTTCTACACGTGACATGTGGTATGTCTTTTTTCGAGCCACGTAACATTTATATGATATATAATTTTAAAGCGAAAATAATATAAATTTTATGTTTTAAGGTGAAATGTATGGTGTTTATTTAAACAATAAAACATATTAAAAGACGCATCACATTTGTTTCAAGGTGTTTTAGTAGACAGCTATTTCTTACCAGCATTCAAATATATCGACATAATACTTAATTATGGAAATTATATTGTTGTTTTAGCTATTTATTAATAAAAAAGAAAAACCAATATTTTCGCATGAAAATTAGTTTGATTCATAGCGTGCAAGTACACGATTTTTTAACGTACTTTATTTTAAACAGTGTTGTTTCAAGTGTATTTTATTTCACACACTTTGAAAATGTTGGTATCATTTATATTAAACCATAAAATCAATTATGTATGGAGAAAATGTATTAAAATATTTTATTAATACTAAAAGTAGTTTTATATTGAAAAGTATTATATTTGTGGTATTATTTTAAAGATAAAAATACAAGCGTAAATTTGTAGGAAATTAAATAATAGTTTAAACATAATATGATAGAACCAATTATGTTTCAAGTGTTTGCTGTGAAGTTAGTTTGACATGTGTTTGAATTCATGCTTTGTGTTTTAGTTCAAATGGATGGTGGAGATTCAGGCTCCATTCTACCGCTTCCAGGCTGGATGAAATGTAAGGTTCGGGATAAGGAGGCAGTACTCCGCCTCTGCCAGCCGTGAACCCCCTTCACCCCGCACCCAGCACCACAACCAAGCCGAGGAGACGGTGTTACCCTCATCCTAGCTGGGAGTATGGCCACCTTTATACCCGTGGTGGTGGCGATATCATCATCACTACAGCCGGGAAATAGTGGCCCGGTAAATCAAGTTGGTGGAGCATTGTCCCAAAGTATTTTTTTAAATCACCGAGGAGAAAATAAAACAACTTGTAACGAGTTACTAGTTAACGTTATATCGAATGGGTCTACACTCACCGACTCTCGTGATCAGCTACAACACAAACACCAACATCAAGCCCGAGCTCTGACCTTCACCCTCCAACTGGCACAACAGACTGAGCGGAGCCTTCAACCAACTGTCTGCTCGGGACTCGATCCGTGGCCGGCCGGAAACGACTAAACTTCCACGCGGCCAGACGGAGTTATCACTTCCGTCGCTAGGAGGACCTGGATCATTCTAGGCGCCACTAGACGCATTCTTTGCTGTTCGTTTGTTCTATCATTTCCCCCCCCTCCTTCCCTTTCCAGGCCACTTTGTGGATGCAATAATTGTATATATAGAGATCGCGATTTTGGAATAGTCACTTATTATATCACGACTAGACTTCGTGAGGACGGCGACTTGGGACCGTAATTTATTTGTATTCAAAATTGCATTTTTCGCCTTAAATGGGGAACGACTTTCTAAAATTACCGTTTTGGACTTATTTATAAGTAAAACTTAGGAATTATGAAATGATGCGGGCAGGTCAATACGAATACGCTCGCGGGGTACGAGGGTTAAAGTCATATTGATAGTTGCAATTTGGTTATGTTTTGTTTATACATTCATAATGTATATTTGTTTATATATAATATTTTTGATCGCGCCTTGGCGTTCTCGGCGTGTCAGGCTTATCGCCCGTTCTTTGTAGTTCGCGTGTTTGGATAATATGAGTTTATTTAACTGTCTATTTAACTGGAAGTACACAGGGCACTTAGGTGTTAGAGTAGAGGCTTGGCCTAACGTTTTGTTTTAAAATCAACGTTATGTTGATTTCATTAGAGTTAAATACTCGTATATGTTTATCGTTTTTCGTCTAAGTTTAGATGTATGATAAGAGTTGCAATATTGTTTGATTGCGCAAACTTAAACGCTATTATTGAGGGAACCGTAGAAGGAACAATAGAATTCCACGATGCCAATTAGTTCTACTGTTATAACTTACAACAAACATCTAACTGTATGTTTCACCTTTTATTTTCAGGTATTGTTAAAGTAAGGTTATAGCCATAACTCCGAGAGTTATTTAGATCTTAGTGAAGAAGCGCTTTACTCTATATTGTCTTGTTTGCATTAGTTGTGTATTTACTTTCTGATTGTCCTTAAATAAAACAAACTATGTTTATGATTGGTAAACTTCTTGTCTGGTTTTCCCGTCACACTTCCTATAATGTTAGAAATATGATCGAGGGGTTTACAAACTGAGGCGTTTCTTTTATACTGGTAGAGAAGTTACCGTACGTCTTGATGCTCCAGCAAGCGATCGTGACGTATTGTTGGCTTGAAGAGTAAATTACTGTTTTGCTCAATTGGCTGCAGGATCATTGTGTCAGTGGCGATGATCATGTCGGCGGACTTTTGAACATCATGGACTTGACGTTGAATCCTTAATACGTCTCATTTAGAAGAGTGGATCAGTTAGACGCACGAGCAGTGCTATATATTATTTTTTATTAATATATAAACATAATTATAGAACATTTTCTTCTTGCCCATTTCAAGAATATTAAACATTTAAACAAACTTTATTTACCTGAATAATTTCAATTAAAAGTTATGGATAGATTAAACTGGGCACTGGCCCAAAGCCCCAAACTTCTAAAACACTACGATTATTCATTTATCCTTATTTTCTGTCCTAAGGCCTAACTGTAGCTCAGGACCTATGTTACATTGTTTTTATATCTCCAATAATTTGCTAGTTTATCCAATTTACAATCACTGTAAGAATTTTAATTCTGTCAGATTATATCTTTGTTTAGTATTAATTAATTTTTATATGTTTATTTATGTTGACGCTACTAGCATGACATGCGGCCAGATGTCATACTACATTTAATTAATTTTAGTTATATTAATTTTTAAACTTATTGTTTTCAACGGATATTGCATTGCGTCGATGGAAACACTAAATACTAATAACAATACTTTTATCAGAACAAGAAAAATACTTATTTACCGGGTTTTTGTCCAAATATTCCATCCACATTTTAAAATCAATTCTTATCAGGTGTAATTTTATTTTTAACAACTTCCACGAGATTCTACGATATTCATAATGGCCGATGCAACACGATTAAGAAAGAAATGAACTGGTGCAAAGGGGGAAGGCGGGGGATGTGACGACACAGATACGTCATACAATCTCATACATTTTAATTTTAAAAGGCCCGGGAGGAAAAAAGAAGACATTGAATTTATTTACAAACAGTGACCATATGTCAAATTGTCAGATATCAGACTCTGCATCCATTTAGGTAAAGATTCCGATTTTATCAAACTTATTAATTATCATTTCTTCCCTTCCAGATATTCCTTATTTCTAATTTAATTTCACATATTTATAGACATAAATTTTCAAATTTATAACTTAAATCCACGAGATTTTTGGGGCCCTTACGAGAAATGCCGAAAGGTGGGAATTGTATGAACGAAGCGGGACTGGCGTCTTGGAGCTAAAGAGAAGATGACACACATTATTTTGATTGCAACAAAAACTAAAATTTAACAGTTATTTCTTAAAATATTCTTTCAAGTGTTCATCAAAATGACTACCAGATACGCAACGACAACTTTAGACCATTGTTAGACTTCTTCAATGATGACTCTTGGACTTTTAGTGAGTTTTGGACCAACTCGCAGTTTCAATGATGACCTCCCAGAATATCTTTTGAGGAAATATCAACAATTTTTGTTTTTTAAGTATTTGATCTCCACACAGCTTCGACCTCTCCACGCAGGCGTTATATTCTTACGAACCTTTTCCACTACAATCTACAGACTTCGTGATATTTTCTTCTAGTAATAATTATGTATTTTTTTCCTCAAGCTAACATTTTCTAACAATGACTACTTTGGCCAGAGTTATTCCTTCGACACGACTGCAATGTCTTATGTTCTATTATTCCTTTATTTTAACTGTTAATTTGCCATCTATTAATTAGGTGTCTCAAGAAATTATAATATTTTTATTACTATGCCAATAAAAATCCACAAAGATTGGACTTAAGATTGTTTATACTAATACATCAACTTACTGAACTGTAATTTGAATTATGAATTGTATCTTAGCTTTATAATTTAGCAGACGTCTGTTAGGCAGGGTAAAATTTTAGATTGACAGTTATTTATTAAAGTAAACTAAACTTTTTTCTTAAAGTCAAATCCGTTGTTAAGTATTTTATTTATATTATCACCATCATTCAATGTGATCCACATTCTTACTGCTGTTATAAAAAACCACGTATTTAGTGATGTCTCACCTGCAATCAGTTCCCAGAGATGCTGACCTTGGAGGTCGGTATTGTTGTACGGAGGATGAATCTATTGTTAACTAGGTACAGTAAAGGAATATTTTTTTCCTAACATGACCCAGGAGTCCTGAGAGAGTCTCGTGTTCACTTTTATGCATTATCATTTTAAGTTTTACCCTGAGATAGTAGGTTTTATTTTTGTTAAACATAAATGTTTGTTTTGAACCCAAAGTATTGTATTCATTTTAAATCTGAGCTAGTCCACCATTCTTTATTAATTTATTTTATGTACTTTTTAATGACGTCACTGGACTTAAAGTTAATAAGTAGATAGATGATTTTTTTAAAAAAAATATTTCCCCCTCTTTCTATAAAATACTTTACAGCTATTATTATTAATTTATATTAAAGTTTTTTATATATTTTAATTCATATCATATTATTTAATTTAGTGTTGATTTTAGTTCTTAATCTAAGTGTCATTATTTCTCTATCTTCTAATTTTATCCTACTTGTTGGTCCGCCTTTGGTATTTTAAGCCCACTGGGTGTCCCACCGTTCCGAATCTAATAGTCTCCGGATCGGCATGAGCCCCAGTGGGGGAGGTGCCCTACCAGAGATTTCGCTCCACCTACAGTCAGTTGAAACCCCTACCTAGGACTAAACATGATACAACATAAGAAAATACAAAATAAAAAACTAAAACTTACTTAACCTAATACATTTCTTGCAATTCGGTGGCCACAAAGCATCTTTATATTCTTCCTTCTCTCTCTTAATCTACTGATACAAGTCATTGAATAGCCCTTGACGGACCAAAATCCCTACTGCCACAGCTCAGCACCTCAATTGTTGTCAAGTGGGCCAGACCATGCGAGTTGAGTGATTTCTTCCTCGATTTCTCCAATTCCCAGCTGGAAGAGTGGCTCCATCAGGTCCCTCAAACTTCCTCAGCTGGGCTCCAGATGACCTGGATTTCCTCGTCCCAGCCGGTAAGATCTACTTTTTGTCTCATCTAAGTATTAAGTGCCCTGCTAAATAACGTAAGCCGCACGTTTCAGGGTAGTAGTTTGTTCTCAAGTACGGCATCACTGTACGTTAAACTCCGCCATTTTGAGGAGCCTCGTGGGAGTGTGCTTTCCCTGCCGACATAGAGTCAAATAAATCAGTGTGAACTGCGTACAAAGTTCTGCATTTGTAGAAATAATTTCAGCTTTGGCCGCGCTTCTCCTTGAAAATCGGCGTAGAAGAACCAATCAGCGCATGCGCCAACATTCAACCACGCGCCATCTGTTAATAACACAAACGGAAAGTAAACAATGTCGACTCTAAAAAGCGATGAATCAAAAGAAAGATTAATAAATCAAGTGAGGGAGAGAAGATCGCTTTGGGATCCCTCAGAAAGAAACTACAAGGATGCTAGGGTATCCGAGAGGCTGGGGAAGGATATGTCCATGTACAAAGTAGAGCCACGTAAGTGTTTGTTTGTAATCTATAGCTTATTAGGTTAGTTTGTTAAGATTGTTCACATGAAAGTTTTGTGACTCACATTTGTTATTACAATATATTCTATGTTTCTTTTAGCGATAGTTTGTGCCAAAACTTGGAAATATCTAAGAGATTGCTACGTTGCAAAAAAAAAAAAAAAAAAAAAAAACCAAGTGGATCTGCGGTTGTGAAAAGCGGAAATAGCAGTTTAATGGAACCAATGAGGTTCATAGAGGATAAAATTAAACACAGACAGTAAGTAAAATACCAAATTTTATTTTTAATAACCATGATAAGTACAAACACTATTTCCTCTTATTTGAACAGAAATAAACATCATTCAAATATTGATTAGGTTGTTTAAATAAAATTAATATGTGGACTTTACATAATTTTTGATAATATTAATTTTATATTTCTATAAAATATTTAAACTAATGGCCATATTTGATAAAAGAATTAGGCATAACTAACATTATTTTTTTAACTGTATAACAGGTCTTAGAAATAGTAAATATGAAATATATAGTATAAAATAATAATAGAAAAAATGTTAATTTCAATGCTAAACTGTTACACGTGTCCCAAATAACCATTGCCTGTTTGGTAGGCCTATGATAGAGGGTCACAGGAGTAAATATGTAAAATAAATAAATAGTTATTTAGTTTAAAAAATTCTCACCACATTCTATTCCCCTGATCTGATCGTATGCTACCATAGAAGTTTTAAGGAACAACTAGTCTAACCGGTAGTTTTAGATTTAACTAGATTTTGAGTAATTTACTTTTACTAGCTTAGGTTTTTAACACGGATTGTATTAGAATAGTCTGTAAAATCTCTGCTACATTAAAGGATAAAAAAATTACCCTGTTAAAGCTATTAGCCTATAATTATGTGGGAAGAGGGCTTCCTGTTCAAGAAAGGCTGCATACATATTTATCTAAAAAATAATAATAATAATTATTATTATTTTAATATACTCAGAAAAAATTCTCCATAGAACACTAGGACTATAGAAGAAGTTTTTTTTTGTCCTGTTTGAAGACGTATCACCTGGTGTAAATGGTTACAACCAACATTATACTACAATTGTTTATTTAAATATATTTTAAATATTATGTTCCCAGTACTTTATCCAATGTGGGATATCAGTTCTCACCATGAATAATGGTATGTTTTATTCAAACAAGCAGATTAAAAATTATATTAATTGTATTCTAGCAAACAAATCAAGTGCACATTTTGATATAAACAGATATTTTGTTTATGTTGCCTCTCAGCATGAGCATATAATATGACTTATTGGGAACAAATCATAAGAACCGTATCTTTTAGTCGAGTTTTTTCTCTAAAAAACTTGAATCTCACAAAATTTATACTAGCATTACACTCACAAAAATGTGGGGAATCCAATGATATCAAATGAAAAATTATTAAAAAAACTTTGTTATAATGAACGATTCAAAACCAAACTCACCTAAATAACGCAGAGAAAAATATCATCTACAAATCTGTATAGTTGCAGTTATAGTCGATTAATATGCAATAATCTTCTGTAGCCGCCTCACTTCTTTCAATACCGATGCATTTCTTGCAAATGGTTAACAAAACCTTTCTTATCAAAAAAAACTCTTTTAAATAACTTTTCATATGATGAGGTGCTCACGCTTCATTCCTTGTTTTTTATAACTCAATTTTGCATAACGAGAAAAATCCTACTAAGCTTTTTTAGTTCTAACACGACTGCCAACATGTCTTGGTTAGTTAATTTAAAGGCAGTCAGATTTAGATAGGCAGACACATTTTGGTCAGTTACAAAAATGTTCAGAACAATCTTTCTATATATTTATAAATCAAACTTTCTGGTTTGCAGCTGTTAAATTTCCTAGTTTATATCAAAGCCACAACAAATATATTAGTGTTCTGTTTTTGAATCTTGATCACCTCTGTGGTCTAGTTGTTAGAGCTCCTAGCTGCATATCCAGAGGTCCTGGGCTCAAGCCTCGGTGCCTCCAAAATATATCTCTGGCAAACTCAACCTTGTGAAGACAAATGAGGAGCTATTTGAATAAAGAAGTAGCAGCATCAGTCTAGAAAAGTGAGATTAATTTCCAGAGGGTTTATTGTGCTGACCACATGGCAAATTAAATATTTTATTTAAATCTTGTATGAATTTTTTCCAATGGAGTTTAGTTAAAAATAATGTGTGTAGTTCTGATTCATTATAATAGCTGTACAGTTTCAATCCATTGAGATATTTTCTAAGCTAAAAAACATAAATACAAATATCCTTGTATTACAGAACAATTGAGCTTGCAGAGCGATGACACCAGTACACAGGGGTTCACAAAATCCAACACAGGTGAGGGAGCAACTTTTGGGAGCGATTTCAGTTCCAATTCATTGCCAAAAGTAAATCATTAAATTGGGGTGTAGTATTTAAGATAAATAAGTGTTAGGTGTTATGGGGTGGGGGAAGCAGGGGTGTCGGCCAACCATCGACTATCCCAGCTATATCTATAGTATCTCAAAGAATAATTAAGTCCCTTAGACAGCATCAGTAGGATGACCCCTATTGTAAAGATATTGTTGACAGGTTAGCCAGTGGTGAAACTGTAGACATTTTTTTATGCATAGAGATTTACTATGTGTGCGGGATAACAACAGTAAAGGCAGAAAGATTTTTGTTCCTTCTAAATTACGGGATATGATCCTAAAATATTTTCACAATTCACCTTTGGAGGCCATTTTGGAATTTTTAAGACTCATCGTAAAATCACTCAGGAGTTTTATTGGCCGAATATGTAAGGAAATGTGATGGGTGTCTGGGTGCCAAGCCCTCTCAGAACACTCGTTATGGGTTGCATTCTGCAGATGTCGCTCAAAACCCGTGGGATATTGTGTTTGTGGACTTTGTGGGGCCGATCACGCGTACTACCAGTGGGAATACCTGTGTCCTTAATCTCATTGATGGTTTTTCGAAATTTGTTGTGATAATTCCCCTTAGAAATATGAAAGCTACCACCACCGTGAAAGCTTTATCTGATAGAGTGTGGGCAATTTTTGGGGCTCCAAAGAAAATAGTCGGTGATAATGGACCCTGTTTTCGTTCCAAGGTATTCCATGACATGTGTTTTGCGTGGGGAATCAAACATGTTACTACTAGTCCCTACCATCCGGCTCCTAATCAGGTCGAGAGGTTTAATAGAAACCTGAAGGAAGATTGCTTTAACCATTTATCATGGCACTTCCCGGCCTCCCTGGGATAAGGAGCTTAACTTCTTATCTCTTGCCTTCAATTCTGCCATTCATGAATCTTCCTCTTTATTGCTCGGTAGGGAGCTGAGTCATCCCCTGCTAGCTATTTGGGACGTTGACCCTCTGGTTGGGGATTGTGGGACCTCAACTTATTATGAAAGGTGTAAGCTTGCCTTTCATAATTTGCGGAGGTCCAAGGCCAGAGTGGCCGCTGCTTATAATCAAGGGCATGTCCCTGTCAAAGTGTCTGTGGGTGATAAGGTAATGTGTCGTACGTTTCCATTGAGTTCAGCAGTCGACAGAACCTCAGCCATGCTCACTCCAACCTGGAGTGGACCATGGAAAATTACATCATTTGTAACTCCTGTATCGGTTGTATTGGAACTTGTAGAGGACCAACGTCAAATACTTCGGACTCATGTAAGTCACTTAAAGAAGGTACCACTTTAAGTATTGTAAATTTGTAAATTTGTAAAATATTAGTGATGTAAACTTATATTTCAATCTTATCTAAATTAATGTTGTAACTTGCTGCTAGATCTAGCAGCCCAAATATTGATACACAATTGTGTAGGTAGATGTAATGAGTAAAAGATGTATCTCTTTATGTTTAGGTAAAAATATACGTAATTTTTTTTTTGCAAAATATCATAAGACTCTGTTTTCTATTTAATATCTCCTGACGAGATTAGATATCATAGTAAGATTCAGTGTAGAATCAATATTTACTATTTAATTATAATAATAATAATAATTAGATTCTGTTAAGAATCAGTTTAAAATACTAACTTTCTCTTGTAAAGTCTTTTTTGATCTTTTGATCTTTTTGATATATTGCCTGTTGGCGTTATCATGTGAAATTTGAGGGAATTATCTGACCAGCTTCAATTCCGCATTGTGAGTGATTCTGGGGTGGTCCTGTATGTGTTGTCAATCTGATCGGTTTCTTACAACTACTTTTCCTTCCTGTCCATTCCTCCTGAGAAGTTTGAGGTAAAACTGACCGTCATCAGAGATCTCTAGTACGCCTACTCAGAGAAGACAAGGACTGTGTAGACAACCTACTTACAAATCTGACTACAAGCAGACTGCAGTTGCCTACTTCCAAGGGGCAAGATACGAGCGGAGGAATCCTCCCAGCTGATCAACTACCTCCTGGACAATATACTTTGAAGGGTTGGAGAGTTGTCGCGTGTCAATCAGATGGATTGAACAGCTACAAGTAAAAATTCAATATTTCGCTGTTTTTGTGCAAGATAGAAATTATATCAACATATTTAATATAAACTACCTCTAAGTTTATATTTTATGATCTACTAAAGTTACGTATCGTCCTACATTCAAACACGTGGTTGGGCAAAAATATTGTCTTATGGTAATTATTGTATTAAATATCGTAGAAGAGGACTTTTATTATTGTATTTATGAATAAAATACGTGATACGTGATACGTGCTATAAGATGATGTCAGATATAGTACTTACGTACGTTGGCCACGCCGTGCACAAGAAAATAGTAAAAATACATCCATATCACTATTTCTCATTAAAAATAATAGTGGATATTAAATAAGTAAATTAATACAGATATATTAAAGATACTTGTGTAGTAACTCACCTCGGCAAGATGTCTACAGATATCACTATCTCACTTTTGAAACCACAGAATTGTCTATCATGGCCGACTCACGTGTGTCGCGACTAGTTCAGTTGGAGAGAAGAACTGAAGTTGGGGGTAGACGCAGAGACCTGCTGCGCACCTAGCGACGCTTGCGGTCAGTCAGAGAAACTCACGGCTTGCTTCTCTTGTTTCCCTTTTCTTCACAATTTCATTCTTCCTTGTTTCTGTCTGTGTTTCGTAATTTATTCCCCCTTCCCTTTTCTTCATGTCCGAGCCAGGTTGAGGGTATATATATAGGTCAGCCAGCGGTATCAAAATACAGAGCGGTTCTACAGCGCAAAGAGTCAACAAGGAAACTCTGCCCGTTAGCAAATAAAGGGAACATGGAGTTTGGGACGTTGGATTCGCCACCTTAGCAGTATCGAGAGGATGATGGATCACCTGATCCAACTTGCCGCTAACTCGGACGACGTATCTGGGGTATTTGTATCCACCGGTCGTCATCAAGTCCCGAGGACTTAGTCTCTAATATAGTTAAGAGAAATTTAAGTTTTCAACATGTTTTGAGGGAAATTTTATTTTAAATATTTAGTGAGAAGCCTTTGTTTGGAAAATGTCAATTAGAATATTTTGATTTTGGTTAAATACGTAATTAACTTCAACATGGAAGTTTCTCCTTGGTTAATTTATGTGTCCTTTGACACTGTCCTAACGTAAAAGCCTCTGGCTTAGAAAGTGACTAAAGTCTTTAATATATTTGTATTAATTTACTTATTTAATATCCACTATTATTTTTAATGAGAAATAGTGATATGGATGTATTTTTACTATTTTCTTGTGCACGGCGTGGCCAACGTACGTAAGTACTATATCTGACATCATCTTATAGCACGTATCACGTATCACGTATCTTACACTAAGTCACAAGTTCCTATAATCTTGGAGTTGTACGTCATGAACATTAGATCTTTGTTATTGATTGTTACCACCAGGATGTCTATTTTACTTTTGCCTTTGCATTTCAGTTAAATGTAATAGAGATTTGGTGTTGTAGTCACTCTTTATGGAGAGTATTAGCTTGGGTGCGTAACCCAGGGAAATTACACTAGTGTCATAGCGCGGTCCGCGCAAATAATACTATTTTATTTTTGCCTGTAATTAGGCTTCTAAGCTTGTATTGGTCTTAATAGATACTAATGTACTATTGAATGCTCTGGCAGTACCGTAGGGGAAAGTGACCAGCCATAGTACTTTAATGACGCCTGTTTCTTAGCCATCAATTAGCTGTATTTATCATCTGAGTATCCAACTTGTTCTATGGATTCCTTAAATGTTTAAGGATGCCAGGCAAGACTGTATAAATGTTATCTTCTAAATGTGATCTTCACTGTTCTTTGACTAATTGTCCAATTACTCTCCTTTTAGAAATGCTTCTACATGTGGCCTGTCGACTGTACTGCCCTGGTAGCCACAAGTAATCTCTCAAGTCTAATGGTTTTGGAAGAAATTTAATACACGCTAATATTCCTATTTTCGTGTAAATCTTGTATTTCCTAAATTTGTTAATTGTTTAATAAATAAATCTATTTTGTTAAAATGCCTCTGTTTTCTAAATGTAAAATGTACCCTGTAGGCCAAATGTGGTACACTACCTACCCCTTAACGCTGCATCCCGCTACTACCTACCCTTTCACGACATTGTCCCACCATCTGTTAACAAAAAAAATAAACACTGGAGGGCCCGTTTCATGCAATAGAGAAATAAGTGCAGCACCCACGAGGGAGAAGGGAAAGTATACTAGAAAAACATCCCTGAATATTAATTAAAACCTATAATAGCCGTTTACAGCAAACACAGTCTCTCCCATCGTTCTACATGTCTAATATGTATCACAAAAAAAAAGAAGTAAGGCTGAATAAATTAGATTTACTAAGGGAATGTATCTCAATTTTCCAGAAAATGAGTTATGATAATTTGCAAAAAAAACTTGCTGAGGGATCAAACACTGACCTTCCCATAACTATTATCAATACCGGAAACTCAAACGTAATTACATAGTGAGCTGGTACACACATTTATCACCACGTCTTACTACCCGCTCTGATCATGTGTTTAGATACTAATTACGCTCTTGGAAAGTTTGAACCCGCATATGTGTAGATGGAGAGTGAAAAACTACTCCCAGGTCTTTGACAGCACTCTCGCAATATGGGCACGTGGACTAAACGTCAGACTGACCTATTATGGTTTGTTTGGGATGGATAGGTCAGGGTTTGAAATAAGGTGGGGCGCACATAGGTTTATTTTTCAATTTTATCTTCACTTAATATTCATTTAATATTTTTCTTTCTTATCCTTATATTACTGGTGTACTTAATTAATGCGGATAGGCTAGATGGTTAGTAAGATGTGATTGAAAGTAAACAATGTTTGACTACTTTTAAGAGCTATTAATAAATATAAAATATCTGGGAATTTGACAACTAATTAATTTATAGTATTGAGTGCAAAGTATGCGTATAGATTGCATTGATAGGGTGTGATTGATAATATTAGTTTATTAATAAAGTGGTGCTATGTTACACTACTTAACCATCTGTCGCTAAAATATTCAAACTGCTCTTATCGTACATGTTCAAAATTCAAAACTATGGCCCCAAAAATGTATACGTACAATATATTATCAATCAATCTAAATATTAGTTTTAAGCATTTTTTTCTTACATACACTTAAAAATAATGAACAAAACTATTTTAATTTTTATATTAGAGGGTAAACTTTTAGACAAATGAATTACAAAAGCCTATGTTCACTAGGCAAATTAAAGTCAATGTAATCAGAATTATCAATTATTTAATTAAAGCTTAAAGAAATTATACAAAAAGTATAAAATAGCTAACTAGACCATTTAAAATTTATTTTAATAAATCAAGAACCCGCTTTGATGTCTACGTGGTCTAAGGCGCTACTCTCGCAATAGACTGAACTGCTGAAAATGGGCAAATTGGGGTTCGATCCCAGTCGCGTATACTAAGGGTGTTTATTCCTAAATGGTTTTCTACTCTCCCTCCCCAATAATGTGGGTACACTTCCTCTAAATTCTTATCCCTAAATCACTAGTGTAATTAGTACATAGGCGTGTAACCCAAACAGTTATTAATATACGCTGCTAGAAATAATTGAAGAAATTCATGTAAACAGGTGATCATATCAACTTAATTTCAACTGTATCGAGTCATTTTAAAGCAATAAGCGTGGCTGAAAAATTAATATTACTCCCTCAATGATGAGACAAATAGTAGTTTCTGATTCTATCTTGATATAAATTAGAAATAATGGTTCAATGCTTCTCTAGAGAAAATGGGATTTGGTTCACATATATAGAGCTGGTTTAGAGTAACCCTGTCTTCTTCACGTGAGAATAATAAGTTACGGAACGGTTGATTAAGCAAGACAGTGGCAAATTCAGCAACATCCACATCAAGTATTTCAATTATCTTCTTTTACATAACTTAAAATGTGTTTGATTTAATTTAAATTTGTGACTGTTCCAAAAGCTAACATTTGTTTAATCTATTCATAAACAATATTTGAGTAAACATTTTGGTCTAACCGGTTAGGGTCAATCCCCCCAACTTCCTATAAATATTATCAAAATTTATTTCTAAAATTGAAACTTTGACGTAATTATCATGGTGAACTGGAACACATTATATGATTTGATTTAATTTTAAATTGAATGTGTATTTGCCAGGGTTAAATTCGTGACCGTTCTAAAAGCCAACATTTGTTTAATCTATTCATAAACCATGTTTGAGTCAACATTTTGTATAAACGGTTAGGGTCAATCCCCCTTAAATCCTATAAATATTATAAAACATTATTTCTAAAATGGAAACTTGGACGTAATTATCTGGTGAACTGGAACACATTATATGGTCTCAACTAATTTTAATTATTATTATTTAACACAACAGCTCACCACCCGTTTGGTTTATACGCTTAAGTACTAATGTATTAGGAATTGGAAAGGTTGAATTTAGAGGAAGTAAACACGCATTTGCATGGTGTGAGAGTGGAAAACTAGCCCTATTTCACCCACCCAAGATTCGAGGGGAATACTTGATTGAGTGGACAGATACTCTACCAAATAAACTAAGGTGTTGGGTTAAATGGGTACTCTGGGAGTGTTTGTTTGACATTGCAACAGAAAACTTATAACCTTATGACCCTAAGAGTTGATGAGAATTGTTTTATGTTTATGTTACCTTACTAATAACTTGAACAGATGTTGCGAGGATAGCCTACTTAAGGGTTTCTGCACCAATACATGACACAAAAGTGTCGAAGGAGAGTGAGAAATCACCTTAATATTTTCCCCGGCTGTAGACACTTATGATTTACAAGAGTAGGTCGGTAGGAATGGCACGCGTCACCACTTAGAAGTCAGAAAGATGTTTGTTTGTATCCTAGGAATACGTAGGCGACACATAACGTACATATAGATATGAAATTACTTTTACTCTTTGTGTCAAAATAGTAATAGGTTTGTACTCTGAAGCACCTCACCCTATTCCGACCGCTCTGGATCATAAGTGCGGCATTACATTTCTTTGTTGTTTAAGTGTTGTGTGAATAAATATTATAAAACTGTTATATTTGCGTTTTAACGTCTACACCCTCTCTATTATATCCTAGTCTCAAACATTATGGATAAAATACTTTCTCTTTGGGTAGCAATCTAAGACATAACAATGTTACATTCTCATTCCGGTATTTGATTCTCCAATCAACCTATTTTAGGGATTTAAAAAATAATAACGACATTTTATTATTATTTTTTTATTGACAATCAGCAATTGTTTAGTTAAAAACATACATAACATGAGTCCATACCGTCGACTGCCAAGAATGAAGATAAAAATAATAAAACAAGGAATCTTTAACTAAACTCTCAAGTCTTCTACTTAATCTTTATCCTTGTTAAGTGTGCGAGTTCAATGTTATGTTTGAAGTCTATTAATTTTATCAAGTTTTCAAAGGTTGAAAAAATTTTTTTTTTTACCAATTTAGACTAAGTATCATCTTTCTTTCCCGAAGAAATATATATTTAACATAATAGATATCTCTCTTCACTACTGAACCAAGTACATTATCACCGTTATCGGTGGGCAAAGGTAATGATTAATTGTCATTCTTGTCTTAATAATTTTCCTCATTAAAAATATTTGATGTTCCATAGTAAAACCATTCAACGGTAGCTTCTATGATTAGTTTAAAGTATAGTTTTTCATCCTTAAACATTTTATACATTTTAAAATTCCCTAGTGATGTTAGCGAGTTTGTAAAGCATCACAGTTATTTACATGTTATTAGAAAGCCCTAAATACCTGACACCAATGAAGGAAGCTATTACTATGGCGTTGATTTGATTATCTTAACCTGAATATTAAAACTTATATTGTCTATTTAGATCCTACATATCTACAGGAAGGAATTAAAGCTTAATAAACTAGATTTACTAAGGGATACCCTTGACTCAGTGGGCAGATACGCTATCAACATAATGTATATCCTTGAAGTGTTAAACATCACAACAGAAAACTTATAGCCATAAGAAATGATTGACTTTTAGATTAGCTTACAGATGATGCGAGGAAAGCCTACTTATGGGCTTCATAATATTGTTTAGGGATAGTAGGAAACCACCCTAATATATTCCCCGGATGTGACCGCTCATGATGTTTAAAAGTATGTCAATAGGAATGACACGCGTTACTATTTGTTTGCGTCCTGTGAATAAATGGGTTACAAATAACGGGTTTGTATTCATGAAATTACTTTTTTACTCTGAAGCGCCTCACACATCATTAGGGAAGAAGAGATTCCTAATCGTGATTCGAGCCAGGGTGGACATTTTTTCCGCTCAACGAGGACGGTGACGGGAAATCGTGGTTCGAACCCTTTCAGGTGAAAAGAGGGTGTCTTTTTTCCACTCATAAGTATAAGTTCATAACACTTTAAAAAATTAAACTATTAAAGAGGTAGTAAATTATAGGTTTGTAGAAAAAAACTCCAATATAAATGAAATAATATAATCTGTTTAACGTGTGTTATATCGGTATAGCGCGCACCTCTCAATTCTATTCTATTTTATCGTTTATATGTTTGACTCTTGGTGTGGTGAGCTATGCGTTAATACACCTTAGGAATACCTTATATAAATATAAAAATATATCTTATATACAGTTTTGATAAATATTACTATAAATAACTGTAATAATAACTTATTATTCGAGACCGTGCAAAAATACTTTTTTGTCTTCGGTTCATGCTTATTGACTCACAACAGCCAAGGTGAGATGGAGTTGAATGTGTTGCAGGTGAAGACCCTGCACCTGATCTTAAGGCAACCACTTCTGCACTGCTTATTAGTCCTACCATGATAAAGATTTTTAAAAATAAACTCAAGAAAATAAAGGCCTCTAAGAATTACTTGAGAAAATCGGTGCTGATCAAAAACGTGATGAAACGCCTGCTGAAAGAGGTTGAAGAAGAAAAGTTACAGAAACAGCATGGTCCATTCATATCCCCGGCGCTATAAACCGTCCGGTTTCTCTAGATATACTCCTTGCGAAGATGGTGATGTCGTGAGCCCTCTCTCTGGGACTAACACCAGGAGTTCTGAGACATCTGTACTGAATGACACCCCGCCATTTGCTCAACTCTGAACAACAAATGTTTGCTGAAGAACGACTTTTACAATAGGCGTTCTTATGATGAAGTAGAGGATTGCAACGTCCGTGATGTCCTACGACAGTTCTACATGCCACCGACACTGTGTATGCTTGGTGAGAACAATGCCATACTATAGATTCCTTCATCAGCGCCGTCAAGATCCTCATGATTGTATTACTTATGACTATTTTTTTGTAAAAAGTTAAATATATAATTATATCTAAATATTTTTGTGAACATTACATTTCTTTGTTGTTTAAGTGGATAATGGGTTTAGTGTAAATGCTATTTATATATATATATATATATATATATATATTGTCAACGTAAACAGTTTCATATTTAAAATATAACAACATATTAATTTAAAATAATTTAAAAGTCATCATTATTGTATTACTTTTGAATATTTTTTTTGTAAACGTTAAATATATTATTACATCAAACTATTTTTGCGAACGTTAAATTTCTTTGTTGTTTAAGCGGCTAGTTTGTTTAGTGTAAATGTTATATATATTATGTCAACGTATATAGTTTCATATTTAAAATGTAACAACATGTTAATTTAAAATAATTTCAAGATCCTAATTATTGTATTAGTTATGAATTTTTTGTAAAAGTTAAATATATAGTATTATATCAAAATATTTTTGCGCACATTAAATTTCATTGTTGTTTAAGTGGCTCATTACGTTATTATTGTTATTTAACCATAGCTCCTCAATCACTACACTAAAATGAAAATACATTAGAAATAATTACATGAGTAATATTTAAAACAATGTTTAAATACTTTTATTAATATCATTTTCTCTTCCAAGTATACTTTTCATGGTTTGAGCCATATTTGTAAACACTTTTATTTTTGTAAATAAATATTATAAAAAACTGTTATGTTTGTGTTTTAAAGTCTACACCCGAATACCTCTCACTCTCCTATCCTATAAATACAAGTTTGACTTAGAAGCTCAGTCTCAAATATTATGGATAAGTTGAAACGATCAGAATAAAACAATTCAACCCATTTAATTTCTCTCTGGGTAGCAATCTAAAGTCAACGAATTAAACACAGTACTTATTAATTGGACACCTGTAAAATAACATTCATTTTATATTTTTTATTACGTATTACAAATAATTTGTTTGTTTCATTAAAAACACTACAATTAGACTTATAAATTACGTTATTTAACCAGAGCTGCTCAATCACTTCACTAAAAAAATGGGAATATATTAGTAATAATTACATGATTAATATTTAAAACAATGTTGCCATTTCCTTCATTTCTTTGATTCTCCAACCAACTTATTTAGGGGGTTAAAATTAATAACATATATTTACAGTTTTTTATTTACAATCAGCAATTGTTTAATTTAAAACATTCATAACAACAACAAGCAGCAATATTATTTAGGTCTTGTGACCAATACATAGCAAGAAAAACATATAAAATACATCTACCATCTAGAAAATGAGCAGGAGCCAACTACAAAATAGTTCAGGACACGTTGAGAGGCGCTATAGCGTATATTGACAATGTCTCCACAGTTTTTACCTGGCAATCTTATTCTTCCAACAAACTCGAGCACAATAAAATTCAGTTCTCTTCCGATAGCACAACGTTAAAACTTTTGTTATTAACAAGTTCGTTTAAGCACTTGACACGGTTGTATTCCTCAGGTGTAACGCACTGCACAATACCTCCTCGTCCCAACAGGCATCCTGGTGAGCAGCATTTGGAGGTGTTTGATGACATTTGATGTTTGTGCCGAATAAGATTGGAGAGATTTGTTTAGGATCCACCGCATTTAAATGGCATAATGTCAATTTTAGATGCAGCAAAATAAACACTCTCGCTCAAGTAGCAACGCTCTCTACTCACAAACTGCGTTCCCTCCTCTCACCTTTTTCAAAATGTCACCGCTAGCTCCGATGACGCCAGCAGAGTGCTACAAACACATGAGCACGACGAGATTATTAATTCACTTTTAAACATCACACTTTATCCTCCGAGATATATCATACATCGTGCTTTAGATTTAAATCGCTTACATTCTAAATAATAGATTGACTTTGGAAGGAAGACGTTATCGAAGCTGCCCAGACCAAGTATATAGTCGTTGCGCGTTTCACCTATATTTTTAACATTTGAATAATTTTTGTATATTGTTAAATCCTCGAGATTTACGGGTTCTTCGGATTTTACTTCCTCCGGTGGTGGTGGTAGGCACGCAGGTGACTCTACTGACTCGTAGGTAGACGACTCTGGTGGCGGGTACTTGGGCGACTCTGATGCCTGGTAGGTAGACAACTCTGGTTGTGGGTACTCGGGTGACTCGGGGGGTGGGTTCGTCTGTGACTCTGGAGGTGGAGGCGGTGGCATCGTGAAGGACGGTGGCGGGTGTTGTGGAGCTTTGAAGGATGGAGGTGGTGGCCTGGGCAACACAACCACAACGTCCCTCTTTGCGGAAATTATACACGTCGCACGTCATATCACACACGTAAGTTTCCTCGATTCTCTCGTAGGGTAGTACTTCCATCGCTCTTATCGTGTGACAGGTAGAGTCGCAAAACTCGATATAGCCTTGCTCCTCTACTTTGTAAATTACATGTCTATCACTCACCGCCACACTGTGAACATTATCTACAGTTATATAGGCACGCCCCTCAATCGTATGACCCACAAACATTAAATTAATATAGCCGGTTCTAAGCATGGTGAGCGTACTTGAGAGCTAAAAGTGCTGTAGAGTTTACATGCATATGTATTAACCGCACCGCTGCCCGATGTTGTCGTTGTTAACTGCACCGTCTCTTAAACGCGTTCAAAGTTCACAATGGTAGGTGAACCGGGTCTTACTCCGGGGTAGGTAAATACCAGTTTTTCTTTATTAAGCTCACACACGTCTTCATCTGTTAGAGTACCAAAACGACATGGTAAAAATACACAAAACTCACCGTCTAGATAGGCTATTAGGCGTCTCCCGAACTTTGTATTGACCGCTTTCAATTTATCTACAGAGTACTTTTGATCAACGGTTAGATCACATCATTTTACGGTCTGCACGGCGTCAACAATATTTACCAGCTACTGTAACTTGTCCATCTTGAACCGCTCTACAAACGCTTATAAATAGACAAATAAGTGGGTGCCCCTCTTTATAGCCTTCCCCTCCCTCCCTCGTTTGACGTCACATGGTACGAGAAGAAGGACAGGGTCAAGATCTAATCTTGTCTGAACTTGTCTTGTCTGCCCGCCAAACCGGCGCCAGGGAAAACCCGTTGCCTGGGTCAATGACCTCAATATCTATTCTTGTCTCAACTCGTCTTGTTGGACCGACATACTGGCGCCAGGGAAAACCCAAGGGGGTTGCGACACATTGTCCTAGTTCACGATCTATTCCTGTCTCGTGAGCCGTCAAGCTGACACCAGGGAAAACTCCCCCGTTTCCCGGAGCAATGACCTCAATATCTATTCTTGTCTCAACTTGTCTTGTCGGGCCAACATACTGGCGCCAGGGAAAACTCAATGCACCCTCGCGATCTATTCTTGTCTTGTCAACCCACCAGACTGACGCCAGTGTTGCGACACATACCTCTAAGGTGGGGGGGGGGGGGAGGAGTCTCAAGGCAGGGGAACCATTTATCACACTCTGCCATAAACGGTCGTCAGGAGAGGTTCGTGCTGCCTGTTCCGGTACAGTCCGACAGAGCCTTGTGATGGAGGAGCCAATGTTCATTCAACATAAGACAGCCATAGCGCGAGGTTCTAATAAACAAATAAATAGACTACAATTCCCTAATCAATGAATAAAAACTCCAACACCTCAAACCTAGCCAATAATCAATTAACAATAATTAATTAACAATCATTAATAATTAATCATCAAGATCCAACATGTCCTGGGGTTGGTAGGCGAGGGGAGTGGTAGGCAATGGGGTGGTAGGGGAGGACGTAATCAGCACTTGGGAAATTAGGTCAGGGAGTTGAAGGGAGATAGACGGTAAATCAAGCGGATGTGGAAAGTAGGATAATTGACATCACAATACTATCTAGTGGTGTGAAGTAGTGGATCGAGGGGTCAATACCACTACTTCTTCCTTTTCCACCTACAACGATGTAACAGTTGGGTGACAATTACAAAAATATACGTAAAGACGACTTATAATCTTGATATCAATCCCTGCCTAGCTCAGCTCCTTTTATCGACGCGATTATCATGTAAGGACATTTCCACGTATACAATAAATATTCCTTGATCACTTTATGTTATTTTATTATTGAAAATTATTTTTTTGTATGTATTATTGTAATAATTAACAATTTCAACTTGTCTCTACGCTAGTCACCGTATTCTGTATCATAATTAAATACGTGACGACAAGCAGCACACACACATCTTGTCTCCACCCCGGTCACTTAGCGTCACCTCCTTGTGTAACTGTGAGAGTTCGTTTCTACCTCGCGTCTTTTTATAATTCTGATTATATCGATGACTGCACCAGAGTGGACTGACAATCTTGATCTATCACATGAGAGTAGTTTGAATTCTGGCTTTCTGGTTGGTTGGACAATGCAACCGCTCTGTACTAAAGAAACTGTGTATTTCTCTTAGGATGAAAACTCAGTGCTAGATCAGCTCTTTCTGTTTTGTTTCATCGTCCAACGCACACAGTAAGCACATTTAAAATTAAAAAATGCATTAACTTTCAAACTGCCTGAAGGACTTAAATATTCTAAAATGAAAATGAATAATCAAAAATAATATTATAGAATAAAGCGAATTTCCAAATTTAAAATGCAAATAAAATATAACAACTGCAGTCTCGTCCTTTCTTTTCGTAACAACAGAGGGTTCACAAGTTGAGATATTACAATGAAGTTAATAAGAAACCACAAACATTTTAAATTAAATTAAAACGAATATTTATGATTAAACCTGGTTAAAACCAAAATACCCCGATTCTTTTGGTGTTTTTTTAAAAGAAAACACAGATTACCCCCTCCCTACCTCCAACTCTGTAACCTCCTCCACCCCCCAGTAGCTTAATCATTTTTAGAACTAAATATATTCCTAAGCTTTTTGTTTTTGAACGCCATAAATTTGTTTTCATCATGTAAGGTAAGAGACTACATTTAACATTTATGGAAAACAACCGGTAAAACTATTGTTTTGTATATTCTGAGTTTTACATTCCCTGAAAGCAGGTGAGATGTCAACAACTTACTGACTGTATTCATTTCCTAATTTACTATAGAATATCGTTATTGCTAATTAAAAATGTTCCAAAATATTTAAACCCATTAACCCTTTCAAATGATATGTTGTTCGTGGTAATCTATAAATTATCGTTCTCAATGTGTTCTTTGTGTTATCATATGCTTAATATTTCCAAAGTTCACTTCTAAACCTATTGTCTTGCTAGCCTCTAGCAAGAGTTCTACATTTCTTGCCACACCTTCCTTACTATTGGCCCTCAAAGCAAGATCATCTGACACATCCAAATATCTGTAGTGTACCGTTTAGTGTCAGTCATTCCCTACTCTCTTGTGTTACCCTAATATCTGTACTGTACTGTTTAGTGTCAACCATTCTCTACTCTCTTGTGTTACCCTAATATGATGTACTGTACTGTTCAGTGTCAACCATTCTCTACTCTCTTGTGTTACCATAATATCTGTACTGTACTGTCAACCATTCTCTACTCTCTTGTGTTACCCTAATATCTGTATGTACAGTTTAATGTCACCATTCTCTACTCTCTTGTGTTACCATAATATCTGTACTGTACTTCAACCATTCTCTACTCTCTGTGTTACCCTAATATCTGTATTGTACTGTTTAGTGTCAACCATTCTCTACTCTCTTGTGTTACCTAATATCTGTACTGTACTGTTTACTGTCAACCATTCCCTACTCTCTTTTGTTACCATAATATCTGTACTGTACTGTCAACCATTCTCTACTCTCTTGTGTTACCCTAATATCTGTATTGTACTGTTTAAGTCAACCATTCTCTACTCTCTTGTGTTACCCTAATATCTGTACTGTACTGTTTATGTCAACCATTCTCTACTCTCTTGTGTTACCCTAATATCTGTATGTACTGTCAACCATTCTCTACTCTCTTGTGTTACCCTAATATCTGTATTGTACTGTTTAAAGTCAGCCATTCTCTACTCTCTTGTGTTACCCTAATATATGTACTGTACTGTTTAGTGTCAACCATTCCTACTCTCTTGTGTTACCCTAATATCTGTATTGTACTGTTTAAGTCACCATTCCCTACTCTCTTGTGTTACCCTAATATATGTACTGTACTGTTTAGTGTCAACCATTCCCTACTCTCTTGTGTTACCCTAATATCTGTATTGTACTGTTTAGTGTCAACCATTCCCTACTCTCTTGTGTTACCCTAATATCTGTATTGTACTGTTTAATGTCAACCATTCCCTACTCTCTTGTGTTACCCTAATATCTGTATTGTACTGTTTAGTGTCAACCATTCCCTACTCTCTTGTGTTACCCTAATATCTGTATTGTACTGTTAGTGTCAACCATTCCCTACTCTCTTGTGTTACCCTAATATCTGTATGTACTGTTTATGTCAACCATTCCCTACTCTCTTGTGTTACCCTAATATCTGTATTGTACTGTTTAGTGTCACCATTCCCTACTCTCTTGTGTTACCCTAATATCGTTGTACTGTTAGTCAACCATTCCCTACTCTCTTGTGTTACCCTAATATCTGTATTGTACTGTTTAATGTCCGACCACCTATTCACCATCCTATCTCTTGTGTTACCCTAATATCTGTATTGTACTGTTTAGTGTCAACCATTCCCTACTCTCTTGTGTTACCCTAATATCTGTATTGTACTGTTAATGTCAACCATTCCCTACTCTCTTGTGTTACCCTAATATCTGTATTGTACTGTTTAGTGTCAACCATTCCCTACTCTCTTGTGTTACCCAAACACATCAATTACTTGTTTACCCAATACTTATGTAGTTTATGTCAACATTCCTAATCTTTGTGTTACCTAATATCTTAAATGTTAACTGTTATGTCAGCCATCCACTCTCTTGTGTACCTGATAGCAAACTCTAAGGCTATATTAAGATAACGGGTTTTTGCAACCACTATGATGTGAAAGTATTTGATAGGTGACATTCAACCCGTACTCTTCCACTAGTATCAATCAAACACACCTCAATTAGCTTGACAAAATGGAATTGTAAAATTAACCTTTTTTGAGTTCGAGTTTACATAAAACATAAAGATTCATAATAATTTCAAGATAGATATTTTTTCTTGATTACATTACTATATCTGTACATCAGAGATAAGACATAGTATTCTTTAATAAGTTGTATAATAGCACTGCAATAACCGAAAGATATTAACTGTGGTCGGTTGACCAGACTGTGGGACTTTTATACCGTGTCAATGTTGGCCATTCATTGTCTAAGCCCTTCTAAGGCAGTACAGAAGTGTCCAATCGACCATCTAATACAAGGCGAATCTTTATTTTATATATAATCAAAAAATGCTCAAATATATTATGTCTTTATAATTATCATTAATTAACTAACTAACACCACTTTGGTGGCCGCATGGACTAACGCGCTATTCTCACAGTAAACTAAACTATCAAAGGCGGGGAGTTCAGGGTTCAAAACTTGTTCGGGTGTATGAAGTATATTTAAAAAAAAATTGGTTTTCCACTTTCCTTCCACGTAAATGCGGGTACACTGCCTATAAATAAAATCTTCCTAAGCCCTAAAATTATTAGCGTGATTAGCGTGATAAGCGTATAAGCCGAATGCGGTGCTAAAAAAGATTAACATGATTTGAGATTCATTTATCACTGACCCAAGTTACATATATATATAATATATATAAATATTTTTTTTGTCATCTAAGGTATATTGTGTGGTATTTGGTTGATTTCACAAACTCTCTTTGTTAATATAGTAAGAGGAAGATTAATAATGGATGACGGAACTCAGAGAACAATCATTCTTGTTGCATGTACAACATATTTTAATCAATAAAAGCACATTTAAATTAATATTATATACACAATCTACATAATTTATTAAAATAAATATTGATAGTAAAATCTTAAGTAATTATAAATTCTATTTAGCTGTTACAATTAAAATACATCAAAGAGTTTTAATAGCCATTACAATTTATAATGCATTAATATTGTAAAATTTTACCGGCTTCTTATATCATTGGCCTCGGGGATCATGTTCTTATGAGTATTTTCTACCATTTTATTTTATTCTTATCAAAAAATAGTTTACTCTTCCTATGACTCTGCTCATTGTGTATTCCTTCCGACATTTTAATTAGTGAATAAGGATTACATCATCTGATGAAGATTGTAATTTAGAGGAATTTGCAATGTAAGATTTTATCAAAGCTATCTAAGAAACAAACCATACATATTTCCAGTTTGGTTTACATAAATGGGCTTACTTTTTTAGCAAGGTATTTAATGGGAAGCTTTTACTATGCGTAGTTACCATAATTAGAAGTATTATATAATACTTATTTCTGTATTGTCTGCCATTTTACTGCTGTTGTTGGTCGTGTTGGTCATCCTGCACCTGAATGCCAGCGTGCAGGAGGTTGGTAATACTCTCAACATCCACCGTATCGTCATGCGCATGAATCTTGCGAAGAGCGTTGCTAACAATGCACAAGTCTCCTCTTAGCTCCGATACTAGAGTAACGATCTTTTCTGCATTGCTGAGCACCTCAACACTCTGAGTATATGGATTGTATCTCACACCAAATGGTCTCTGGATTCGATTAGCAAATGATCTGGAACACATTACAAAGATAAATTGATATAATTACTACTCTTCGTATACAATCCAAATGTTGTTTTTAAATACAATCCCAATATGTTAATTAAAAACTTGTTGAATTCATTCTTAAAACAATAAATAATGTACATTTAAATAACTATAAATGATAATTTGTGTATAGAATTGTTATAAAACATACTTATTTTTATATAATCAAACTATGGATTGTTCTTAGAAATATGGAAAACGTCAAATGATTGTGTTTAGTTTTAGTTTTACTGGTCTGCTCAAATTTCTATCTTAGTTTTATGAATGAGTTAAATAGAAAAACAAAAGCTGAATAATTTCAACTTGGGTATGGTTTTTGGAATATCATATTTGTGTAGTGTCGGCATATTTTACATATTGTTAAAGACAAATGTTAAACAAGAGGGTCAGATAATATGGAACTGATGAATCCAATAACAAATCATCGAATGTGTTAGGAATAAGAAAGGTTAAATTTGGTGGAAGTATACCCACATATGCATAAAGGGAGAGTGAAAAACTATTTAGGAAAATCACTCTCACTATACTCGAATGTAACTCGAACCTCGATATTCCCGTCATCGATGGTTAAAGCTATTGTGAAAGGGATGCCTTAGCCACGCGGCTACTGGAGTGGGCCTTACCAACATATCCAGAGTTTTATTGACAACAGTGTGTTGGTGATTTCATGTCACCGTCACCAGCAAACTGTCACTCCAACTAATTTGTATCGCAGAGTAAAATGTGAGTTTTGGAATAAACACACAACCAAGCTTTAACTTACAGAAGGGTCCGTTTTATTTTCTGTGAACACATTTGACGATCTCCTGCTCGTTAGAGAGTTATAGAAATATAAAGAAGCCTTTAATGTGCATCTCAACATGCACATTTGTCAATGAGTAATAGAGATTGGATTTAACTAGGGTGCCAACAATTCTTTATTGTTGGCCAACTTGGCAAGCTGGACACATTAGGCCTTAGCATGATAATTTTCACACCTTAAGTATAGTTTTGTGTCAGAGCGAACTGTCATCCTATAGCTCAGGGTTCTACAAACTCAGGTATGAGAGCTACTTTCAAATGTCACGCGAGCTACCCAGATTAAAAATGTGTATTAAGGTTACTTGTACAAAAATAATAACACAACAAGTGCTATAAAGGAAGTGGGTTCTGTGGCTTAGTTTCATTATTGTAATTCAAATAATATAAACATGTAAGTACATTTCTATAATGAAATTAATTTTAATGTTAGAGAGTACAATTAATATTCATTTTAAAAACTAAATTAAAGTTGTATATATATATAGCTTGATGTATAACTTACTCTTACTGAGAATAATGTCATTCACTGTCATCCACAATTTGTTAAATATTAGTCGAGTGTCTTTTAACCTCCATTCAAATGCAGTTAGCGAGATGTTCATCTATGAGCCTACTTCTGTCTTTGTTTATCCCAACTTTCAGTCAGTAATGATGACTCACACAAATAGGTTAAGCAGAACAATGGCTTCACCCGGAGTGCAACATGAACTAGAACTGGATATTTTCCCTTCGGTACATAAGGCCATACATATCCCATACTTGAAACACTCTTCAATGATAAGTCAGTTTGGAAAACCATTAGCACCATTTCTAATTTGAAGTCTTCTTGGCTGAAGTTATTATCTCAGAGTTAAAGTTTCTTGGAAAACGCCTGTATATAAGATATCATCTCCCCTAAATTCTTGTTCTGGCACTGAAGTTGTAGGTTTAGTCCACTTAGTTTTTAGCAGGAATGCAAAATCCAGCAGCCACTCAAAATTTTCAGTTTCGGAATAGAGTGCATCACGTTCTTTGAAACAAAAGACTATTGCTGGCAGCATATCATTGAAACGACGGAGGACTCGTCCTTTGCTCAATCAGCGTACTTCCATAGGAGAAGGAGGTCGCCATGCTGACAATTAAGCTCGTCTGTCAGTGCTTTAAACAAACGTCTTTGAAGAGCGTGAGTTCTCACTTGGTTTACAATTTTGATTACAAGCTTCATAACCTCAGTGAATTTAACAAACTTAGCACAAAGGGATTGCTGGTGAACAGTGGCGTATTCTGAGAAAATTAATAGGTATACTGTACTCTAAAAGCTGCAGAAAAGGGATTTGGGGGTCAACGATTCTAAACCACCGTGGGCCAAGAAGATAAAGAAATGCTTCCCCTGGAAATATTTAAACATGAGAACCTTGAGTTTAGAATATTGTATTTCAAACATTTTTTATCTTTTCTGACTCGCATGCTACTTTGGGAATCTTGTTGCCTCCCAAATCCCCTCGTCATTCTTTTTCGACTTATTTATATCTTTGTTTGAAAATCCACCTTTACAGCCTACTACATATTCTGACTTCATTAAAGTACACCAAACATACCAAAACGTGAAACTACCGACAACTGTCATCCACTTAAATTGTAAAGAAATACCAAAACAAAGCACAATGCAGTTCATTGCATACCTAAATCATCAGATATTTAAGTAAAAATGTCAGGGCTAAAGGTGAATTCACACGTACGCTGGTATTTGAAAGCAGTACAGTAAGTTAGCACCGCTCAGAGGTGCAGCTGTTCACACGCTTAGGGAAAGCTGGGAATCTCTGTTTACCCATGAGGCATTGAAACGTCAAAAATAAAAACGAAAATATTACAATCAGTGCAAGTTACTGTATTTTAAATCTAAATGTTTTACTTACTGCCTGGGTTTGATTTTGTCATCGATAAAACTCATGGCTTCTGTTTTAATAGTCACTTTTGAGATACGCCATCTTGAGAATGTGTTGTTTTTATAAATAACGCATGCATGAAAGTTTGCGCATGCGCTTATCTGGTCTTCTTGGCCGGTTTTCTGTAGAAGCGATGGGAAGGTTGAAATTATCTCTACTCGAGCAGTGCAGGCTACGCTAGCCAAGCGGACTTCTTGTGATTGGATTAGAGCTGTCACGTGACCAAATTTCAGCACTGCGAGCGTTTTACAGTGAGCGTGTGAATCCTCAGCGAGAGTGTTAAGAGTACACTCCTGACTGAATCAGAGTGACATACCTATTTAATTGGTTGAGTATAATTAAAATCACACACAGGTAGTATTTTCATTTAATTGAGGTATTTAATGTGCACTTTCTGAACTGATTCTATCAGCACACAATTTATAAACTAACTTAAATCTAGAACAGACACAGCACCCAGCCCTCCGGCCGTTAATTCAACACCGTTAAAAGGGAAATCCAAATTTTACCAATGATATTTTTTGGTCATGCCGGAAATCAAATCCGGAACCCTTAGTTCAGTGGGCAGGCAAACTACCGATTGAGCTAGGGTGTCGGATTCACGGGTAGCAATACGAATAGTAAAAAAAATCATAAAAAGAGTAAAATGAAGCGTTACATGGATCAAGCGTACATCAGAACTTGGTGGGAGGAGTGAGGTAGATTGTCCAACCCACGTTCCAATGATTATTATGAACCTAAAACAATTTATTAAATCCTAGCTATGCTCCAGGAGCTATTTAGATCCGCAAATTGTGATAACAGTAACAAAGGGGAGATTTTTTCCTACTAAGCCTATTACTCTATCGCTACGACTTTGGCTTAATGCTAATACATTTATTTATATCTGAAAATAAATTTAATTATACCGTTTCATGATACATCCTTTTGAAATTGTGAAATTAAACTCTTAACTTTTGGGATTCTTTATGTACAATTTATATAAAATAACACTGACCAATAATTAGATAATGCATGCCGCAAAAAATTATAAACTCATAAGCAACAACTAAAAGAACAAGGTTAACACTCCATAAATACTTCATACTAGAGACAAAATACTGTCTAGCTACTACAGTTTAGTTAACCCCTCATTCCCTCCTCCCCTACTTCACTCGTGTATACTATAAAATGGTGGTAAATATGCTTGCCAAATACATGATGATACATGTGCCTAGAATGCATAGATATAATCAAATAGGTATTAATTAGTACATCATTTCTTAAAGCTTGTTGTTCATATGATTATTTTACAAATATTATTTGCATTTATTCTATTTATTTGAGCTATACTAGCTTAGTAAATAAAATTATTGTGATCTTGATTCTTGAATATTTGTTCAACAGTTGGCACACTGTTTTGCTTGCGATAAGTATTCAGCAGGCCCTGGTTTCTAAACACTCTAGTTCATTGGTCAATGTTTGTTGGTGAGGGGTAAGGGGGAGTGTTGCAATCCCATGGACATTGGTCAAGGTCATTGGAGCTTCTATAGCTTTGCCTGCTGTTTTCAAGCAGCAGGTCCTGAGCGTCATGAGCTGGGTAGGTAGAAGACCCTTTTGGATAAATAATTACTTAAAACACAATATTCTTGAAATATGAACAAATATTAGTTTAAAAAATTAATAATATATAGATACATTATACAAGTATATTAATTCACAATTAAAACATTACTATTTACACAGTTTGCACAGACAGCATAGAATAAAGAAACTAGTCCATGTAGCTATGGGTATGCGCCGCAGGACTAGCATACCCAGAGAATACGCCACTTCTGATGAAGAATATAGTGGTAAGACACAAATTTTGAAAAACTTTCATCTTTCTTACACAAAGCAATGGACATCAGTAATAGCTGTTGTCTGTTGTGATATAGACATTCTTGTATACAGGAATATTATCAGAAGAAATAAATGTTTTGAATTTGTAGTAAATCTTACAAACACGGCTAACTGGGATGTGTAACTCACATTCGTTGATTCGTCAAGTCGAAGTGAGAAATAAAAACATTTACCGTAGTCCTTTTTCAACTGTGAAATAACAGCACAAGACATAATCTCAACTTGTCTCATTACGGTATTGGCAGAGAGCTGGGTCAATTTTATCGCAGATATTATGTAATATTTAATTTTAAAATTGCCAAGTAATGCAAAAAATTATTATTATGTTATTTAACCATCTCCTAAAATGTTTATTATTTTTAGTAACGATCTGGGATCTGCGGTAAGATGCGAAGAGGGAAGTTTTATTTTTAGCTGTATGTTTAGTAAGAACTGACTGTTGTTCACTTAGCAGATATTTTAACTTTCTCACATTTTCTTCCCTGAAGTTATATTTAATGTGAAATCTTTTTATATCGACAAATTAATTATTTTATAATTTCACTCTATATTATCCTTTTTGCCTAAAATACACATATTTTTCACAGTAAACAAACACTTTTCCTCTTAACTGCCATGAAAAATTATCTCTCCTCCCATTCTAAATGGAAGCTATAAGATTTTTGTTTCTTATTTGCATCATTATAAGAAACAAATTATAAACAAAAGGCATACGTTTGAACCATCACTTCTCCTATCACGCAGAAAAGGAGACTATTACTATTACATCATTACATAAATTGTATTAGCCCTCATGGAAAGCTAAAACCCAAAAATGATATCTTATTAGAGGAGCTTCCATTTTACAAATAATAAATGGCTAACAATCAGGAATCTACACAGTATTTTACTATGACCGGTTGTTTTCTATTGAGTACTGCCAGAACAATCAATAATAAATGTATACATTTACCCACTACTAGGGTATACAATAGCTAGTACAAACTATCTTTGAACAGTTAAATACATATGGCGTCTGAAGGGGCTGGAACAAAGCATTATCCCCGCGGGCCACTACTTTAATCTAGAAGTGCTCCCACAGGTTGCTTACCGTAGATAGCTACACAAAAAGGGTGCAATGGTGACTGTAATCAGTCAATGACCTAACTAGGTACAAGAAGAAAGTGTTAGATGATTTGATTGTAGCCATAAAGAGATCGTAACATGGATCATAGCGTTTAGGGTGTCATAAAAATATAACAATGTCTTAATGACTTGGAAAAGGAAATCAAATTCATGGACTCAGTAACAATCACCTGGTCCTATACATATGTAGAGCATAGAGCCTCTTGTTTAAACTATGCCTTATGGGCAAGGGAAATATCCGTCAGACTATCTGACCCAAGAAACAATGTCTGATGGACGTAGAAACCGAGTTTAGAATTTAATGTAGTTTCTAAACAAAAGATACAGATACTTAAAGTCTCAGAAGAGGCTTCCTCTGCGACATGGCGGTGAGTCCAACATCTGACACATCGTGGCCACCAGTATTCTTCGGTGATGAAGTTTTACGTTGAAGTACTTCCTCCGGTGAATAATTACAATGGAATACAAAAATGTGATCCACAAGGAATCCGTCATATAGCAACAGAACTGGCTCGGATTTTGACTACATCTTGATATATAAGGGGAAAAGGGGGGCTAGAGTTGTAGAATTACTCCGCCTTCTCAGCAGTGCTGTCAGAAGGTGTGGTGAAACCAGACAATTATCGTTCTTTTCTTCGATGTGTGCCCTTCGATCAGGACGTGAAAATGCTCGCGGTGTCGTACCGGCAATTTTGTTCGACTCTTGAGCGTTTCCCGGCAACATCAATTCACAGTGAGTTAACACCTGCCACATATTATTGGAATACATTGGTACTTGTTATCTTGTTTTAATTGTCTTTAAGTAATTTTAATTGTCATTATGGATTTTTAATTGTAGATGTCATATTATATAACTGACATTCTACATGGCCTACACTAAAATAAAAAAACGTGGATAAACGTGTTCCTATGAAAGGACTATAAAGCATTCGGACCCTTTTTGATTTGACAGTACAGAACGTGAATATATTAAGCCGAGAACTGTCAGAGCCGCTCCCCAGTCAAGACTGTGTTTTGTCACCCAGATCCCAGCTTACAGCAACCCTGTTCAATCCGACCACATTCTTAAGTCACTTCAGGCGTCATTTTAATCCCTTCCGCCCGCCCGCAAATCACAAATAGTATATCATTGTTGTTATATTTTATTTATATTTTTGAATATTATATAGGCCTTAGATAAGCCACATACAGGTATTGTTAACCCTCAGTAAGACTACGAGGAATAACGATTACAAATTATGGCATTTGACTTACAAAAGTCCACTTGGTGTTCATGTCCAGCCCCCGACCTTCGTTCTGCCTGGCTGCTTCTTTCCTTAATGCTGTAGCAATTATTGCCACAAGTTAACCAAAGTTGGGCTAGTCAATCAAAACATCACTTACCCAATTTCACCGACCAGACTATGCAGCGGGAAGAACACACGTCAGCACGCAGTAACAATACCCAAACATCTTAGAGCTCCGAGGCTATTGACACATCATGCCACTAGACACCACCCGTCTCAATAACAACATGGACATGTAGAAAAAATTAGAAACTGCCAGAAGACTATCGACGCTTCTAGTACCGCGCACATCCCCTCTCCCAGTGTGTTTGAATTCAGTGATCCTCACCCTTGTGTAATCCCGTCTCGAGTGTTCGATGAGTTGTGCTCCATATAAAAGACCGTCCGTCAAGAATGAGACCACTCTTGGATTAGGCTCGGACACTAGAACGAAGCGTAGGCTTCGAGGACATACCTATACAATGTAAGGAGAAATTATGTTTGGCGTAAATTAATAAATATTGTAACTTTTCTAAATTCCATTTTGGTCATTTTTACGTTTAAATATTGTTGTTGATATCTTATATGAATCTTCGTTCTTTTACAGAATATAGAGTAACTTTTTTATTTTGCAAAAGGATTGTAGTGAAATATGACTTTGGTTAAAAGAAAGTAATGCGGGGAAGTTTTTATTTTAGAAGTTAGGTCTGAATTTTTTCCAATTGTTAATTAACTTATGCGTTTCAAAATAAATATATTTATTGTTAGTTAACTTATGCGTTTCAAAATAAATATATTTAGTTAATGTTGAAAGTGTGTTGCGATGCAAAATGAAGTAATATTTATAGGGAAATGTAGTTCTAACATTAGGACATTACTTTTCAATCGCTAACATAATTATTCATTACGTTGATAGCTACTCTTATCTAGTTAACGTTATTTATCTAACTTATGAGTTGTGTTTCAATGTCAATCAAATGTTGACAGAGTTGGTTAATAATATTTAGGCTAGACGATTAGACTAGTCGTTTGTTGTGTAACCACGGAACTTTAAAGTTGTTGGCTAAGATTTTGTATTACTTTTTCACAACTAGCACTGAAATATGTTAGATGTTGTCATACGACATTTAAATAAGCCCATGCAGTTAAATTTAATTAACATATGTTCATAAATATTTTTTGTGAAGAACATAAAGGTTATTGTTGCACTTTAGCTTTTGCTAATATTGTATCTATACGAAACTTTCGAAGATTCGTTAAAAGAAGGGCATTGTTCTCTAATAAGATTTTGTCTGAAATAAAATCAAAGTTTTCTTTAAGACTGTTTACTATTCTAGTTACGCCATTTATCCCTAGGTTTTATTATGTGTAATTTCCCAGTCCTTTTAACTTAGTCTCCGACTTCGTCATATGAAACATAATTTGATCTTTGAAGTTGGACAGTGTTTTTTTCACGCTTCTAGGAAGTGAGTGGCGTGCGTTAGAGATGGGTTGTATACCCTGCTAATCTTGGGCTCAAAACATAATGTTAGTTACACTGCGCACTCCTATTAGTCTAAAGGTTTTGTAATGTTAATTATTTAATTGTATTGAATCCCTCTAGTTCTAGAGCTTGGATTACAAGCTGCGTACTCTGCTCATAGAGTGCGCGTAAGTGTTACTTCTCTATCCTAATTGTGTTTTTTGACCTGTTTCATGAACTCATCCTCCGACATGGCCACCCCACTGGGAAGCTTGATCAGCACCAGATCCGACGTCTATGGACTCAAAACTGGGGAGCTTCACCGGGAGCTCAAGGCAAGAAATATATCATTCCCCCCCGAGGCAACTGTTGGTGAGTTGCGGTCCCTGCTGTCTGAAAGTATCAGTAAGTTCAGCGACACAGACAATATTAATATTAGCTATGACATTAGCCACCCCCCTCTGGAACACTCCGAACCATGCAAGTCAGGTCCTTTAGAATTAGATGGGGCTCGAAAGCAAATTACACCCCCGGGGCTTCTTTTAGTTATCAGCCGGTTACTGCCACCTCTAAAACTCAGAGTAAAGTTGCAAGTGAGCGTTTGAAGCTACTTCCTGTTTGTGACGGCCAGTCTTGTTCTGCTTTGTTTAATTTCTTGTTAGAAGCTAATAGAATTGCCAAACTTAGGCTTGTAGGCGATATCGAGTTCCTTACGTTATGTTTAGGGAGAACTTCGGGTTTTTTAGCGCATCTAGTTTCGGAATGTTTACAATTAGCTCTTCCTTGGAATATGGTAAAAAGTCACATCCTTGAGTCCTTGTGTTCTAGGAGAGACAAAGAGAAACTTTATAATGAGAAATTGAGGCGTTTTCAGCGGCCTCAGGAACCATTTCGGTGATTCATCCTGGCTATCTCTGAATCCGAGGAGATATTAAATCTTAACTTAGCGGAGGAAGAGGTAGTTGAAATTATTTAGAAAATGTCTCCCCGTTGACGCGGAGACATTTTATATTTTCACACAAACCAGCCACCCTGGCAGAGTTATATTCATTAGCCAGTAATATTGAGGGTTCGTTACTAGCAGAAAAATAATACCTTGAAAAATTTTCTGCGCGAGTTCAAAATAGTTCCGCTCCAAATAGGGCGGTTTCAGCCGCGGTAACTACTCCACTTGATTCTAATATGTCCGCTACCCGCGGAGTAAGGCCTCTTGGTGTTATCAGAGCAGGAAGACGAGTAGATGTATCTCGTATCAAGTATTTTCGTTGTGGTCGTTTTGGGCATTACCAACGTGACTTTTGGCGGGAAACGTGTAACGCGGGGTGGAGAAAAGGGGGCCACCACGCGTAAGGTTTCTAAGCATAATTGTCCCCTCCCTCCTGTTGTAGAGGTTACGATTGGGTCAAAGACTGGCTCTGCCTTGCTGGATACTGGCTCCAGTGGATCATTTATTAACTCTACCTTTTTAAATAATATAATTGGGTCGAAGAAAATTCCTATTGAACATATTGATACCAAGCCATTCATTGTGGGAAATGGAAACTTGTTATTGGCTAGAAAGAATATAAATTTGTCCATTAAAATAGCCGGTTTTTCTTGGAAAAGAAGTTTGTTTTGTGTTCCTGCCCTCCCCTATGATATAATTTTGGGTAATGATTTTTTATGGGAAACCCGTGCTATAATTAATTCTAGTCGTGGGGAATTGTCTTTCGAATTCGCCCCAAGAAGTATTATTGCTTTATTTCGTTCTTCTATTAAGTCTTCTATGTATGTTATGAATAGTGACGAAGATATGGTTAATGGGACTGTTTCGAGGTTTTCGGATGTTATTACTCCTAGACTTGGAAAATGTGACGTATTACCTTATGAAATTGTGGTTGAGGACAACATTCCGGTGAGGTCAGGTCCCTACTCTTGCGCCCCCCCAAAAATGAAGATATTTAGAGAGTTGATTGATGATATCGAATCCAAAGGAGTCATACGTCCATCTAATTCTCCCTATGCCAGTCCCGCTTTCATTATACCTAAGAAGGGGGAAGGTTATAGATTGGTTGTGGACTACAGGAAAATCAACAAAAAAATCCAGTTCGATCCTTATCCGATGCCGAGTATCGACTCAGCCTTTCAGCACTTAGGTAGAGTGAAAGTATTCAGTTTAATTGATCTTAATGCAAGTTTTCTACAATGCACCTTTGTCGAGTCATCAAAGAAATATACGGCCTTTGTCACCCCATGGAGACAGTATGAGTTTAATCGCGTTCCTCTCGGTTGTATTATTGGTGGACAGGCATTGAGTCGCGTTTTGGATCAAGTCCTTGCTGATATTAAATTTGATTATGTATTCAACTATCTAGACGATATCTGTGTGTATAGCGACTCGATGAGTGATCATGTGAAGCATTTAGAGGAAGTGTTGAGTCACTTGCGTAGAGTAGGCTTAACAGTTAATCCTGATAAGGTCACGTGGGCAAAGCCATCTATTAAATACCTAGGTTATGTTATCTGTTCGGGAAATCTTCTCATAGACCCGGAGCGCATCCACCCCATTGTTGAATATCCCCGCCCAGAAATCTTAAGGGTGTCATGTGTTTCATCGGGATGTGCGCCTATTATGCTAGGTTCATTCCATCTTTCTCTGAAATAGCCGCGCCTCTTAACTCCTTAAAAAAGAAGGGCGTTGTCTTTTGTTGGGGTGAGGAGAAAGCTCGTGCCTTCGATATGCTGAAAAGTAAACTCATCTCACCCGAGGTATTGTGGATGCCCGACTTTTCTATGCCATTTCTTCTTCACGTGGATGCTTCGGCAGTTGCTCTGGGTGCTGTGCTTTCTCAACGGACTCCGGAGGGTGTCAGGCCAGTGGCGTTCGCTAGCCGGACACTCACCGAGGCCGAGAGAAGGTACAGTGCCTATGAAAAGGAATGCCTTGCTTGTGTCACTGGTATAGAACGATTCGCGGATTATTTAGAGCAGAGAACATTTGAATTGTACACTGACAACATGGTGCTTGCATGAATGTGGAATCATCCAAAACAATTAGGCAAAGTAGGGAGATGAGTTTGGAGGTTATCAAGATTTAAATTTTTGACCCATCATATCTCTGGGAAACTCAATGTTACTGCTGATGCTCTATCACGCATGGCGGAAGACCTTAATCCTATAGAGGGAGAGGAAGTTGCGCCTGCGTCGCTTGTGATTAAGTCGATCCCGAGTCCTTTGTTTCTATCCGGGATCACCAGGGCAGTGACCCATGGTGTCAGGAGATTATGGAGAGGATCAGGAAAGGGGAACAGGTGGGGCAATATTCTATATTGAGGGATCTTCTTGTGATTTTTCTTTCTAAAGGAAAAGGCAAGAAAGTTGTTGTTCTGGCGTCTGTACGCCCCATGTTAATGAAATATTTTCACAATTCGATATTTGGATGTCACCTTGTTGTATTAAAGACTGTCAAGAAAATCTCGAGAGAATTCTTTTGGCTTGGGCAATTTCAGGACGTTAAGGAATGGGTTAGTCGGTGTGAAGACTGTCAGGTGGCCAAACCGGCCCATAATTCCAGGGTTGGGCTGCATTCGGCCGATTTAGCCCAACGCCCTTGGGAGAAGGTGTTCGTTGATTATGTGGGGCCTATCACCCGATCAACCCTTGGTAACTCTTGTATTCTTGTTTTGGTTGATGCATTTTCCAAATTCGTTATTTTGATTCCTTTGCGGAACATGAAAGCTACAACTACTGTAAACGCCCTGTGTCGGCGTGTGTGGGCATTCTTTGGGGCCCCCAAGACCATAGTGAGTGATAACGGACCTTGTTTCCGATCAACTACTTTCCATGATATGTGCTTCGGGTGGGGCATTAGGCATATTACCACCAGTCCCTACCACCCGGGACCCAACCATGTTGAAAGGTTTAACAGGAACCTGGGAATAGCCCTGACCATTTTTCATAATCAGGTACAACAGAAGTGGGATAGAGAGTTAGATTTCTTGAATATGGCTTTTAACTACGCCTATCACGAATCGACTGGTTGCTCGCCGGCTTCCGTGTTCCTTGGGCGGGAGCTGATCCACCCTTTATTTAGTATTTGGGACATTCATCCCCTGTTAGAAGATAGTGACGAGGTTTCCTTGGAGGATAGATGTAGGAGTGTCTTGGACCATCTTAGGAAGGCACAGAAAAGGGTGGCTAATGCATATAACAAAGGTAGGATTCCCGTTTCATTTAAATTTGGAGACCTTGTTTTATGTTAAGAGTTTCCCTTGAGCTCCGTGGTCGAAAAAAGATCTGCGAAGCTGTGCCCCAAGTGGTGTGGTCCATGGGAGGTGACTAAGTTTCTCACCCCTGTCACTGTCCTCCTTCAGAAAGATGATGACGTTTCCGAGTCGAGACGCGCTCACGTCAGTCACATAAAGAGCGCGAATCCAAGCGTCCCTAGGGATAACTGATGGTATATCGTGTTACTTAGGTTAGTATTTTGCATATATGTAGATAGTGATAAGTTAGTTTTAAGTATGAGTATCACCATGATAAAAAAATTTAGCCCGGGCCCGTGGCAAAATGAACATTTAATAAATTGTGGACTCCTTCTAAGGAATAAGTTGAGTGAGCATAATATGGGACTGTGACCATAATCTTTTATATAATCAATATTGTGGACCTGATAATATGGACGACAGGAGACCATAAATAGTGACAGTGTATATAATGTGCTATATGTTCTCATACCTCGTCTGAAGATTTACGCCATTACGTCCTCGTATGAGAGCGAGGGTGTAAAATAAATGGCTAGTAGAAGCGTGTGTCTTTCAAGAAGATGAAATCAGAATAATGAATAGGTGGAACTGTTCAAAGGTATTATAATTTATCGGTTTTGGTGAACACTAACACTTGTCTCTTATGTGCACCTCTGAGAACTCCCTTTACCTCACATCTTCCGTCCCCTTAATTCACCTGTCTGTGCGCGGTGGTATGGAACACTGAGGAGAAACAACGTCGAGACATGGAAGGAGTCATTGGCAACTCCAAGATAAATTATCCTGGGTGGCTGAGATCAAGACCGAGAAGTGGTGAATGGTGGACCTGTCCAGGATGGGACAGATAACGGCAGTGGATGCGGTTCCTCAAACTATGTGGGGGCCAGACATCTCAAGAAAAATAGTGCTGGACCATGCTGGTGACAATGTGGGAAGAACTACAAAAGTAATTCCAAGCATCTCCATCTTCCCGAGGCGCCAGGAACAGTCAGCGGTGCCGACGACAACCCCCCCCCCCCCAAACGCAAGAGCAAGGGAGGGAGATTTGTAGCAATTATTGCCACAAGTTAACCAAAGTTGGGCTAGTCAATCAAAACATCACTTACCTAATTTCACTGACTAGACTGGCTGCGGGAAGAACACACGTCAGCACGCAGTAACAATACCCAAACATCTTAGAGCTCCGAGGCTATTGACACATCATGCCACTAGACACCGCCACCCGTCTCAATAACAACATGGACATGTAGAAGAAGAGAGAAACTGCCAGAAGACTCTCAACGTTTCTAGTACCGTGCACATCCCCTCTCCCAGTGTGTTTGAATTCAGTGATCCTCACCCTTGTGTAATCCCGTCTCGAGTGTTCGATGAGTTGTGCTCCATATAAAAAAAGACCGTCCGTCAAGAATGAGACCACTCTTGGATTAGGCTCGGACACTAGAACGAAGCGTAGGCTTCGAGGACATACCTATACAATGTAAGGAGAAATTATGTTTGGCGTAAATTAATAAATATTGTAACTTTTCTAAATTCCATTTTGGTCATTTTTACGTTTAAATATTGTTGTTGATATCTTATATGAATCTTCGTTCTTTTACAGAATATAGAGTAACTTTTTTATTTTGCAAAAGGATTGTAGTGAAATATGACTTTGGTTAAAAGAAAGTAATGCGGGAAGTTTTTATTTTAGAAGTTAGGTCTGAATTTTTTCCAATTGTTAATTAACTTATGCGTTTCAAAATAAATATATTTATTGTTAGTTAACTTATGCGTTTCAAAATAAATATATATTTAGTTAATGTTGAAAGTGTGTTGCGATGCAAAATGAAGTAATATTTATAGGGAAATGTAGTTCTAACATTAGGACATTACTTTTCAATCGCTAACATAATTATTCATTACGTTGATAGCTACTCTTATCTAGTTAACGTTATTTATCTAACTATGAGTTATGGTTCAATGTCAATCAAATGTTGACAGAGTTGGTTAATAATATTTAGGCTAGACAATCAGACTAGTCGTTTGTTGTGTAACCACGGAACTTTAAAGTTGTTGGCTAAGATTTTGTATTACTTTTTCACAACTAGCACTGAAATATGTTAGATGTTGTCATACGACATTTAAATAAGCCCATGCAGTTAAATTTAATTAACATATGTTCATAAATATTTTTTGTGAAGAACATAAAGGTTATTGTTGCACTTTAGCTTTTGCTGATATTGTATCTATACGAAACTTTCGATGATTCGTTAAAAGAAGGGCATTGTTCTCTAATAAGATTTTGTGCTGAAATAAAATCAAAGTTTTCTTTAAGACTGTTTACTATTCTAGTTACGCCATTTATCCCTAGGTTTTAGTTATGTGTAATTTCCAGTCCTTTTAACTTAGTCTCCGACTTCGTCATATGAAACATAATTTGATCTTTGAAGTTGGACAGTGTTTTTTCACGCTTCTAGGAGTGAGTGGCGTGCGTTGGAGATGGGTTGTATACCCTGCTAATCTTGGGCTCAAAACATAATATTAGTTACACTGCGCACTCCTATTAGTCTAAAGGGTTTGAAATGTTAATTATTTAATTGTATTGAATCCCTCTCGTTCTAGAGCTTGGATTACAATGCCATCAACAGTCAAGACCTACAACTCAGCGTTGCACCTTGAAGCTGTCATGCTATCATTCCCTCCATTCCAAGTTCAAACCATTGGCATTGGTTGTTCGATTTGATTGGTCGTATTCCTCATCTCCTTTCTCCAAGTCTTGTGATAGTTTTCAATTGTATAAAACGAGCTGCCTGATAATAATAAAAACACAGTATACTTTATATCGCTCTACTAAGCTGGTGTATTTTCGATTACCGAGGACCTCCCACACAACTCTACTTCGAGCCGGCGCTAGATTGGATCATTATGGACGGAACTTTTGGCCAACCCGGGCAAAGATATCCCCCACCCCCAGGAGGATCAAGATTACCAGCTTGTATCGTATTATGTAACCATAAAGCTTGTTTATTTAGGACCTTGTGTTCATATTAGACTATTGTCAAGATTGGGCTGTTAATCAGAACACTCACTTAACGACTGCCCTTTTTCTAGTGTTCTAGCTATGTTCAATAATTAGATCTAACCTCAATTAAGCTTACAAGTTTAAATGTTGTATCCCTCGGATCATGCACTGTTCATATGAGTCGCTTATCGACAGCTTATTTGTAGTATGATCAAGTTAGCTAATTAGTTGAGCTCTTAATCTTGCTCTGATAAAATTGTCTTATTTTTTAGCCTCAGCTATTCATTTGTGTCAATCGTATTTAGCATTTACTATAATACTGATATGTACGAGGTCAGCTTGGCATTGTGATGCTTTGTTAAAATATGTGCTACTAAACCTGGAGAAGCTGAATTGTATCTATTTTTGTACCGTGGCTACAAACTATAACCAGCAAACCTCCTCCTCCACCAAGTGTACATCCAGCACTTACCCCATTTAACGGCTATACGGAGCAAGAAGACATGCCAGCCGACGACTGTGACCGCCACTAAGAGTAAACAATATCTGGGGCCTGTCGGGAACGTGCAGTTTTTTCCACAGGACTAAACCCATGAGGTGGTCTGTGCGCAAGCGCGGCCTTGTGGAGGTCATTGGACCTGTAGTGCTAAGTGTGCCCTACCCCCATCTTCTACTAGCTCACAGCGTTGTGCGCAGGCGCTGATGAGGTAATCTAAGCTCTCATTTGCTATGAATGACATCACTTTACGTCATGTAATCCATCCTCATTTCCCCCGCTGTTACAAGCAGAATATAAGCAAGTGCTCAGCAATTCTCAGTACTCTTTGACGCTAATAGTTCTAAGGAACATCTTAGAATGAATGTAAGTAGGCGTAATGTTTGGGTATTCTAATATTTTTTTTTTTTACATTTGTGGGTAGGGTTTGCGTTCAGATATATATGTAGACAATTTTGCTCCGTAATTTATATTAGGTTTTTTTGGGCGCTTCTATATTATTTCTAAGTTGCGGAAATTGTCTTATAATATTTATTTAATACGGCTAATTTAGTTTAGCTAAGATTAGCGTATTAGTTGACCTTTTGTCTTTCCACGTTGAAATTGTTTGTTAAAGTTTGGATCAGAGGATTAGACTTTTTTTACAATGGTGTATAGTTAGTTTATATTATTCGTAGGTATGAAGCAGTTAGAGTGAGAATTAATGGGATGGAACAGCCTAGATTTCTGTAACTTTTTTTGTGTGCACTTTATTGACAAGCCAGTCTTTTGAGATTTGAATTCGAAGTAACGCTTATATGTTTCTTGTAGAATCCCTATTGTGAGATTGTATATTACGGAAATATTAGAGCGATATTTTTATGTTGTAAACTGACTTTACTGCTTGTCCTATAATTAATAATTCATAAACTCCTATTCTAATTTTGTTTAATTGGAGAAAATTTATGTTATGTTTAAATATTTAATATATCGCGCAGAACTTGCACCCTTATGTCATTTTAGAAAATTATAAGCTTAGATATATACCATTAAATTTTTGATCAACTGGAGAGGATTTATGTTATGTTTAAAAGTCTAATATGTTGCGTATAAGTCGCAACCTTGTTTCATCTTATAATGTTACAAAATCTAATATATACTTGTTATAAATAAACTTGCTGAAAGGCCCTAACTCTTACTACTCCTTTTTTTATTTAACTATAACTCTAATTTCCTGACAAAAATAAACAAGGTTAGGTGTTGACACCTGGGTTTGGTTGGATTGAGTGGTGGTCATTAAAGGTCCCTGATGATTTATTATCATATTTCTTTTTGTATGACACTCTCGCTGTGGTGATATTTTGGTCAGTTAGGGAAAGGACGCAACCACCATAGGGATTGTATACATTCAGACATTTCTTAAACAAGCACCACAAATAATTAGTCTGATTTGTATCCATTCCCATAATACCTACAAAATCCTGAATTGTATCCATTCAGACAGTTTTCAAATAAACGACTTTAACAAAAATCTTCTGCAATATCTGCAATACATCCACAAAATCATGAATTGTATCCATTCTGAATGGTCTCCTTTTAGTCATTTTCTTAAACAAACACCGCAATTAAAAAGTCTGATTTGTGTCAATTCTCATAATATCCACAAAATCCTGAATTGTATCCATTCTGTATGGTCTCCTTTTAGTCATTTTCTTAAACAAACACCGCAATTAAAAAGTCTGATTTGTGTCAATTCTCATAATATCCACAAAATCCTGAATTGTATCCATTCTGAATGGTCTCCTTTTAGTCATTTTCTTAAACAAACACCGCAATTAAAAAGTCTGATTTGTGTCAATTCTCATAATATCCACAAAATCCTGAATTGTATCCATTCTGAATGGTCTCCTTTTAGTCATTTTCTTAAACAAACACCGCAATTAAAAAGTCTGATTTGTGTCAATTCTCATAATATCCACAAAATCCTGAATTGTATCCATTCTGAATGGTCTCCTTTTAGTCATTTTCTTAAACAAACACCACAATTAAAAAGTCTGATTTGTGTCAATTCTCATAATATCCACAAAATCCTGAATTGTATCCATTCTGAATGGTCTCCTTTTAGTCATTTTCTTAAACAAACACCGCAATTAAAAAGTCTGATTTTTGTCAATTCTCATAATATCCACAAAATCCTGAATTGTATCCATTCTGAATGGTCTCCTTTTAGTCATTTTCTTAAACAAGCACCACAAATAAAATGTCTGATTCATATCCACTAGAAATATTTGCATTATACCAACAAAATCCTGAATTGTATCCCTTTAATTGCGGTGCCACTGGTCTGATAGATAGCAACAGCAGAGACATCCATAACTCATTCCATGTTTACTAGAGAATAGCACTATCACTAAGTTAATATATAAAAAATACATAAATACTTATTCTTGTTTCTTTTAAAACAATAATAAAAGGGTACTTTACAAATTATTGATTTTTTAAATAACTATGATCTAGTTTAAAATTGATACATGGGGAAGTACTTCCTAAAATAAATTAATGTTTTAAATGGTTTGAAAAATATAATATTTCAGGATCCTGAAATTTCATAAAAAATGTGTTGAAGCCTCAAAGGCCAAGTTTTGTTCGGGTGGGTTCGTTTATAATATAGAAAACTATAATTGCCTATTAAATACTTTGTTGCCTTGTTGTGACATTATTTGAATATTCATGTTATAAATAATAACGTTTTTATGTGATTGATGAGACTTTGGTTGATTTGTTTGGATTATATATAATTTATTTTACAATATTAATTTTGTTATCATTGGGGTTTTGTTTTGTATTTATGTGTAGAAATGGCAAAAAATATAAAACTTATTATATGAGGGCAAATAAAAACAAGGAATCCCGCTCTCTTTATATGCTTACGGTTATAGAAATAAACATAAGTGTTTAACTTATAGGTTTACTGGTACATAATCACTTTTAACCATAGTTTCAAGAATTACCTTCATATTACAAGATGAATTTTATCATTTAACTGTTAAAAGCAAATATTTTTATTTTTTAACACTGACCTCCCTCTCGTTTCAATACAGCTGGATACATGGTTAGTCATTTCTACTTATAGCAGGCCTAATGGGAATATAATCACATTGTCACATTGTCTGATCATATAAGTTTAGCTGTTGGAGAGAGTGGTAAATATAAACACTAATTTTTTTTTGGGGGGGGGGGGGTTCAATCAAAATTTACAAAATTACCACATAAAATGAAGGCCAATATTCAAGTTGAGTATAATAGCCTATAAATAAGGTTTCTTAATCCAACTTCAACCCATGTAGCCCTACATTATAAAATGATGAGATTATCTGTATATAATAGGATATGACACTTTAACACAAATCTATGAAGATTAAAAGCATGAAATTACAAAAACATTGTTTATTTATTGCCCTGTGTGAGACATAACCTACTTTAATCCTTGCTTGTAGTGGATGAAAGTTTTGCGGTCCAAAAGTTTAATAAAATGATGGAAATGAACTATTCCACACCCACATATACTATACTGGAAGAAGTAAGGGGTACTTATTGGACTAGTGGGACCAAACCTAAGAAATGAAAACTCAGTGGACCAGCAGTACATAGTAACATCAGTAGAGAAAGGGTCGATGGAAGTAATACGAAGAATACTGTGAAATGGGAAGAGTCCGTAGAACTACATGGAAGCTAGGGATGGGTCTGTGACTAGCTGGGAGGTGTACTAGCGTAGCATAGAGATAATTATGGAAGTGTTAATTTCTGAGACATATAACCAGGATCGGGTCCATAAAAAGCAGGTACACCTGCAGATAGTGAGGTTTGGGCTCAGGGTGTGGATTGGAGCCGAACAGCAAGAGGAGCAATTCCATATTCAAGTAAGGAAAACAATAGTGAATGCGTTGGACAAATATTGGGAGGACCATTATGGTATAAAGGACATAGAGTATCTATGGCTGGTGGATGTGATGGACAAACTCAGGGATAAAGAAGAATTAAGAGAAAAATATGGGGTAAATATTTTCGCATCAAAGGAGCCCCCATACAGAGTAAGGTGAAACGTAAGTGGGAAACTCCTGGTCACAACTTATGCGTGGGATGGTAATAAGTGGCCAGGAAACGAGTTCTGGTAATGACATTTGGGGTAAACAGGAGTTTCGGTGGCAGCGTCAACGTAACAAGCTTAGGTGCAGAACCCAATAATCAACAAAGGGTTGAGGGAAAAAAGGAGAAGAGTAACAGAGTCCTTCGGGGAAATAGGTGACAAAGAAGGTAAAAAGAAGTGGATAGAGGAGAAAGGGAAAAACGAAAAAAGGGGAAGGAAGAAGAAGAAAGAGGAGTATTAAGACAAAATGGTGGAAAGGATCAAGAAAGGGTGAAAGCGAGATTGGGGAGTAGCATTCATAACATGTTAGGGAAATGGTCCTCTAAGGAAAGAAAGAAGGAATGGAAGAAAGGTATAGGAGGGAGTGTGGAGATGAAGCAAAGGGAAGAGAAAGAGGAAGGGAAGATAAAAGATAAAAAGGAGTATATATATATATATATAGTATATTGGCATTTAGTGGGAATTTTGTATTATATAAACAAGGATGTATAGAATAATTTTCTGCCAACAACAGAATCCCATCCGATGACCATGTTGGTGCCATTTCTACCATTTCTCTACACACAGTCTCAGCGAGCATTGATTGGTCGAATTACACAAACTAGTGTGGAAACTAGTAAGAAAATAGCGCCTATTCTATCCTCACAACTAGTATGGTAGCCAGTACCAAGAAGCATAACCAGTAGTATACTTTTTTATGACACTAGCGTCGTGCGATACGAGTATAATGCTGTAAATTTGTCATATGATAGTATTTATATACAAGGTTGCCAACAAGACTATACTAGGGTTATTTATATATTAATATCTATATCTTTGTGTACAAAACAAGCGCCTTCTACACAGGTATATTATGTAATGTTTATAAAAATAAGTCTAAAAAATAAAAATTCATGCTTAGATTTTAAAATAATAAGACCACAAGTAAAAGAAAAATCTTTTTTATATTAACATAGAGATAGTGCTGCTCTCTAGTAAACATGGATTGAGTTAAGGTGAGTCTATGCTGTTGCCATCTATCAGACATGTGGCACCGCAATTAAATTGATACAATTCAGAATCGATAAAGTTCAGGATTTTATGGATATAATGAAAATATTTCTAATGTATACAAATCTGACATTTTATTGATGGTGCTTGTTTAAGAAATGTCTGAATGGATACTATTCAGAATGGATACAATTCAGGATATTGTGGTTATAATGCAAATAATTACAGTGAATACCATCAGGATTTTTTTAAACTCATTTATTTGAAAACATTCTGAATGAATACCATGCAGAATGTTACTATTCAGGTTTTTGTGGATATTATGAGAGTAACGATGTTACACCAAAGAAAAAACAAACTGTAAAATGGTCCGTAACATGGGGCTGTACTCACCGCCACCTTGCTGAATGGGGCAATCCAGAACTCACAAATAACGACACCCTCCACCAAGGGAAGTACAACGCGAACTGAAGCGAGGTCGAACTCAACACCCCGCTCGTGATGGTTGCCACGCCCGCAATAAACAAAGACTGAGTTTGACCAGGTAGTTTCGGGTTCCGGCTGTTGAAGTTTCCTAGCACTTTCAATAGTTCTCAGTGTCACCGTTTCCTCCACCAGAGCGCTGTTCCCCTCCCTTCTTTTGTTTGTTATTCTCCACCCAGCTTACCCCTCTCTGTGAATTTGCTCGAGTTTGCGTGCTATAAAATGGCTTGTAACGTTAGACTATTTACTCATTGTAACACCGGCATTTATAAGGTGAGGGTGTAAACTTAAATCTTCTCTAGGGCATGAACTTCCGAATTCAGTTTCGATATCATTATGGGGGGGTTTCACTTTACAAAATTGTTGTTTGGAATTAACTTTAAAAATGAATAAATTCTTTCTTTGGGGCTTTGGAAATATCTCGTGGAATTGTTGCTAGTATATGTAATTGTAAATATGTAGGGGTTTTACCGGCGTGCTCTAACCATTAGCTTGTGGAACACCCCCTTCTCCTCAACTGGACAAGGGCAGGTGAACACGTACAATAAGGTAAAGAGGGCATGAAAACAACAAGAAAATGAGTTAATTGCAGAAGAGCGTTAGGACCGCATATTTGTTGATAGGCCTATACTTGGACCTATTCAATAATCTGCCGCCATGAACCCTTCTCAATCACCATCCACTACTATACCTAAAGACTCAAAAGGAACGGTACGAGAGTCTTTTGTTTGATCAGCCAAAATTACTTTGAACTTGTCGAAGTAAATTAAAAATTGCGAGTCTAATAAATAATTATTTATTTGAGAATAGGTTAACAATAATTATATATGTATATATGTGACAATATATATATATAAGTAACAACAGATAGTTACAAGAGAATTACATAAAATAAAAAAGGGTTATGCCCATAACAATACTGAGGCGCTGTATCCATAGCAACCTTGTCCTAACGGTTACTTTTACAATGTAGCCATTACATAAACAAAAAAAAGAGGTAAAGGGGTTATGCCCATAACTATACTGAGGCGCTGTATCCATAGCAACCTTGTCCTAACGGTTACTTTTACTACGTAGCTTACGGCCCCTTAACAGGCCTCAGCGGCAACCCGCAGTGCGCGCTTCATAGTTACAAAACATTGGCGTATTACTTAAATGCCAACCCTAAAGGAAGTAATATACTTATATTATTCTTAGCCCAAATTAATCCAGGCATTCGCCTTGTAAAGGTATGTTAAAAAAAATATAAAAGGTCCCTCATAGTTTAAATCACGGGACAACAAGCCGGAAGGGCAAAACCCTAGCAATATATTTAACAAATTATATATAGCATTACGTCATATTAACGTACTTAGCCATTCTTACAATATTACAGAAAATGACAGATGAAAGTCGAAAAGGAAATTTAGAATGTACTGGCCAAAAAGAGAATTTAGACCTAACCTATAGCCTATTTAAAATATTCTTTAAATATTTCCCAAACAGTAAATTTTGAGTAGTACGGCCGAAATTTGAATTTATACCTTTGGGAATAATCCCATCCCGTGATGTGTGTCCAAGACACGGGCAAACCAAGAAGTGCCGCTTAAGGCAAACGACATCAGATTATAAGCAATTTTTTTCTGAGAGGAGGGGAACATAGGGGAAGCCAAAAGAACATAGTAGAATATTCACATGAAACAGCGGGATTGGTGGTAAAGAACAAATAGGTCATTGGAGAGACGTCGGGAACATCACGTGATCACTGTCTGACCACTTCCCATGGGGCAACGCGAGAAATGCCACGCTCACCACGCCACACCTCCACAGTCTATCAGTTACGACTTTTCTCTCGGGGTGAGAACAATGTACACTGGCCGGGATGTTTGTTGATGAGACTTCACACACGGAGACCGAGAAACGGGGCAGTTTTGGTGAGTCTTGTTATGTCCACTCTTCCTGGTTGTAGACTTGGTGTTATTTAACTCATATTTGCTTCTTGCTTGTAACGTTGATCTCAAGCAACGTTACAAATCTCGCCCCCTGGACAGATGGGTGATGAGTTCTCTTGCTACCTTTTTTTACATAACAGTCTCGATACACGGGTAGTTCTCTTCTTTACAGTAGGCCCCGTGTGTCTCATCCCTCCCAATACATCTTACATGACGTAGGCACCTGGCTGTGGCATGAGCGCTCCCATATTCCTGGGTCTTCAAACAGATCCCATTCCAGCCTCTCCAATGTAGGGGGATGGGAAGGGAGTGGCTCAACAGGAGCGGAAGTCCTCTCAGAGATCACTAAACAAAGCAAAAAACAAAAGCAGTAACATGTCCTTGATTATACATATCAAGGGCTTCTATGCCCGACCGCACTATTTGACTTATTTTATCCAAAGTCATTAGTTTTCACAGGGACAAGTTCCACAATAGTCTGAGCATCTTTTACGTTATACGTACCACTGGCCTTGCTAAACAAGGTCTCTTTCTTATTGTCAAACAATTGCTCACACAGAGTTCACTTAATTTTGACACATAATTTTATACGGAAGTTCACTGAATGTCTTCATGGCGAAAGTTCATTCAGTAGATGCCACAAATAGAGAATTGATTAAACCCTAACACTAAACCTAACATCTAATTACATGATAACAAAAATACGGCACATGCTTCGAAGCATGCAGATTTAACACAAATAATTACGACAAATTTAAGAAAAGGAGTATTAATATGTAACTAAACCTAACTTAACCTAAACTTAACCTAAACTAGGTAGTGGCTTGATAGTCACAACGGTGGCCACCAAGTCACGACCCAGTGACTTCTTGATCAATTTAGTTATGACGGCAACATTTTAAGATGGCTAACATGGGCTCTTCTCAAAAGATTCTCGTCCTCCTGGTCTTTCAGACGCACGCTGACAGGGGTGAGAAACTGATCGATCAGCCATGGACCACTCCATTTTTCACACATTTTCGCTCAGATCTTCTCAATAGCGGAGCTGAGGGGAAACTCTCTGCAGAGGACGGTGTCTCCGACCTTAAAGGGAACAGGGATCCTACCTTTGTTATAGTTTGCTGCTACTCTACGTTGAGCCTTTTTCAAACTTTCTAGCGCGAGGCGACACCTATCTGCGTGGGGTACAACGTCATTCTCATCAAGCAAAGGGTGGATGTCCCATACAGCTAACAAGGGGTGATTTAACTCTCTTCCTAAAAAAACAGAAGCTGGGGAGGAACTAATAGAATCGTGATAGGCAGTATTAAATGCTAAATTTAAAAACTCTAACTCCTGATCCCACCTATTCTGAACCTGATGGTGGAACACAGTGAGAGCAATAACTAAATTTCTGTTGAACCTTTCCACTTGGTTTGGGCCAGGATGATATGGGCTCGTAGTGATGTGCCTAATCCCCCATCCAAAACACATATCTCTAAATAGTGCTGACCTAAAGCATGGACCATTGTCGCTAACTATGGCACGAGGGGCTCCTAAAAATGTCCAAATCCTTTTGCACAAAGCATTGACAGTCGTGGACGCCTTCATATCCCGTAGAGGGATTAGAAAAACAAATTTAGAAAATGCATCAATAAGTACCAAAATGCAGGTATTTCCCAGAGTCGAGCGGGTGATCGGGCCAATATAGTCCACAAAGACTTTCTCCCAAGGGTAATGAGCCACATCGGCCGAATGCAGCCCAATACGGGAGTTCTGTGTAGGTTTAGCCTTCTGGCAATCAATGCAACGACTAACCCAGGACTTGACGTCACTATACAGGCCGGGCCAAAAGAACTCATGAGAAATTTTTCGAACTGTCTTCAAAACACCTAGGTGCCCTCCAATAGCAGAATTATGAAAATACTTTAACAACATATGTCTCACCGCAAATGGAACAACTACCTTTCTTCCTTTTCCCCGAACATTGTAAGATACTAACAAACCTCTAAACAATCCAAACGATCCCACCTTCTCTCCCTTCTCGAGCCGCTCTATAATGTCTCTACACCAGGGGTCATCTCGTTGGTGATCATTAATAGAGATAAATGACTCAGGGATGGTTTTTATAACACAAGCAGTTACATTCATATCGTCAGGAGTTACAGGGGCCTGGTCTTCAGTGACGCGCGATAAGGCGTCAGCAGTGACATTGTTTTTTCCCGAAATGTGATGAGTAGTGAACTTAAAACGAGATAACCGCCAAACCCACCTACCAATTTTCCCAAGTTGCTTGGGATGCCGCCACATCCAAGCAAGAGCCATATTATCAGTGTATAACTCGAACTCTCTCTGTTCGAGGTAGTCGGCAAATCGCTCGACTCCAAAAATACAAGCTATACATTCTTTCTCATATGTACTATATTTACGTTCTGAATCCGTGAGCGTCCGGCTGGCAAAAGCAACTGGCCTAACACCTTCAGGGGATCTTTGGGACAATACTGCGCCCAGGGCTAAAGAAGATGCGTCCACATGAAGCAAGAAAGGACTTGAAAAATCTGGCATCCTAAGGACCTCTGGGGAGATAAGTTTTTTCTTGAGGGTTTCAAAGGCCTGAGATTGGGTTTCGCCCCACACGAAGGTAGCTCCCTTTTTTTTGAGTGAATTAAGGGGCGCGGCTATGTCAGAAAACATGGGGATAAAACGAGAGTAATAGGCGCACATGCCGATAAATCTCATGACCCCTTTCAAATTTCTGGGAGGGGGGAATTCTACGATGGGCTTAATCCTCTCGGGGTCAATAAGTAAATTACCAGAAGAGATCACATAACCCAAGTAGTTGATCGAGGGTTTGGCCCATACAACTTTGTCTGGGTTCACGGTTAATCCAACCTTACGTAGGCGAGACAACACACTATCAAGATGGACGACATGATCCTCGATACTATCACTATACACACAAATGTCGTCAAGGTAATTAAAAACATATTTATATTTCAGGTCAGAAAAAACATGGTCGAGGACGCGACTAAGCGCTTGACCTCCTATACTACAACCCAGGGGTACTCTGTTAAACTCATATTGCTGCCATGGTGTCACAAAAGCCGTATACTTTTTGGAAGGTTCAGTTAAAGAACACTGCAGAAAACTGGCGTTGAGATCAATAACGCTAAATACCTTAGCTCTGCCCAGATATTGAAACGCAGATTCTACACTCGGCATAGGGTAGGGGTCGAATTGAATTTTCTTATTTATTTTGCGATAATCTACTATTAGTCTGTGTCCTTCCCCTTTTTTAGGAATTATAAAAGCTGGGCTAACGTAGGGGGAAATGGAAGGGCGGATCACCCCTTTAACCTCAAGATCATGAATGAGTTGTCTGAAGATCTCCATTTTGGGGGGGGGGGGGCATGAATATGGACCAGATCTAACCGGGACGTTATCCTCTACAACAATGTTATAGGGCAAAATATTACATTCTCCTAGCCTTGTAGTAATGACGTCAGGGTACCTCGCAATAACCTCCTGAATGACCAAATCCTGATTATCACAATAAACAAACGATGGACAGGCAGTCTTATCACTAAATGGAATTTTAACTCTGGGGGCAAATTCAAAATACAGTTCTTTCCGAGACATATTTAACACGCTTCCAGTTTGCCACAAAAAATCATTACCTAAAATGACTTCATATGGGATCGACGGCACACAAAACATTTGTCTTACCCATGAAAAACCAGACATTTTGATGGATACTGAAACCATACGATTAACAGTCAAAAAACTTCCATTACCTAACAAAAACTTTTTTTCTTCCACCAGTTCTTGATTACAATTAACTAGACTCCTAATCTTTTCAAGCAACTCAAAACTGATAAAAGACGCACAAGAACCAGAGTCCAATAACGCGTATGCGACATACGAACCAATAGTAATCTCAACCACAGGTGAAGGGGGGGGACATTTCCTTCTATTGAGACGCGCAGCGGCACCTCCACTAACGCTGCGCGTTACAAGTTTCCCAAGGGACACTGGCGCTGAAAGTGCCCAAGTTGACGGCACTTGAAACACCTAACCTTAGACCTATCTGGGAGGAGAGAGGGTTTGCTCTTAAAATCTAAATTAGCCCTACTACTAGACTGAGGAGGGGTCCTATATTGTTCGGGCATTCTAGAAGAAGAGGCGTTTACACTTCCCACAATGGCCGGTTTCCTACAAACACCTACCGGGTGGGCTTCTAAATATTCTCCCTCGGCCTGTAAAGACCCTTCAATGCTCGAAGCGAGTGTATATAGCTCCGAAATAGTACTCGGTTTGAAAGAGAACACAAAATGCCTACGAGTCAGGGGGGACACATTTTCTAGAATTAACTCTACCACTTCTTTTTCTGAGAGCTCAAGATTCAAAATTCCCGCCGCTTCGGAGATCGACAGAATAAACAATCTAAGCGACTCATCAGGATATTGAAATCTGCGCACAAAAATATTACTGAGTCTCTGTCTCTCCCTCTTATTCACCAAGGATTCTAAGGCTCTATCCCTAACCTTTTTCCAAGATAGACCCAACTGGATACCCTGAGAAATGATATGGGCCAAAAACCCTGAAGTTTTGCCAATACACAAAGTTAAAAAATCGGGGTCTCCAACTAAGTTAAGTTTGTTCACCTTATCCACTGCTAACAGAAATTGAAATAACGCAGTGCTAGATTGACCGTCGCAAGTAACTATATTTTTCAAACAACCTCTGGCAATATTTAACTTAAATTTAATGGAGGGGGCAGTGTCCGCTGGGTTATCAACACTATTGGGAGTTGGTTCCCCTACTTCAAGCCTCTTATTTGCGCCTACTTCTTCCTTTCCCTGATCTAAGGGGGCTTGGCTCACACTAAGGGTGGGTTCGCTAGAATAAGGAACGCTGGACTCACTTAAACTTTTTGACAGAAGAGCCCGCAACTGGATAACCGTGGCATTGGGGGGTGCAGTATTCCTCTCCGGTCCAGCTCCGCTATGAGTTCCTCTCCTTTGAGTGTGTACACCTCGGACTTTGAAGAAATCCGGCTCATTCCAGTGGCGGAGTCCATGGCCGATGATGAGTTCATGAAACACAAAATTTACAAAAATAAATATTAGTCCGGAAACGCTCACTTCTGCAAAAGCAGAGTGGCGCAGTTTGTGGAACACCCCCTTCTCCTCAACTGGACAAGGGCAGGTGAACACGTACAATAAGGTAAAGAGGGCATGAAAACAACAAGAAAATGAGTTAATTGCAGAAGAGCGTTAGGACCGCATATTTGTTGATAGGCCTATACTTGGACCTATTCAATAATCTGCCGCCATGAACCCTTCTCAATCACCATCCACTACTATACCTAAAGACTCAAAAGGAACGGTACGAGAGTCTTTTGTTTGATCAGCCAAAATTACTTTGAACTTGTCGAAGTAAATTAAAAATTGCGAGTCTAATAAATAATTATTTATTTGAGAATAGGTTAACAATAATTATATATGTATATATGTGACAATATATATATATATATAAGTAACAACAGATAGTTACAAGAGAATTACATAAAATAAAAAAGGGTTATGCCCATAACAATACTGAGGCGCTGTATCCATAGCAACCTTGTCCTAACGGTTACTTTTACAATGTAGCCATTACATAAACAAAAAAAAGAGGTAAAGGGGTTATGCCCATAACTATACTGAGGCGCTGTATCCATAGCAACCTTGTCCTAACGGTTACTTTTACTACGTAGCTTACGGCCCCTTAACAGGCCTCAGCGGCAACCCGCAGTGCGCGCTTCATAGTTACAAAACATTGGCGTATTACTTAAATGCCAACCCTAAAGGAAGTAATATACTTATATTATTCTTAGCCCAAATTAATCCAGGCATTCGCCTTGTAAAGGTATGTTAAAAAAAAATATAAAAGGTCCCTCATAGTTTAAATCACGGGACAACAAGCCGGAAGGGCAAAAACCTAGCAATATATTTAACAAATTATATATAGCATTACGTCATATTAACGTACTTAGCCATTCTTACAATATTACAGAAAATGACAGATGAAAGTCGAAAAGGAAATTTAGAATGTACTGGCCAAAAAGAGAATTTAGACCTAACCTATAGCCTATTTAAAATATTCTTTAAATATTTCCCAAACAGTAAATTTTGAGTAGTACGGCCGAAATTTGAATTTATACCTTTGGGAATAATCCCATCCCGTGATGTGTGTCCAAGACACGGGCAAACCAAGAAGTGCCGCTTAAGGCAAACGACATCAGATTATAAGCAATTTTTTTCTGAGAGGAGGGGAACATAGGGGAAGCCAAAAGAACATAGTAGAATATTCACATGAAACAGCGGGATTGGTGGTAAAGAACAAATAGGTCATTGGAGAGACGTCGGGAACATCACGTGATCACTGTCTGACCACTTCCCATGGGGCAACGCGAGAAATGCCACGCTCACCACGCCACACCTCCACAGTCTATCAGTTACGACTTTTCTCTCGGGGTGAGAACAATGTACACTGGCCGGGATGTTTGTTGATGAGACTTCACACACGGAGACCGAGAAACGGGGCAGTTTTGGTGAGTCTTGTTATGTCCACTCTTCCTGGTTGTAGACTTGGTGTTATTTAACTCATATTTGCTTCTTGCTTGTAACGTTGATCTCAAGCAACGTTACAAGCTTGCTATTTATTAATTTACGTTGATTAGTTTACTGAGTTTGGGACTACTGGTGCACTGACTAAACTAAAAATATGTTTCTCTTATTTGTTATATTAATATTAATATTTAATGGCGTTTATAGATACGTCTGGCCAACATGTAGTTTTCCTTATTGTTATACTAATAGTTATATTTAATGACGTTTATTGATACGTCTAGTCAACGTATAGGTTTCTTATTAGTTAAACTAAAGTTAATATTTAATGGCGTTACTGATACGTCTAGTCAACATATAGTTCTCTTGTTTGTTAAACTGAACTAACATTTAATGGCGTTTATTGACAAAGATGATTATATCAAATTGCTCTCAACTTTTAGGTTCAAATATTCTCTATTAGCGTTATTGGCAGATACAATTATATTAAATTGTGCCAAGCCGTTATGTTTGAATATTCTATATAAACATTGTTATGGGTGATAATTTGTTAGGAAAGGCATTAGAATGGCCAAGTTTACCAAGTGTATGGTAAAATCCTTTTTCTTGAGAGTCTGGGGTGCTCTACCCTATTTTTATATTGAAGTTATAATAATGTATAGTCTGGTCTGATTCTCAGCAGCCTATGGGTTTATATATATATATATATAACTTATTGCGAGGTTATTATTTCAGTAAAATCACTTGTCTTGTTGTTTTTGAACACCAGACGTTAAATTGTTCTTATAACAGTGTTGTACTGCCTATATTTCAGTATCGGCCATTGTAAATAAATAAATAAACAACCTGTTTTCTCTTGTGACTCCGTGGATATTATTTATGGTACGCTTCCTGGAACCTTAAGGATGTCAAAAGAGAAAGTGGTAGCAGAGCGTGGTTCCATGGTTCATGGTTCCGCATTTTGTGCTCTGTAAGGTTTTTAGGTAACTGCTGCATAACCGCACATTATTTTATATTGTGTACTGATGTTTGTCTATTCTGTTTCACGCTGTCCGAGACCATAGTTCCTCCGCTGAAGCCTAATGTAAAAGACTTCCACTAAAATGAAGAAAACTGAGATTTACAAACTTAGCCGCGACCAGCTGCTCTCTGAGATCGAGTCCAGGGATGTCCCCGTTCCACCCAACGCTACGGTGGGTGAGCTACGATCTCTTCTCTCTGAACTGTTAAGTGAGGTTGTGGAGGCTTCGGCCAATCTTGGTATGGCCGAGGAAGCGAGTGGGAAACCTGTTACCCCTTCCCACACTGCACCGTCCGTATCTGTAGGGTATAGTAGGACTCAAACCAAAGTTTTGATCGAGATACTAGGTCGTATCCCTGTATGTGATGGGCAGGATTAAACCGGATTGTTTAACTTTCTAGTAAATTTAATAGGGCTTCATGTCTTATACTTGTAGACGAACCTGAGTGTTTAACCTTGTGCTTGACAAAAACGTGTGGCTTTCTTACCGAGCTATTTTCTCAGGGTATTCAGGCCCAACTATCCCTAAGGGCTGAAATAGATTTGGTATTGAATGCATTGTTGCCCAATAGGACAAAACAGAAGCTATGTAGAGAATTAGTGCATAGGTTTCAATCCCCCCACGAATCTTCCAGGAATTTCATATTATCTATAACTGAAGTGGCTCATGTACTGAACACAAATTTAGAGGAGTCCGAGTTAGTTGACATCATTCTTGAAAATGGGTCGCCCTTGACTAGGCGCCATTTTGTCTTTTCTAAAAAACACACCTTTTCATGATATTTACTCCTTGGCATCGGTCATTGAGAGAACTCTTCTCTCCGAAAAAGAGTACCTGAGTACGCATTCGCCCGCAGTGGGAAATCGCGCGCGAACGGGTTTGAGTCCCGGAGCAGTTTGTACGGCGTTACCTTTTGAGCCCTCTTTACCTGTTAGCCATAATATGTCTACTATTGGGAATAACCACCGGGGTTTGAATCCCGGGAACCATGTGCTCCGTGTTACCGTTGCAATCGACTAGGGCATGTCCGCAGACAGTGCGTGGAGGGAAACCCTTGAGGTTCAGCCGTGGTCGTGGTACGGTCGTGCCTATATTTTCTAAACCGTGTGTTCCAAGTCGTGTGTTTCTGTTTTAATTGGGCCCGTAGAGTGTGCGGGACTTTTTGACACCGGGGCCAGCCATTCCTTTATTTGTAACAAATTTCTTGATATTGTTAGGGGTAAATTTAATATTTTGTATGAGCCCATGATTCCTAAGACGCATGCCGGGGCTAATGGACAATGTTTATGGGTTTTCTGTAAGGTTAAACTTCCGGTCAAAATTTGACGATTTTCATGGAAGCGCTCTTTGTATGTTCAGCCCAATCTTCCTTTCAATGTTATCTTGGGAAATGATTTCTAATTTGAAACCAAATTCCCGATTGAACTTAGGCGAGTAGAGAGTGTCGTTCGATTTCGCACCTAGTGAATTTGTCCCCTTTGTGGCATGCAAACCCCCTTAGGGTCTATTTACCATTGATTGTAATAGTGAAGCAATATATTACGTGGTCAGTCAATTCCCGGACGTCATTACTGATAGGTGGGGGAAGTGTGACATTCTGCCATATGACATCATTGCGCAGGATGACATTCCAGTACGCTCAGGTCCATATTCCTGTCCACCGCCCAAAATGAAAATTTGTAGGGAAGTAGTCCTCGACCTCGAAAGAAGAAGGGTTATTCGCCCATCCAAGTCCTCCTATGCCAGTCCGGCATTCATCATCGCCCGTAAAGTTAAAGAGTACCGACTCATTGTAGATTATAGGAAGGTGAATAAAAAATTGTATTGACCCCTATTCAATGCCCAGCATTGAGTCAGCATTCAAACACCTTGGCCAGGCTAAATTTTATGGTTTAATTTACCTTAACGCAAGTTTTCTGCAGTGCGCGCTCTCGGAGCCTTCCAATAAATTCACGGCTTTTATTACCCCATGGCAGGTCTATGAGCTCAACCGTGTACCCTTTGGCATTAGTTGTGGGGGGCAAGCATAAAATAGGGTGTTAGATCATATACTTGCAGATCTAAAGTTTAAATTAGTTTTCAATTACCTGGATGACATTTGCATCTACAGTAACTCTCTGAAGGAGCATTTACTTCATGTTGAAACCATTTTGCGTCGCTTGCGCTCAGCTGGTCTTACTGTTAACCCGGAGAAAGTTAGTTGGGCTAAGACATCGATACAGTACTAAGGCTACATAATCTAGGAGGGGAACCTACTCATTGACCCTGAACGAGTAAAGCCGATCCTTGACTTCCCGGCTCATAAGGACTTGAAGGCTGTATTACATTTCTTAGGTATGTGCGCGTACTATGCCAGGTTCATTCATATGTTTTCGGAAGTTGCATGCCCCCTTAACTCTCTTAAGAAAATAGGGGCGAACTTTGTATGGGGACCGGATCAAAATAACGCCTTACTTTCTCTCAAGCAGCATCTAGTGTCCCCCTCAGTACTGCGCATGCATGCTTAGGACGTTTGACTTGTTCACCGACAACGTAGCGCTGTCCTGGATGTGGAACCACCCCAAATAACTGGGCAAGATAGGACGTTGGGTATGGAGACTCTCGAGGTAAGCTTTAACACCCATCATATTGCCGGGAAATTGAACGTGGTGGTGGAAGAATTATCCCGTATGTCTGAGGATCTAGACACCGTTGGGGACCGCCCGAAACCTGACCACTTTTGCGCTATCCACACTATCCCCGAGTCTTTTATTTCCATTGGTGACCATCAATCTGAAGACGAATTTTGTAAACAGGTAGTGGAGAGGATAAAAGCTAGAGAGGTGGTGGGTAACTACTCTATCCGTAAGGGTCTGTTGGTAGTCAAGATTAGCGGCAGAACCAGATATTACGTTCCGGAGAAGCTCAGGCCCATGCTCCTGAGATACATCCATGACTTGGTATTCGGGGGGCACTGCGGTATACTTAAGACGGAACGTAAGGTATCGAAAGAGTTATTTGGCCTAATTTATCCAGGGATGTCAGAGGCTGGGTACGGAAGTGTGAGCCGTGCCGGAAGGCTAAGCCTTCTCAGAACTCGAAGATCGGTCTTCATTCTGCCGATATCGCGACGTGCCCGTGGGAAAAGGTTTTTGTGGATTATGTTGGACCTCTCACCCACACCTCCCTGGCTGGGCAACATGGCTGTTTTGGTTGCCATGAACGCCTTCTCCAAATTTGTAATATTAATACCTCTTAGAAACATGAAAGCATCGACCACTGTGAACGCTTTGTCTAGGCGGGTTTGGGCATTATTAGGTACCCCTAGAATAATAGTTAGCGACAATGGGCCATACTTTAGATCCAAGGTATTTGGGGACATGTGTTTCTTATGGGGTGTAAGGCACGTGACGACCAGTCCATCCAATCCTTCCCCCAACCATGTGGAACGATTTAACCGCAATTTGAACTTAGCTCTGACAATATTCCACCACCTTGACCAATTCCACTGGGACAAACACCTCGACTTTTTAAACCTATCTTTCAACTCGGCCTACAACGAGTCGATTCGGGCTACTCCGGCTTCAATCTTCCTCAACCGGGAATTGAATTACCCCCTCCTGGCCATCTGGGATGTAGATCCGCTCTTGTCGAAATCCACCAACCGCAATTTTGAGGAGAAGTGTGAGCTTGCGTTTCTTAACCTCCAGAAGTCACAGAGGAAAGTAGCTACGGCCTATAACCATGGGCGAGTCCCTGTTCCCTTTAAGGTTGGTGATTGCGTTGTTTGCAAGAGTTTCCCCCAGAGCTCAGCAGCAGACAGGTTGTCGGCTAAACTATCATACAAATGGAGCGGGCCATGGTTGATCGACAGATTTTTGACTCCCGTCTCAGTGCTTCTGAGGGAGGTAGCAGACCAATCCTTGACACGACGGGCCCATGTCAGCCACTTAAAAGCGGTGGCACAGTGAGTCAGTGCCCTGTCTCTTATTGTTAGTGACGTAGTGGTGTCAAGTGAAGTATTGTCTGGGCACTTTATTTGTTCAGTGTTTTTGGTCAATTTAATGATAAGGTGGGGGGGGGGGCTCCTTCATTACTAGGTAGGTATTATAAGAAGTGTTATGTGTATAATATTGTGTCGTTTAAACTATGGCGCATGGAACTTGGGAATTATCAAGAGCGTGCGTGTGCGTCAGCCCAAAAAGGACACCCCAGGATATGTGCTTTCTCTGAGAAGACATCCGTCTCACCTGGCATCCGCGAGATAGTTATCTCCAATCTATATGTGCAGATGAAAACAAAGACTCTCACGGGTTGGGTGAACCCGATTGGGCTCAACTTGAGTGGGTCGTGAACCCAAGGAAAAGGATCTGGTGTTGGCGAGGCAAACTGGACTCCGTCATGTGAAGAAGATGGTAACCGGCTGAGTTGGATCATCTGGGAGTGAAACGGAAGGAATGTCGTACAGCAAGACTGGAGTGCTACTTCAAGGCGTAGCGAGAGTAGTCGAGTGGCTTAAGGATGTCACATGAGAATGGATACAAATCATACATTTTATTTGTGGTGCTTGTTTAAGAAATGTCTGAATGGATACAATTCAGTGATCTTTTATACCATACCTCCTAGTGAAACTCCGGGATGCCCGGACCTAGTTGCTAGGGAATATTTCTGAATTGTTTATGACCTAATCAGTTATAATTGGCGATGTTTAATTAGGCTACCTTTATTTTAGTGTAGTTTACTTTGTCAGTTTAACATGGGCTGTTTTAGCTGACTCGCCTTATTCATATTTAGCTGTATGCATATTAAAGTAAATATAGGTGGTCTCCTTAAGATGTTCGTGGGGCTTTCAGCTCCAATTTGCAGGGTATACCTGTTTCTGAGGTTTTTACCTAGCTTTCTCTAGTTTCTTTCACTATATCTGGGATGCCCAATTTGGTTACTATCCATCTGTGTTCATACGGACCCATTAAATATAAGTATTCTTGGCCTCAGCGTTCGTAAGTTGGACTCATGAGCGAACAGAGTATGATAACTCGTTTGTAAATCGAATAGCAGTGGTGTAACTAGACTCTAGTGGTGTATAATATGGATTTATGAAACCTCTTGAAGAGCCCTAAGCCCTATTAGGTAATACGTCACTTAGAGAGGGAAGCCCTAAGCACCTAGTTGTTTGTTGTATCTTTCCGCAACTTACGTGCTCCGTTCAACTCTCTGAAATATCTCCTTAAAACTCTCTTTCTAGTCGCTAAATGCAGTTACTGTATTTTCTCTTAGCTTGAAGAGAAGACCTTAAGCCACCTAGTTAAAAAAAGAGTTAGCTCACTGGGCCTACTAGCTGTCCTACTAAATATAAATCGTGTTTGTTAGTTTCTTGCTGCAATATTAAGGCTATTATATACCAAGGTACATGATTTGTATTACTGTGTCTTTAACTTTCCGCCTATATATCTGTCAATTCTTGCTGACTGCAATTCAATCTATAACCTGACACTGTATGAACTTAGCTAATAATAAAACTCTGTTTAACATGTTATTTTGGGACTCCATATTTATATTGTACAACCTGTCCTTAATTTGATCCTTTTATCTTGGCCCGCCGCTGGTAAATTAGTGACTACCTTGAAACTAGTAGTGGGTTTATTATAAAATATAAGTCATTATTACATAATATTTGGTCATGTTCCCTTTTAGGGTTTATTTGTATTGATTTAGTCTTTTCTCACGTCTCAATATTATTTGAATGTTTGTGTTGAGTAAATAATATGATAGCTTTCATTATTAAGTAGAGTTTTTTTGCTTTGAATTAAAGTTTTTTAACTAACAAAAACAGCTATTTTGAAATTTGTTTTATAATATTGCTTATAAACATTTCTGTGATACAATTTGATCCATACCAGAATGATTAATTTCACTCACCATTATAGAGGGTTTTTGTTATTCTATGGAAGTTTGTGTTGCAAAATTTAACTTATTACTCTATGGCATTAGGAACTCGAAAGTTCATCACCACACATACTAAAGTATACCACCTATCCTTATCTCGATCTACCTCTATCCAGTCCAATTTATTACTCCCTATCTCTTTCAGGTCTATTCTAATGTTATTGTGATGCTCTCAACTTAGCTATTCTCAACTTGATAGATATATATTGTACGAGTGTCCTGTCCCTTCAGTTGGCTGCAAGTAGTGTCACGTGTCTGAAACAATTTGGTGTCATAAGTGGGATTGTGTAGGGATAACACGATCGTGCTCCAGGAAGATATTTTAATAGCCGATAAGGACGGCGCGTGATGTTAACTTGGGAACGGTGATGTGCATTTGAAGTGATAAGTACTAGTGACTTTATTTATTAGTCATTTTTGCGTGAAACCTGCTTCGGTGGCGTAGTAGGCTAACGCGCTAGTCGTGTTCAGCTCGACTGCCAAGGACGGGGAAATTGAGGTCCGAGTCTCTCGACTGCCAAGGACGGGGAAATTGAGGTTCGAGTCTAGGTTGGCTGAATTAGGGTGGTGTTTCATAAATGGTTTTCCACTCTCCCTCCACGCAAATGTGAGTTCACTTCCTCTAAATTCAACCTTCCCTATTTCTAATCTACCAGCGTAATTAGTACTTAGGCGTAAAACCCGAACAGGTATTAAGACGCGGTGCTAAACAAAAAAAAAAAATGTGAACTTGTTTAAGATTGACTTTTTGTTTTTAATAGACGTGATGTGTTTAATGCTGGTGGCCTAATTGTTATTACGGTTCTCTATTTTGTCTGTTGATGTAAACAGGGCATAGCAATCTTATCTATTTTGTCATGAACTTGAGAGAAAATATGTGCGCGACAAACAATTAACACTTTATTCTGATTTTATAATCTTGTCGAGACGATTGATGTGGCGTGCACCTGCAAATGGCTCAAATAAACTTGCTGTACACTGTACAGGTTGACCTGTCCAGGGACGGCAGGCCTTATAAAGCTCTACCAGTGGTGAGTTCTGGAAAAAGAAGGCACCGAGGGGTCCTAATCCTAATTCTAATCCTAATTCTAAGTACATTTGTGTCCAAGCATACTAGTGGAAAATTAGATTAGATATATAATGTTTAAAATTTAAGAATATGTTTTAATAATTTTAAAATTTTATACATACATAGTAGTAATTTAACGCAATCTCTTCAGCTTATGATAACTATTAATAATTAACAGAATTAATTTCTATTGTGCTCAGGAACATCACAAAACACAATTTTATCTCCACAGTTCATTGAAGATACAAGGTTGGAACGTATGGTGGTGGATCACATCGCTTCACAGATGGACCATTTAATTTGATAAACATTAATAATGTAGCATGATTTATATTAATAGAAAAGCATAATAGGGTAGTTATTAAAACCATTACAATAAAACCACACCTCGGCTCAAAAACGACAAAAATGTGATTCAAAGCAATCTACTGGGATTTTAAGAAACTTTAAAATACGTCTTTCTCCACAGTCAACGGACCGGTAGTCTAGAAATACATCCAAAACCTTCGTTTTCAGTTCTCTCCCAAAGCGGCTGCAACGGCTTTTTTTTATTGATTCCTCAATTTTTGTCACTTCCATATTATTCGGCCATAAGTTTAAGTCCAGTATTTCAAAATCCTTAAAAACTTAAAATATTTATCTTGACAAACATGACTGTCTTTCTTTCTTTCATAAATTGAAATAGTTGTGAAACATCTAACTATTAAATTGTGCATAATGCTAATCTAAATAATTGAAGCCAATTTAATGATTAGTGTCCCAACTTATCAACTTATCAACTTATCAATAAAGTCCACCCACTCTCAGCTCCTTTTAGAATGTATTTTACTCTTTCAGCTTGTCTGGATTTAATTGATTCACTCATTCTTACTGTACGAGGTATCAGCCAATCAACCTTCTTCAGAATATGTTATATCTCTTGCGATTATTCTGAAAACCATATCACTTATTCAAGTGCATCACATTACACAGAAATTATTTTGAATTCGTTTGGTTAAACATTACCACACAATTTAATTTTGCAATGGAATTTTGTGTTGGGTCATTGACTTCAGCCTTAAAGTAAAATATTAATGCCTGGTAGCAATTCTAAACGGGCTCAGATGTTCGAAAACTGTTTGACAACCACCTCCCATCTAGCATTCGACTTATTTCATTTAATGGTCTCCAAATGTTATGTTAATGCGAAGGCTAGCAATTATTTTGTATTCTTAGGAGAATGACAATTATTATTATATTATTATCATCATTATTATTATTATTAGCACCCCGTCTTACTACCCGTTCGGGTCATACGCACTTACGCTAATGTGTAATGGTAGGGTGATTGTGAGAATCCGAACCACGGTGGAGGCCTGGCATTCCCCACATTCACAAGATGTCTTGTCAGAGGTGAAGGAAGGGTTTGGTAATCAGAGAGACTGACTAAATAATGCATATAATGTGTTCATAAATGCTTTGAATTGAGATTTTGCTTTAATATAATCAATAGGGTTAATAAGTGCTAGTTTAAATTCAGTATTTAAACAGTGTAAAATTAAAATGATAGGAAATCTCTCACAAATATTTGTTGTCACTGCTGACCACCCCCACTATCAGTAGCATCAGGGCATTTGACGCACCGGGTACGTCTTGATTTTGACACCCCCTACCCAATGTAGGAACAAAATTCTCATAGAAAAATTCTTATAAGGCGCTTAGTAAGAGCTTAAATAAAAATAAGGCTGCAAAACCAATTCTGTGGAAAGGCAGCATATTAGCGATATTCAACTGAGTAAAAGACAGTCAAAACATTGAAACTGTAATATAACCCCTTATATTAATAATAATAATAATAATAATAATAATAATAATTATAATAATTTTTGAGCTATCATAAATATTTTTTCGAACTATTTTCATTTCTTTTGCTTATTTTTTTATTTACCAAATGACATCTCTATGACACCCCTTGACTGATAGTAGCCTCTTCCCCCTTTGCTACTTCCTCTGCACACCATTATATGCAAAACAAATTATAAATATTTTTACATATTCTTCAAGAAGTTCATGTTACTGAAGACAGAAGAAGGATTTTTTTATTCTTTGTGCTATTTAATATTTAATTTTAATCAAACTGAGAAAAATATTCTTCATTTTTTATTTATTGTAGTTTTTATTTAAATTATCAATGTAGAAAGTTAATTTAAACTCGTGTACTCGTCAATTAAGAGTAATAATTTCCTCTTTTCATTTACTACATTGAGGTATTCTATTAAGTCAAACACTCATCTTAATTAGGCTTGCTGACACTCATGCACAAGAAAATAGTTTTAGTTTTAGGGTATGTTGAGAAAGGGTTGTTAAGGCTGTGGTAATGTTAGGGGGCCGTTCTAAAATAACTACAATAGAACATGTACTCTAAAAGACCTTGCATGTGTGACTACTCTAGCAGGCCTCGTATCTATTACGCATCGCGACTGGCTAGGCCTTATCGCATCTAGTTTTGGTACCAAAATTTTGTTTCAAAAATACTTTTATAAGCTTTTTAAAGCACCAGGGAGGTGCTAAGAAAGTACCAATAGCCACCCTGGACAACCCTGGCTCGAATGCTATTTAGAATGTATCTTGGGACCTAATTCTACAATCATAATTTAGTTAACATAAAACATAAACATAAAGAGAGCTTAGAGCCGAGGTTAAGGACAGGTAAAAGGGAAAGGTGTGTGACCAAGCACGTGGTGGAGGTTTCATCTAAAATCCCAAGCCTACTGGTTGGGGGACGAGTGTGTTTAAAATTCAGTAGTATTTCCGTCAAGGATTTTCTTGTTGTCACTAGGTGCAATAGGTGTGGAGATTTAGGGCACAAGGCCAAATTCGGTGCCAGGAAAGAGTCTGTGGAAGTTGCGGTAAGGAGTGACATGAAATGAAGGATTGTAAGGAGAAGGCAATAAAGTGTCATAACAAGGGTAAGGATAGGTGTAAATACCCTATCATTAGGGAATGTTTCACTTATCAGCTTTTCTTGGAAGGAAGATTCAAAACACTGAATATGATAAGTGAAGACATAAGGAAATTAACTGTAGTTTGACAACATCTACTTGAGCAACTTAAGAGGATGGGCAAAGACATACATGTTGGAGGCAGCGTAAAGTCAAGCCGTAGGAAAAGGAACTCCCCATCAGTTCGAAGTGAAATAAGAGGAGTACAGCTGACCATAGAGTGAGTATGGCTACCAGGAATGTTGAGTTACAGCCTGAAAAGGATAGAGATGAAAGGGGATAAGTTGAAGCACGTAGTCACATCGACTTTGGAGCATGAGGTGACATTTATCACGGAGCAACACAAATAAAGGCGTAAAGAGTGCAAAGTGGAAATTTTAGAAGAAGGACCCCATACTTGTACATGTTAAAATGCGAGAGGAAATTGTAGAGAGAATTTAAGGAATTGGAGGTAAAAAAATCAGGTGTAAGAACCAATAACGGCTGCAGAAGAAGCGAAGGAAGTAGAGGGGAAAAAATATGGAGCATTGGTAGAAGAAGAAAACAGCCCCAGTGGTCAGGCTGACCTTTTAGAACTGTGTCAGATATATGGGAATTTCAAGAAGATCCTCCAGCGAAAAAGGTCTTCGAAAGAAGGAATGAGGAACTAAATGTTGAGGAACTCTACCAACTCTTTGTGAAAGCCAACGGCCGCATAGCATTTGATTTGAAATATTTTTGGCCCAAATGCTATGTTTTCACGCATAATCCCTGATATTTAACCAAACAATAAAAATTGGTCAGTTAAATACTATGTGGAGGGCGACCATTATGGACGAGACCAGGAAAGTTTTAGAGGAACTTAAGTTAGATATTGTATGCCTACAAGAGCCTTATAGCACAGTTGATGGTAGGATTCAGCAAATGCCAGCTACTGCACAAATGGTGATAGTAAGCAAATCACCGATGAATGCAATAGTTGTTTTTAATAAGTATATTACAATAGCAAAGGTGGATTAATTTTTACACAAAAGGGTTACTTTCGTCGAAATTAGACGGGGAATAAGCGTAGTCATCATAGTCAATATGTATTTCCAGTTTAGGGAGGATAGTGAACCGTGCCTAGATAAGATGGAAGTGATAGATGACATTTTCAAGGGAAATCCGAGGATATATCTCACTTATTTGAACGCAAGGTCATATTTGTGGTTCAGCGACACTGTATTAAGATAAGATGGGAGAAAAGTCAGATAATAGAAGTGATAAGTTGGAAGAGGTTATAGTTGCGAGACAATTAGAAGTATTGAATCAATAAGGAAACCCACAGACTTAGGTGGGGAGAGCTACAGCTAGTTCAAATTTATATGTAACAATTTGTGACAGGGAGGCGATGGAGATTGTTAGGTACTGGAAACTACTGGACGGGATGAACACTAATGAGCACAATATGATAACCTTTGAGATAGGAAGAGAGCTGGCTGAAGACGGAGGGATGGGTTCAAGACTCAGATACAACATCAAAAAGGCGAATTGAGATATTCTCATAAAGTTACTAGTTCTGCTCTGGGAGGTGTAAAAAGGCGGGAATGTGAATGCTAGTGCGAGATAACTCACGTGTTCGGTGCATAGAGCCATGATGAGTTCAATTCCAATAATAATAGAAACATTGAAGGTTAGTAATAGACCTTGGGGAGTGAAACTTGGAATACTAATAGGGAGTATGAAGGTGGCACGCAGGAGGTACCAGATATGCTCCGATCCTGATGGCTGTGCTCTACTCTTCACCATTTATAGGAACAATAAGGAGAAATTTGAGACAACCCTGACGTCCGTGAAGAGGGAGAGCTGGTAGCGTTATGTACAGGAAGAATTAAGAAATAATGCTTGGGGAGTCCCCTTTCAAGTATCGACTGGGGAAATAAGGCCCCTATCAATGATTTCTACGTTAAGGACGTCGGGTGAAGGTATGAGTTATTGTTGGTAGGAATCTGCTAAGCTGTTGATGAATACATTGATTCCAGATTATTACATGATCGACAATGATGATGATAAGATAGATAGAAATGATATGGTAAAAAAAAATTGACAACAGAGAACCCCAGATGAGATAGTGAGGACATTGGCTGAGGAAGCAAGAAGGCTCTTGGCTCTGATAGGATCAATGTTGAGGTTATTCGGCAGAACAGTGAGCAGGGAGCACCCTTTCTGGCGAGTTTGATCAATCAATGTATGGAACAAGGCTGGGTGCCAAATGTGTGGAAGCAGAGTGAAGTGGTGATTCTAAGTAAAGTAAAAACAAGGTTCCGCAGCTCCCCATGTCGTACAGACCAATATGTTTATTAAATGTTTTCACCAGAAACATTCGCTGTTAACAGTTGTATATGTCGCTCAACTGCTTTAGAGTGAAAGGGAAATATGACAATCTCCATTACAGAGCCAGTTTGAATCATTTTTTTAAAATCTATTCGTAATTCAGATGTTGGGAAGTTCTGATATCACTCAAACATTCATCTGACCAATTAATTCCTTTGAATTATTCTTCTGCATCAAAATTCAGTTTTGGCACTACAAATATGCGTATCTTTGAAAGTTGCTTTTTATTTCTTGCCTTCATAATGCACCTTAGTTCTAACTCACGAATGGGTTTTCTTTCATCTAGCAGCGTAGCAGTCAAAATATTTTCTGAATGTGTGAAACAACAATATCTCTGAATCATATTATGCACAATCTCGCTTAGTTGTTCAGGTAAGTAAGCCAATTATTTTTTTTATTTACTTAGCACCACGTCTTACTACACGTTTGGGTTGTATGCTTGATTTCTTTACCATTTCAAGCAAATGTTAAGGAGCATCTTTGATCCTTTGAACTAGTCTTTATTTTGAACCAGGTAAGAACATACACTTTCATGATAAAATCTATTGAAAAAAAAAATCAACTTTTCCGATGGATATTCAGCGCATGCATAAAGTCGTAGTATTACGTTGGCTGTAGTTATACACTTGAGTGTGCCATCTTACCTGAGCGAGACAAATATCATAAATATATTTTTGTCCACAATCTAAGTCATTTCGGTCACAATATCAATAATACAATATAACACACACAAACACAATAAAATAAGGTTTTTGACATAGCCACTATACGGCGTCATGTGGCCCATATATAATGAATCGTGTTCTACTAGTTTAAATATTTATTTTCGTTTTCAGTATAATTTAATATCTATCTACCAAGCCATTTAGTTTTATTTTGTTTAAAAATTCTATATCTTTCATTTGACTACCGCCCAGCACTATTGTTATGTTTATTTCATGGTACCATCTATTTCTGTAATCAGGGTTTAAAATTTTCCATAATGATGTAATCCTCCTTGGTTTGGGACGGGGAAGTCCAAATAAATGACGGGGAAGTCCTAACGGATGAGAACAGCATCGCTCTGTGCTGGGACCTTAACTTGTGAGGATGCAGCTTGAAGTTATCTAAAATATTTTATTAATCCTTTTATAGAACGGCATCATGTTATTTTAAAAGAACTACTAAATATTATCAAAATTAAATATAAATACAGTAATATAAATTGATTTTTTTTAAAGTAAAATATTCATTTATATTCAACTCCCTGTCGAACGTGTCACAGAAGAACATGGTGTCATGGAATATTACCACAGTCATTCATTTTTAACAAAAATTCAATAATTTATACAGTGAAACCTTTCTTAAACGGAATCGCAAGTGTCTAAGATGTTTTTCCGCTGATGCCAGGTTTCCATTTAATGAAGGTGTAATATAAATATTAAACCAGATACATGCACGTAATTGGGATACATATAATAAAATAAAATACTGTACTCATTATTACACAATGATCATTATTCATACTATAAATTAACATAGGGAAACATTACAATGAACAGAAAAACATTACTAAATCTGTCTTTATTTTTTCCAGTAGTCAAACAGGGTTTTCTGAGCACAGTTTACTCTCTTGGCTGCCTAACTTTTCACAAACACTTTAGCCTGATAAATCACACAAAGCATATCAGAATCATTCCATTGTAGGGCAAATGGCTGCAGTTTCTTTAAACTTTTGACAACATCATGATAAGTTTTCACGCTACACTTATCTTCCAAGACAGTGCAATTTTCCACTTCTTCTTCTTCTTCCCCTTCCTACTTTTCTGCTTTCCAACTTTCTTTAAAATTCTCAACTAAGGCATCGATATCCATTGTGTCTAGTTCAGTTTGTACGTTATTGTCTATGTTTATGTATTCTTCAGCACTGCAGTTATTGAAAGCAGCTTCATTCATGCAGTTTTGTAAGTCCTGCTGATCATTCTTATTTTCTACACCAGCAGTAGCTTCACTGCATATTAAAAACTCGTTGTCACATTTTCTGGCAACAACATCTTTACAGCTTGACGTATCCAAATAAGCGCATCTAGAACCGGAACTGTTCTTGCAAGCTCAAGAGCGGATGATGTGTAATTCATATTGGTAAGTTAAGATTACATTAATAATTTATGATAGTGAACTTAAACATTCTGAATGGTGCCCTGATCCGTTGGTTGAGGAAGACTTGTGGTGATTGGAGGGAACAAAGCAAGTCACACGTTGTAAAGTTCAATATGGGGGTGGCGTGTTGCGTTATCATAAAACACAAAACTTGCAGGTTTTGCTTTTCCATATGCCATTAAAGCCGTTAACCATTCCTCCATGCTTCATCCACGCCTTTTTGTTGGATCACCACTCAACGGGAAATTTAGTATGTTCATGTTTTTGAAGAATCGTGGCTTTGCTGCCTTACCAATAACTAAGGGTTTCTCAATTTCACCTGAAATGAAACCACATAGAAAAACAGTCCATCTTTCTTTGCACAATTTTACTCCCAAACATTTTTCACCTTTCAAACACAGCAATTTATTCGGTAGCGCACGGAAGAACAATCCAGACTCATCACCATTCGCTATGTTTTTCAGGTTCATATCTTTCGATTTTGAAGGGAAGTTTAGCAATACACTCTTCAATGGTTTCATTATTTACATCACTCTATTCACCAAGAAGTTCGTTAAAAATTATCTGTTGTCTTTTGCGAGAACTCTTCAACCATCCGTTAGATACTTTGAATTCAGTTTTCCTCGGTTTTTGAGCAACATTTTTAGCATATTAATGCACCATTGGACCTGACCCATGGCGATTTTTTGCCATAATAATGACAAACCACTTCCAAACTATTTCATTAATGTATTCGTTTGCAGTTTTCTTAAGTTCTTATTTTTACATTAGCACAGTTTTACCACAGCTTCAAAATATCCGTTTTCTTCTTTAGAATCTCATACACTTTAGTTTTACCGACGTTTAACATCTTCACAATCTGCGCAATGGATAATCTATCTTGCTCACTCATATAAATAACTTTTACTCTCATGTTTAGATCAAGCACAACTCTTATCTTTGAAGCCAAAATGACAACTGCCAAACTAAATAAAAATTGCAGGTCTATAGTCCATATTGATTAAAACTTCTGGGAGGGACAAACAATTTAATTTCAATACAGGTAGTACTGTACCGTTATACATTGAATTATAAAGGTGATTGGCAAGTCATTAATGCGGCAACTGGGAATAACAGAAATAACAATAAAGAAGCGATTACAGTTCACAATTCTGTAAGCCAGGTAACAAAATACATAAGAAGGAGAAAAGAAATATACCTGACTTAACATTTCAACTGCTCTTAATATTAGGAAGTATTAGAGAAAATAAAATTCTGTAGAATGTATAAGATGCCATAAAGTTTTCTAAATGATGTCCCTCAGAACATTGGAATTTTTTTTTATTAATGGTTAATTTGAATTGGGTTTCCACGTTAGAAAGTTTCGGTTTAATACAGGGAACTTAGCATGTTTTTCAGCCTTTAAGTCATGGGACCGTAAAATATTTCTGTCTAAGACAATTTTCTGCTTAATAAAGGGTCCGTTTAAGGTAGGTTTTACTGTGCTAAACTCACCGGGCAATGACAATAAAGGAATGGGTTATAATAATATTTGTCGCTGGAGATGCACTCCTTCTTTTTAACTTTAGTGTTATACTTTCTGCCATAAAAATAGATACTTAATGGTTCTGGTTGTATCGAAGGGATTTGTAAAGTATCTCGTATTCTCTTCCGTTCTCTCCTATATTTACTCCTGACTCTAATTTTTGTTTGGTTATCTGGATTTACAACATCAATATCCTGAACTACTGTAGAAGTTATAATAACTGCAGCTCTATCAGACACACTGGTTCTGTCATAAGCAACAAATATATTAGGCAAGCAAATTCACATCTATTACTTTTTAAAGTGGAAAATTCCTCTGGAAAGTAGGATTCAGATATTTCCTCTTCAGACGTAGACCTTTCTTCAAAAACCATTGTATCTCTTTTCAGTTCTACTTCATTCTTATTCTCTCTATCAGCTTACTTTTGCTTTATCTAAAATCTATGTTCTAGCTGCCTAGTTGTTTTTCCATCTAGTGTTCCCATAACTACATTTCTTTCCTTCCTTTGTTCCATTAAAAATTCCGTTCACTTATTGGGACTTTAGTTCTACATTTGCATAACATTTGTAGAGCGGTGCATTAAAATAATGTTGTTCTGCTACTGGAATCTTGTTCTCATTATTTCGAGATTGTGGGAATTTTTAATTATCTTGTATTTGCTATATATATAAAGTCTTCAATAAATGGATCACCTTTATAAAAATACTATTTATTTTATTTACATAATAAAAAGTACGACATACATATAAATAAACAAGTAAAGCAAGTTTGATACTTTTGCTATTAGCCCTACAGATTTACACCAGTAACAAATAAAAAACAAAGGTAAATTTTTAATTTATAAAAAATCTCGACCATTTTGTAAATGTCAACAAATAAATTCTGTTCTGGATGTTTTCTAACTATAAAAACGCCCAGTTTTTGGTATTTTAGACACTTTCTAGATACAATAAAAATTGCCTGCTGATGAGATACTGTCGGGATTTATGCCTCGGTCAAAATCATTTCAAAATCTCGGACAACTATTTCACAAATTTTACTGATGACTGGATCTTTGCTGTTCAATTTCCAGAACATGTCGCTTCTCAACCACAAATAATGTCTCATAACGTCCACGTATGTAGGTAAAATATTGTCTTTCAGCATTTCTGGAGATCCAAACACCACACAAATACTTTTGCTTCCCATTTTCATCATATTTATTAGATAAAAAAAGAAACAATTTAAATAAACCTATCTATTTCAAATGTAAATACAGTCTTACGGTGATGCATTACAGTTTAACACCACGTTCGGACTCTTCCTTGGCGGTATACTGAAATTGCAACAAGAGGCAGAAGAATAACATGAAGCCAACGCTGCGCGCGCACCACAACTGACGCGGGATATCGTGAAGTAGGCTGCCATATATCAGAAGATGAGATATTATAATCTGTTTCACTGTTTCTATACATAAAAAATGGGTTCAATACAGTGAACAAGATAACTTAGAAAGATCTACAAACGTAAAACTTTAAAGTACGATGTGCCACCTTAAGATAATGTTTCCCGTAAAAATTCTCTTAGGATAATTTTTACCTTGCTTCTTGTTAACTATTGAACATATAGGCAACCCAAAAATCTGAGCTTTGATATTTTACTCAATCCTTACGTTTTCGTAATTCACAGCGCCGATGCAATGAGGTGAAAAGTAGGAGCAGTAACCACACATGTCTCGAACGACATGCAAGATGAACAAGAACTTGACCAGGAGTGTCGAACGAGGAGATACCAGCCACACTTCGCTGAAGTAGATAGACTAGTGGTTCAGGAAACACCGTAAGGTTGGTGTAGTGTGGTGGTAAGAGAAAAGATGTCACGAAAGAATGCTATGACCATTTATTAGGTGATCACTGCGGTAAACGTTCTACGAACATTTGATTAGCATAAAGGTGTTGTTGGCCAGGACGCCAAGCTTATGTCACAACATTTATCACTAGCTTTGGCGACTGAAATAGGAGAAATACACGTGATATGGATAGAGCTAAATCAATGTAATACCTGATACAATGGACCCGTTTGAACTTGTAGGCATAGATATATTTGAACCACTTCCCAGAACTCAGCAAGGGAATAAATACATTCTAACAAGGTTGGACTATTTCTCCAGGTACCTAGTGATTGATCATATCACTGAGCGAGTATCTCAAGGATTTCTAACAAAATTGTTTCTAAAACTTGCGAAACCTGCATCTATAATTAGTAACCAAAGTACAAATTTTATGTCGGATCTTCTTGTAAATGTTTGGTTAGTTGCTGAAGATAAATACACTCCAGACCACACAATTCCTTCCCCAGGGAGGTCGCTAGGGTTGTTCCTATTCTCAGTGTTGTATTCCATCTTTTGTATGGATAATGGATATTTTCACAACCATATATACTAAAACAATACCCCCTCCCCTGTTCTTTCTCAATGACGTCAGATTCCTGGATGGTAATAATGCTGGATGTGAGAATATACATGCCTGTATTTTTCTAACAATACCTGTAACTGCGTTTCGAGTGTTGTAGTGCCAAGGTAAAAATCGATTTCTCTCTTTCGATTTGTTTAGTAACTCTTTCTATTAGAGGGAGAAAATATCTGGAGGTCTTTAATGAAAAAAAATATTCTTATTTAACTTCATGTAACTACTTTAAAATTTTTCAAGCTACAAGTTTCACCTTGTTGTATTACACTATGGCCCTATCTTATATGCTGGACCAAAGTGTTACAATGTTTGATACCTTTTAGGATGGTGTTAACAACAACAATAACATGTTATTTTTAAAAAAATTAACAAACAGAGAAATAATAACATTCTTGTCTGTTGAATGCGTCATGTAACAATTGATAGTTTCAGTCCCATTCAAAGCATGGGAAAAATAGTTTGCTGTTACATAATCAGACTGTCTTAAACATCACACACTTTAACCACCAAGATATGTCATACATCGTGTCTTTAAATTAAATATTTTACGATCCAAATAGTATAATGATTTAGGAAGGAAGACATTACCAAAACTATCCAAACTAATTATGTAATCACGGTCCGTTTAACATTTGTATAAGTTTTATATGGTGTCAAGCCCTCGAGCTCTCTGGGGTCCTCAGTCTTTACCTCAGGGGGCTCATCCTCATCTGATAAGTGGGGTGTATGAGCTCCTTCACAAGTTCGTGACGGTGACTCTGCTGGTGGAGGTGTAGGTGATGCTGGAGGCGGAACCGGAGTCCATAAAGTTGGCTTGTGATGGTCCTGACGTGGTGCAGGCATCACAGCCACAATGTCCCCTTTGTGGAAATTGTAAACAGCACATGTCAGATCACACAGGTACGACTCCTCAACTCTCTCGTAGGGTAGTACCTCCATCGCTCTTACGGTGTGGTAAGTAGAGTCGCAGAATTCAATGTAGCCTCGCTCCTATGGTACCTCTGACGTGGTTAGCTACTTTGTACAAATTACATGTTTAACGTCCACAATCACGCTGTAAATGCATTCAGGGATCCTATAGGCTCGTCCTGCATACGTATGGCCCACAAACCTTAAATTAATATAGCCAGTTCTAAACATGACGGTCTTACACCACCATGACTCAATCACAAATCTGATCACGGCTCCTTCATGTTTCTATTGGCTAATGTGGCTTCTTACAGTCTTGCCAACGACACTAGTTGATTGGTATTGATTCGTACCATTTTGTCATCTGTTATACACGCATGAAATTCACGATCGTAGGTGTGCCTAGTTTTACACTACTACAGGCAAATATAAGTTTTTCCTTATTAATTTCGCACACGTCTTGGTCAGTTAACGTTCCAAAACGACACGGTAAAAATATGCAAAACTCCCTGTCTAAATAAGCAATTAGACGGCTGCCAAATTCAGTTTGAGCTGTGTTAGCTTATCTACCATATACCTTTGCTCTACCACGAGATAACTTAGCTTTGTAACGTGGGTTCAACATCTACCATAATTAATTAGTTGTTGCGATTTGTCCATTTCTGCTCCATTCAGTAAACTTTTATAAATGAATCCGAAACCCTCAGGATATATCCATCAAATATACCCCCACCATCATCGGCTGTGCTACTTTCATATCCGTGTTCGCACCGCCATAATTGCCCTACATATACATCCGGGTTGAGGGCCTGTGTCATAACGTCAATGTACTACTTTAAAATCCGATTGTAACCAGAATGTCGTACCACCAAACCGGCGTTGGGGTTTGTGTCCAAAAATAGATTCTGACGTCCTCGGTGTTGTGATATAACATTTGACCTATTTTTGTCTTGAAAGGAAGGTAAAAAATATAGTGGTTCTAGGGTTGTAAATAGATTCCGAGGTCGACTCTAATTTCAGTCATGGGTGATGAGAGCTCATTACCAACCAGGCTTCCACGATGTACCTATCGCAACCATTCTGGCTGGGCCATGTCCCTTTTGGGTTATCGAGAGGCAGTCAAAATCTTCCAAGCATCTGCTCTCTCGTTTGTTTGGGGTAAGGTCCTTGCCCCCTAAAGTTTGGACTAAGCCTCTGAAACCTACCATACAGCCTGGGTGGGGTATGAATAAAAAGTTTTCAACCAGTTTGTGAGAGATTGGCTGAGAGCTCAATTGCAACCAGGCATCCACAATGCACTGAACGTTATTCATAATATATTGTTATTCTCCCAAACAGCTGATCACAAGTCACATTATTTGCAAGAAATATATAACCTAGCTTAATTTAATAAATTTCTTGCATAATTTTGTTTGCCTACGGTTTGAAATGAAAAAATACTAGTCCTACATTATTCAATACACACAACATATTTATTAAAAAAATCATAATGTGAAATATGCATTCAAATAGCAATATAACACGGGGAAATGAATTAGTATGAAACGTCGGCCAATAAAGAAACCAAGTTTTTTTGGTAATATGTATGCTTTACAACCTAATGCTTTACTCTTCATACATTTGTATTGGTTCTGGAACAAATGTAATATATTCTGTGAAGATCTTAAAAAATAAAACTAGTTATTTAAAGTTGATAAAAGCGTTCAAGAACTCCCCACAACAGTTTACACTGAATATTTTCGACAACTTGATGTCAAAACAATGTGCATTTATACCCAGTCAACCTACTAACACTAAAGTGACCGGTAGGGTGGTTCAGATGGTTAAAAATAATAAAATTCCTCTTTTATTTAAAGGGAATTCTTAAGACTTTAGTTAAGTGATTAAGAATATAAGGATATTTATTCAATTTCTTCATAATGAGTTGTTTATAATTTATTCATTTCAGGATAACTAGGTCCAACTACTAATTATCTGTTTCAGATAAATTTAGTTAACCTTTTATGATTAAAACACCTAGGCTTAAACCAAACTGTAGGTACACATTTAGCTAGGGCCTGTTTTGGCTATTACTAGTCTTGGCTGCAATATTTCTTAGGCCTACCAATTCACATTGATGTGGATAGTAATTACTACCGTATGTACTACTCAGTTTTGTTGGTATAGCAATTTAACATTTATTCCTTATGATTATGATAAATTTTTCATGCATATGTTGGTAGTTCTGTTGATAGTATTTGTTCTTGCCTGATATGTATTTAAATTTTTAATTCATATTAATATTTAAGTTAATAAAGTGCTTTCAATCCACTTATGTTTGATGTTCGGAGAATAAACGTTCCATTAACCTGTGGTGGAACGTTTTCAGGTTACGGGCACAGAGTCCTTTAAAATGAACAAACATTTATTATTTTCTGTGTGCATTGAAAATCAACATTAACCTTAACCTCTAGAATATTTATCCTAGAAGATATCTTGTGTGCCCACACCACTCGTGGACCCATCTAAAGCTGTGGGAGACCATGTGTCTGCCCCCGTGGTCACCAGTGTCGCGGCTAGCGGTCCGCGCGCCAGAGTCGGGGCGTGATACGACCAGTTGCTGTATAAGGGTTATACGAAGAAAGTTGTCTAGTTGGTGTTGTAACACAAGTCTTTATTCGTTACTCAGATTGTGTTCCCCCCCCCCTTGGTCAGTCCGGTTACATAACTGTATATGGAAAGGAAACCCCATCTCCGATCCCGCGCATGTTGGTATCGCGATCCCTGACCAACTCTGTCCACGCCCGTCCAAGAGCCAACGCTCGTGAACCGGCGACCCGGCTCGACGTGAGTCCAAAAACCACTCTGAGCTCTCGAAGAACGAGCCTTGCAAGCCCGACGAGCGAGGCGCAAGGAGGTCCTGCGTAGCCAACCACGCATGGCAGAAAGAGGGTAGGGGAACGGTAAAACTGCGCTGCGCGCGGGCCCAAATATAAGTGACGAGACACTCGGCACAGAGTCCCCCCCTAAAACTTAAGGGCAGGGCGGGAGGAGATGAGGTGTCCAAAGAAAGTAATATTAACCCAAAAATCCGGACCAACCAAGGAAACCCACAAAAACAATATCACATGTGATGAAATAATACAAAACAAGACAGCAGTGACTTATTAACAGAGAATGAAATATACCCTACTTCAACGAACGGAACTCCCTTTTTCTTTAAGTGGTACAAGGGTCCCGCCAAACTCGCCAATTTTGGAATGAACCTTCCAAAAAAACTTACCATACCGAGAAATCTGGAAACTTTCTTTTGGTTGACGGGGACGGGGAACTCCTTAATAGGTCGGACACGCTCGAGGTTTATAGACACCCCCTTGTGGGATACCACGTGACCCAGGTACTCTATCTCTGAAACTGCCAACCTTAGCTTCTTCGGGTTCACTGTCAAATTAGCCGCCCTCAACCTGTTCAAGACTTCCCTAACATGTCTCTTATGATCCTCGAATTCGTTAGAATAGATAACCAGGTCATATAAATAGTTGAAGACATACTTAAACTGTATATCTGAGAACACGGTATGTAATAGCCGTGATAGTATTTGTGCCCTAGTTGACACACCAAAGGAGACGTAATTGAACTCCAAGAGACCGCATTGCGTGATGAATGCTGTATACGGCTTAGATTCCTCAGTTAAAGGGATTTGGTAGTAAGCTTTGTTTAGATCTATGACTGTGTAATACTGGGCCTGGCCTAAATACTGGAACGCCATCTCTACGGTGGGCAAAGGGGTCACCTCGAACAGTATTTTCTTATTCAACTTACGATAGTCGACGACCATACGTGGCTCCTGCCCGGGACGTCCTACTAAGAACGCGGGAGAAGCGTAAGGGCTTTTTGACCTTCTCACTATTCCTTTCTCCAACAAGTTCTCATAATGTGCCTTCATCGGGATACTCGGCCAAAATTGCCTCAAACTCGGGTCCATGGTCACGTCTCTCTTCGAGTACAGTGGCGCCAGGAGTGTCAGGGCAAGACAGGGGTGTCAGCCTCACTAGGAGTCCTGGATGGTATTTAAAACTTATCGTCCCAGAGTACACGTCAATGGTGGTCCTAGTTGCTTGGAAAAAGTTGTGTCCTAAGATCATTTGAGTCACCAACCTGGGGGCGACAAGGAACCATAATGGCCAAGCCAACCCTGCTATTTTCACTGAGACCTTAATTCTCGTTACTACCTGAAACTTCTCAAGACTCGCAGTAACACAATCTATTTCACAACTCTCTGAGTCCCTAACTAACCTACGCATGCGAAGAATCCCCAATAGATCTTCTGAAACATCGTTATGTAACGAGCCTGTGTCCGGCAGGGCAACTATTTTCAAAGGTCCAAGTTCGACTGGGGCTCCCAACAACATTGTTTCCCCAGAATGACGCGGAGGGCAATTAGTGACGATCTGGCGAGGAAACCCAATCCCACGTCTGAGATTAAGTTTTCTCCCCTCACGCCGCGGACCTGCCTCCGCTGACATAACCGAAACATTTGACCGGGACTGTTTGTCACAGTTGCGCGCTAGGTGGAATTTGGAATTACATCTATAACACTTATTTTCTTTAAATTGGTTGGTATTGGTGGGTGTATGGCTACTTCTATTCTGACGATTACCGTAAATTCCATGGCCGTTCCCTGGGTCAAAAGTTCTACCACTCACACCCAGCCACTCATTCCTCCGATCCCCTACAATATGAGCCTCCTCCCTACTGGGTTGTGTCCACCTGTAGTAGTCCCTAATCTCATCATTACATTGCTGGAAGTGGACCGCCACTTGCAACAGCTGAGCAACGGTCTCTACTTCGCACCTTCTTATGTTAATCCTAATTGAGGTCTCAAGTTAGAATAAATGCGATCTACTGTCTGTGTTTCAGAGAATCCCCCCCCTCCTACGAATAAGGGTCTGAATACGAATAAAGAATTCATTGACTGGTTCGAGAGGCGCCTGAAAGCACCCAAAAATATCCCTCTCAAGTTATCTACGTAGTTGGCGGGGAAAAAACACAATCGGAAAAAATCGACGAACCCGCGCCATGTAGTCCAGTAGTGGCGGTTGTTACGCATCCAAAGTGAATTTTGAGCCTAAAAATATCTCGGGCAGGGGCGTCAACATTTCACTGTCGGTTACTTTGTAGCCGTTTTTTAACTCCTCTATCTTTTCTAGGAAATCTATGGGATTAGATCCAAGGTCAAACGTCACATTCCATTTGCGGACTAAATTCAAAATTTGAACGATTTTCTTGCCTTGAGGATCATTGTCACTAGGAATTTGTCCTAAATTTCCCTCTAATAAATCGCGTTCAGATGGTAATTGGTCCTCTACCCGTCCTATGTTTGCTAACGGTGTGTTGGGCTCTCCCTTTCTAATGTAAATTTCTTTTATGAGAGCCACGCCCATCTGATTCTCTAACTCGCCACAAAATCGTTTAAGTTCCTCTAACTTCGTATTCTCCTCAGGCGACTCTGGTGATAACCTAAACAGGCGGGATTTCATATGACCGAACGTACTGCGAATTTTCTTTTCAACCGACGGTACAGGTCTGTCATACTGAGATATCATAGTTTGCAAATTGTTAAATTTATCTGCTAGCAAGGGATGTTCTAATGAAAACGCGGGGACTTTGTCTATTAACACGAGAGAACGGTTCTCGACGTCAAATACGTCACTGAGTTGTGACCTTAATTGATCAACGGTTTTTTCGGGTTTAGAACCACGAATTGTCAATTCGTAGATTAACTCATCCTTAAACCATCGACTAGGGTCAGGGTGTTCCATTTTGCAATTCACAAATAATATTAGATACCACAAAAACAAATGACACATTATATCCCAAAATTACTAAAACACCCACGAAATTTGGCGCCGCCTATATTATCAACCCCAATCTGGGTAAAATAAGGCACATTAATCACGAAAATGTGTCTCTCATCTTTAAACATGGGCGTGCCAGTCTCTGAAATGGCCCCACGTCCCCCGTCACAACAAACAAGAACCGATGGTTAAACTTGGGTAAGTTGTGAACTTCCCTGATTCAAAACCTTGTCATTGCTCGAAAGTGATACGTCATTGTAAGATTGGTACATCTTAGTAACTAATATATTTGTAAACAATACTAGCCTCACATAGGGCGTTGCACCTCCTCCACATGTCAAATCGAAAATAAAATTATCCTAATCTTAACAAGATTTGGCCATATTCATTGAAACAAAACTATCTATTTGGTTGTTATTCATAAATAAATTATTCAAAAAATAGTTTATAGTCTTAACACTCCTGCGTTATTAGAAACATTTGCGGGAATGACCCACTTTTAAGCTTCCCCTTTAGTTTGGTTAACTATAAACATAATAACACTGAAAGTTAGCTAAAGTTTGATAATAACAATATAGAAAACTTTTTAAATTAATGGTTTCACCAAAACTAGTGTCAAATAGTTCAATAATGGTTAACATGTCCAATAGTCCCAATGTAAGCAAAACACAACAAACATAGCCATATCATTAAGAGTTTAATTGAGTGTCAATTGAAATGGAAAAATTGTTTCAGAGAAAATATACAGTCGTAGCCAACTTAGCTGATACGTAGATTTCCAGAAGTTCTAAGAGACAGCAGCGATGACAACGATGATTTACGCCCTTGGGTTGAGTACTATCTTCTTAAGGGGGTCAAATCCTTCTCGCTTCATCGGGAGACAACTCCGTTCACTTCGCCGAAGGGTTAGTCGAATGGGCGGTCTGTTGGTTGGACTGGTGACGAGTGACCACCGGTGACCACGCTTGTGAAAACACAAACCACTCTCTGCTACCATCCTGTGCCCACACCACTCGTGGACCCATCCAAAGCTGTGGAAGACCATGTGTCTGCCCCCGTGGTCACCGGTGTCTTGGCTAGCGGTCCGCGTGCCAGAGTCGGGGCGCGATACGACAAGTTGTTGATTAAGGGTTATATGAAGAAAGTTGTCTAGTTGATGTTGTAACACAAGTCTTTATTCGTTACTCAGATTGTTTTTCCCCCCCTCCCCCCCTTGGTCAGTTTGGTTACACAACTGTATATGGAAAGGAAACCCCGTCTCCGATCCCGCGCATGATCGTATCGCGATCCTTGACCAGCTCTGTCCGCACCCGGAACCAAGAGCCAACGCTCGTGAACCGCCGACCCGGCTTGACGTGAGTCCAAAAACCACTCTGAGCTCTCGAAGAACGAGCCTTGCAACCCCGACGAGCGAGGCGCGAGGAGGTCGTGCGCAGCCAACCACGCATGGCAGAAAGAGGGAGGGGGAACGGGCAAACCGCGCTGCGCGCGGGCCCAAAGATAAGTGACGAGACACTCGGCACACTTGTTTGCCTCCATGACGGATGAAGAAAAGTATCGTGTTCCATTATTTGATGGTTCAAACTTCAATGCTGGAAGTAATTCAAAGTGATTACCAAAGGAAAGTAATTTTCAATGACACTGATAGTTCTGAAATCTCGAATAAGAAGACAAAAGAACTGGCATAGTGGAAGAAAAAAGATTGAAAATGCAAGTCTCAATTAGTTTAAAAACTTTCAGACAAAGTTCTTGAATGTGTCAAGGATAAAGAATCTGGATTTGAAATATGGTTTTCCCTTATGAATACCTATGCAATAAAAGGTATATCAAACCAATTACTTCTACGTAAAAGTATTTTATTTATGAAGTTTGATCCATCAAGTTAATCACTGGAGGTACATTTTAATAGATTTGATAAATTGATTCGTGAATTACGGTCAAGGGATGCTATATTAGAGGAATCATATATGGTTTATCATCTTTTAATTACCATGCCGAACGAATTCAATGTAGTTGTTATTGCTCTGAAGACTCTCACAGAAAATTTGACATTGAATTTTGTAAAAAATATGTTATTAGATGAGGAACAGAAACGATTTTTGGAAGGTATAGCATCAGAAGTCATAACATTCCTTTATCACCCAAGCAAATCAAAAAGTTACATAGAGCCATATGAAACAGTCTCAATCTTTTTATTAACAAACTAGGACTAATCAAAACACTCAGCAAAGTCAATTTCAGTGCAAATTTGGCAAAAAAATATTTGATATGTGATCTCGGAATCCCATAAACTTAAGAAGAAACAGAGTGAAACTGAAAAGAAACCCCAAGTCGCTAAAGTTGAAGAAGCAGAGTTCAGTATGGCAGCCAACACCTCCCTAGAGGTGGATTTTGTTTTGTTTACACCCTGGCATCTAAACTCAGGAGCGTCATAACACATAATTTGTGCTACATATTGTCATCTTCTGACTAATATTCATACTCTCCCAAGTCCTGCGAATATTAAACCCACAAAATCAGTTGAAAATTTAAAAGCGACAGAAGTGGGTGATCTCTGTGCGTCTTTTTATATGGATGGAAAATCAATGTGTTCAAGCTGGAAAGTATTATTATCGTCCCTGGTCTACAACATAACCTCTTATCAGTCAGACGACTGGATTAAAATGGATGCAAGGTAATTTTTTAAGAAGGTGCAGGAAAAATTTCAAGCATTAAATTTGTAGCAGTTGCATCCGAGTCTGCCAAAATGTATTTAGTGATATTTTTTGTTATACATACCTGTTCCAATGTTGCTGAGGTAGATTGTACAAATCTATGGCATAAACGACTGGCGCATATTGGCAATACTGTTACACCTACTCTACTGCCTTTTTACTTACGACCACAAATAATATACAAGGGAGTTGGGGTAATCTAAGAAACATACAAAAAGGTAAAACATTTGCAAGATTTAAAAAATAACAATGTGAATGTTTTATTCAAAGAAATAACAACAGAGATAAAAATATTAAATAGCTCTCAGATATTTGCACTGACATGAGAGCTTGGCTAATAGACTTTAGTTAAACTCCCGTGGGACTATCGAATCTCGACACAAAAATTGGAAACGTCAACAAGAACTCTACTGGCTAGTAATAAAGATAATACAATATTTGAAGCAAAGCATAGCAAAAGATTTGGAAGATATATTAATGTCAATTTGTCTCAAAATATATTAATTTTATCGATCAGAGAAAGTTACGTTAGTTTAATCAATACTTCATAATGCAATCTACAAAAGAAACACTACTCTAAAATGAAAATACAATTACTAGTAATCATAATTTCAAAACCATTTACATTTAACACGTCCAACACAAGATCAATTAATAATTGTGATTATCTAAAAAGTCTAAGAATCGTGACATACCCTAGCGCCCAAGGGGCGACAGAAGATAAATAGAGTTTCATTTCAAAATAAATGTTCAAGTAAAAAAACATTTGCGAATAGAAAAATTACGACGCTTAATCTGGCTAACACTAAAAGTTAAATTTAAATTAGAGTCCAAAATATAAACCGCTATAGATTATGTCCGTAGAATATAATGCATGACTGTTTATCCTGACATTGTCCAAGTCCAGGACAGCACTCCTTCTTGAAGCGTTGAAATCGAAGAGTCATTTTAGTATACACAAAAATCACTTTTTATAGGGTTTCGTTGCTAGGGACGCAAGGTGGGGAACAGAACACTCGGTCGGTGACGTCAATTCGACCTTCTAGAAGCGTTCGATCATCACGTAGACCACTTGTTGTCAGAGCTTCAGCTCACTTCCAAACGATATTTCTTCAATATCCTGATGTTGTGGATGTAATTCACGTCTCTCTCATCAGAGAGCAGGCAAGCAGTCTTCCTCTAGTCAAGGCAATTCCTGGCCGACCCACTTTAGTGTATCGTTGATCAAGTTGGTGTGGGCGTCGGCTGTTGGAACATCATAGCTCGCTCGGTCCACTCCCCCAACTAGGAGTCCACGTGTGTTGGCCCGTATTGGTGGTTGCTCTATCCAGAAGATACAATCGGTATGTACATGAACAGTTTTATTTTGTAGAGAGTTTATTTTTGTTTTATATTATTGTTTTATTTTTGTTCAGAATTGTTAATGATATAAAACAAAACTATGAGAACTACTAAGAGATACATACTTACCCTAATTGACGATTATAGTCACTTTACCTATGTTTACACGATCAAATAAAAGTCAGAGGTATTCAAGTGTTTTAAGAAGTATGAAGCTCTGTCAACTGTTTATTTTAATGAGAGAATAAGCCGCTTCGGGTGTGACTAAGGTGGGTAATACTTATCTTCAGAGATGATAAAACACTTTGAGTTCTAATACATACAGTTTGAATATACTATCAGATACACACCCGGAGTCAGTGAACCATGAATAGAAGACTAATGGAGGGCGTGTGATGTATGCTACTAATCCCAAAGTTTTCAAAAGATGTCGGGTCAGAAGCTGTGATGACTGCAGTATATATCATTAATAAACTCCATTCACGGTAGGAATTACTCTCTGAAAGGTCTTTTTTCCTACCAATATCCTACTATATAATAGATTAATGGTAGGGAAAAAGGCCTTTCAGAAGTCAATTCCTACCGTGAACAGACATTAGAAGCCTAACAGTAGCCTTGGATTGTAAAACTCCTCTCAAGGTCTGGTATAGTCAACGTCCAAACGTGTCAAATTTGCGTGTGTTTAGCTGTATTGGCTATGTACGCATACCTAATGAACTACTTAAAGGGAAATTAACAATCGTACCCAGTAGTGCATCATAGTCGGCTATTGCCCCAATGGCTATAGGATGTGTAACTATACAACAAGAAAGATTGTCTTGGCATGTAACATGTTTTTGGATGAAAATGCCACTTGGAGTGGAAAAAATATGACCACATCCCCAGCAGTGAGAGCACCACTACTTTATGAAATAGTTACCATTCCGTCAGAAGGAAGCCTACCATCAGGCGAAGCCATTCATGAAGAGTTGGACAAATAAATTCCTCCACTATCATATGTAGGTGAACTTCGCCGTAGCTCACCCTTACGTGTGAAACCAAACTATTTGCAAGATTATGCAGCATTTTATATGAATGCAGAAAGCTTTCTTGACAATTTGCCTGAAGATTTTGGTGATGTCAATGGAAGACCTGATGAAAGGAACTGGATCTTAGCTGTAGAAGAGTAAATAAATTCTCTCAAGAAAAATGACACCTGGGAACTGAATTCACTATCCCCTGGTAGGAAAGCTATTTCCTGTCGCTGAGTCTTCAGCATCAAGATAGATCAAGACTGTTAATAAGGATTGATATAAGGAAAGATTAGTGGTTAAAGGTTGTCAACAGAATAAAGGTTTTGATTTTAATGAGACCTATGCCCCAGTAGCACGTATGAATACGGTGAGAACAATGCTAGCCATCATTAATTAAGAAGATTTACATGCATGTCAGATGGATGTGAAGAATGCATTTTTGACTGGAACCTTATTCGAAGAAGTTTACATGCAAAAACAACCTGGTTCTTCAAATAATTTAGAACTGTATTGCAAGCTCAAGAAATCACTGTTTGGCCTCAAGCAGACACCCAGAGAACGGAACAAGTGCCTTGACACTTTTCTTAGATCACTTGGTTTTCAACCAGTGCAGAATAATCCATGTCTATACCTACATGTTGTCGGTGATACCAAGGTCTACATACTGATTTCTATCAATGATTTGATCATCAGCAGTACTCACAAACAACCAAACAACCTCTTGAGAAGATTAAAGCTGAATTTCAAGCTAAATTTGACTTGAAAGATCAGGGTAACTTACACGTTTTTCTCAGAATAAAAATTGAGAAAAGAAACGATGGTATATAATTTAGTCAACCATCTTATATCAAAATACTTTTATGCAAATTTAACATGGAAGACTGCAAATTAGATAAAACATAAATGGAGACGAAACACCCTATTGATGTTGCAGGATCAACCTCTATAATTGGCATCAAGTCATACAGAGAGCCCATAGGCAGTTTGATGCACTTAATGCTATGCACCAGACATGACCTGAGTTTTTCTGTTAATTATTTTAGCAGGTTTCAAAGCTGTCCAACTAACACTCACTGGGAGTCACTGAAGTGCATTCTTCGCTATTTACAAGGAACTTCACAGCTAGCTCTGAACTTTTATAAAGAAGAAGGGACACCCATAATCGCATATACTAATGCAGAATGGGCCAATGATTCCTGTCCTAAGTCAACATTGTGGCGTGCGCATTGGGTGGCGAGCTCTACAAGTATCTTTCCATCCACGTCTTGATTATTACTTCTAACTAAGATCCTCAGACAAAAGGAGCCCGAGCATAGCACAATGGTAGCAGACAACAAAGAAAGAATGCGTGATAATTTGAAAAACCATCAGTCAAATCCAAGTATACACCAGCATGCAAGACGTCAACAATTCCGTCCCAGAAGTGGAAAGTGACCCATTAGATGACGACTCGAAAATCCGGAGGGCAGCGCGAGGCAATATCGCTATCACCAGCCGGATCAACACGTTACAGACCAGAACCACGGAGCAGATTGGAGCACGTTAGGTGTTCCCCATATCCAGCCCAGGGGCCAGCAGACGAAGGGGCCAAGCAGACATTTAACAAGCATCCCTACTCAGAAAAAAACGGGAAGGTCTGCGGTTCGCTACGACGGACAAGCGACCCCGAGAATGGATCAACAACAAGCACGATCTATAGGATCTACCAGTCAACAACACCACTAACAGCTAAGTACAGTCATCAAGTTCCGGCAACCCATTCTCCAAATGTTTAATCCAGTGTTTACGCATTCGACGGGGAGGGGTGGTAGATGGGCAATACCCATCTCAATCAGGGTTCGACAATAATAAATATAAAGAGTAATTTTTCCTTTTTTTAAGGTCAGATGAGTTTAATGGGAATCAAAATGAATAAACTATAGGTCCTAGGGGCCAATTGGACTAAACAACCTCTTTGAAATAAAACGGCTAAACGTTGGTCTAATAGGCAAGAAACATCTTAAAAACAATTGATTTGGTGACGTATGAGAAAAAATGTTATACATATGAGTCAGGTCCCTTCTAACACTCACACGACTAAACACCAAGGTTTAGCCTTACTATAAACAATTTATGAGGTACTATTTACTCTTAGAAAAAGGCTTAGCGCTATAGGGTTGAAGCCACTAGGTATTAATACAGACTAAAAGGAAAACAAGGTCTAACGAAAGGTGTACGTTTCGTTCGACGCTGTTGCTGGGTCAGGGGGTCAATTGTCTAGCTAGCGCAACGCGTTAACATTGAGAACCTCTTATTTAGGGTACCCACCTAGGCCAAATAGAGCAAGCGCCGGCGTAGGGTTAAAAGGGAAAAAGAGGGTAAGGGTCGAAAATCGTGAGTGAATAGGGGACGCGTAGATGAGAAGAATCCGAACCAGGGAAATTATCGCAAAATCCCATAGGAATAGTAGACTATACTCTTGCCCAATAGTTAATTCTACTCGCCGTCATCATGGATTTGGATCCAAACAGGTTGTTGAAAGATGAACTACAATACGAGATCATAATTCGTGGAGAAACCCCGTTAGATACGGTGGATGGGTTACGCAGCCAACTCCTCCTACTATTAGACAGGGAAAGAGACTTAAACGCCTCGATAGTAAAAACAGCCTTAATTCCTCCGCTATCAGACGAAGTTCCCATAGTAGAACGGAGGTTACATACCCTAAAGAAAGACCTAACTGACAAGACAGAACTTACCCCAAGTCAAATAAAGAAATTTGAAACTTACCTTGTTACATCTTTCGTCGAGACTAGAAAGGGCGACCATAGACGATACTAGTTAATAGAAGGAAAAGAGACGGGTTTGAAATTATGCGAACAACTCAAAGCAAAGGTAAAGTCGCTTAGGGGGCACCAAAAGGAGCTCACGCGTTCTAGTAATGAAGAGGAGCTATCCAGCCGACCGGCAGAGGGCTCGGGGGTGTCAAGAGATCCTACGACTGAAATTAAAAAAAACCGAATAATAAATCACCTATAACTGATCCCATCCAAATGGAATCGCATGATGTTGTTAAATCCAGACTTTTTACGGTCTTGAGTATAGTGAGAAAATGGGGAGTACGTTTTGGGGAGGAGTCAGACCCAGTGGGTTTTTTTTTAGAAAGGGTAAATGAACTTAAAGCCACTTACCATTAAACCGATAAGGAGTTATTGCAAGCGCTTCCCGAAATTTTTCAAGGAAGTAGATTACGGTGGTTGAGAAACAATCAACATAACTGGCGCGATTGGGAGCAATTTCAAAAATTATTCAAAGCGATTTTGTTTCCGTAAAAACAGGTAACATAAAAGTGATTTTGTTTCCGTAAAAACAGGTAACATAAAGTGAATTTGTTTCCGTGAAAACAGGTAACATAAAGTGAATTTGTTTCCGTAAAAACCGGTAACATAAAAGTGAATTTGTTTCCGTAAAAACAGGTAACATAAAAGTGAATTTATTTCCGTGAAAACAGGTAACATAAAGTGAATTTGTTTCCGTAAAAACAGGTAACATAAAAGTGAATTTGTTTCCATAAAAAGATGTAACATAAAAGTGAATTTGTGTCTGTAAACGAAGGTAACATAAAATTGAATTTGTGCATGTAAACAAAGGTAACATAAAAGTGAATTTGTTTCTGTAAAAAGAAGTAACATAAAATTTAATCTATTCCTGTAAACAGAGGTAACATAAAAGTGAATTTGTGTCGGTAAACATAGGTAACATAAAATTGAATTTGTGTCTGTAAACAAAGGTAACATAAAAGTGAATTTGTGTCTGTAAACAAAGGTAACATAAAAGTGAATTTGTTTCTATATAAAAAAAAGGGGGTAACCTAAAGGCGAAGATCTAAATAAGCCCAATTGGAAATGAACAATTAGGGATAGCAACCCAATCTACTCTACAAATGTAAAGCTATATTTGATATATCCTTAAGATGACCGGCTGGTCTAGGTAAACAATGTATTTAGGATGTAAACAATATCTTTAGGATGTAAACAATGTATTTAGGAAGTAAACAATGTAGTTAGGATGTGAACAATGTAGTTAGGAGATTCTGTATAGTTATTATTATTATTATTATTATTATTATTAGCACCGCGTCTTACTACCCGTTCGGGTTATACGCTCTTACGCTAATGTGTAATGGTAGGGTGATTATGAGATGAAATGAAGGACCTACAGTTTAACGTGGAATCCGAACCACGGTGGAGGCCTGGCATTCCTCACATTCACAAGATAACTTGTCAGAGGTGAAGGAAGGGTTTGGTAATCAGATAAATCTGTGCCGGGACCGAGGATTGAACCCCGGCCACCAGCATAGAAGTCTGACACCTTACCCCTAGACCACCAGGTCACCACTTCTGTATAGTTATTTAGTTTATTTATATTTGGGATGTTCCGTATGATTACTATGTTTAAAAGGTTAATTCTAGCTTTAGTCTTAATATACCTTATTATATTTAGAAGGTTAATTGAGGTTCGTTTGGAGTTTATGGAATAAATATGTTTAACCTCCATGGATAACGTTAAGTTCACAGTTTATGTAATGTTTATCTTGTATATGTGGTTTGACTCAAAAAAAGGGGAGGTGTGTGTGGCGTGCGCATTGGGTGGTGGGCTCTGCACACTGGAGCGCTAAAGTCGGTGTCGGCTCAGAGTGGGCTGGCCCGACGTGAGAGGTGATGATTAACTGGCCTGACTTGAAAGAGTCAACACCTCTCTGCGAATGGCTAGTCTAGAGGGGGAGTCGTTGACCAATGCGCACGCTCACGAGTCGAAGGAAGCCTCTTGTGTGTTGTATATTCTATAAATAAATTATACAAGTATCTTTCCATCCACCGCTTGATTATTACTTCTAACTAAGATCCTCAGACAAAAGGAGCCCGAGCATAGCACAACATCTGGATTTATTCTGAAAGTTTTTGGTGCGACTGTATCTTGGACAACTAGAAAGCAGCCCACTATTGCCTTGAGTACCTGTGAGGCAGAATTTATTTCACTTGCCAATGCCTGTACTGATGTCCTGTGGCTACGTAGTCTACTACTGGAGCTGGAATCAACCCTGAAAGGCCCATCATATATGAAGACAACCTGCCTGCCATTAAGTGTCTTGAGAAGTGGGAACACAAAAGATTGAAACATATGGATGTGAAGTATAATTTTGTAAGGGAGTTAGTGTGTGATTAAGTTGTAAAGATTGAATATGTCCAAAGTGAATTTAAAATCACTGACATTTTAACCAAAAGCCTAAATGTTACTAAGTTTAAACTACTATGTAAGTGGTTAGGATTGAATGGATCATAAAACTGGTTTTGTATTCCTCCAAGTTCACAACATCTACCTCCCTTCAAACCCGTGTTTCATGTACCCATGATTAGGATTCAACCATGTTTACAACATCTACCTCCCTTCACCGTGTTTCATGTACCCATGATTAGGATTCACCCATGTTTACAACATCTACCTCCCTTCACACCCGTGTTTCATGTACCCATGATTAGGATTCACCCATGTTTACACAATTGCCTCCTCTCTGAGCACATTTATAGCATGCTAAATTGAGGCGTAGTGTTGGTATAGCAATTTAACATTCAGGCTTATTCATTCTGATATTGGTACATTTTTTATGCATATGTTGGTAGTTCTGTTGATAGTATTTGTTCTTGCCTGATATTTATTTAGTTTTTTAGTTCATATTAATATTTCAGCTAGTAAAATACTTTCAATCCGGTAATGTTTGATGCTCGTAGAATTAAAATCCCATAAACCTGTGGTGGCACGTTTTCAAATTTAAATAGAATTACATTATTAAAGTTTTGTTGAGGCATCTTAAACAAATTAGGCCTACGTTTTTATTAACTTGTCAACTGGTAGGATATGTCCACGTGTTTTACCCCATTAAGGTATTCATGATAAAGGCTGAGTCATAGAATAAAAGTATTCGGATTTGTGTAGAGGGATAGTGGGAAAACCTTTAGAAAAATAAAAGCACTAACCACACCAAGCTAGGATTCAAATCCCAACCTCCCCACCATTGGAAAATTACACCAAAGAGACTAACGTCTTGGTCAATGTTGTCCCATGAGGTTAGTCAATAGACTACAACATCCCAAATAAGTTGAGCCTAACTAACCTCCACCTCCTATAGAACTTACAAACAATTAATATTAATATTGGAATGTCCCAATTATCAGTGTGTTGATGGTGAATAATAATGCATTTTGATAGTGTTGTGTTTCAAATCAAACATTCTTGCAACATTTAGTGTAAGCGTACTATCCACACTTTTGGCTTACATAATGATATAGGCCTGTTTAAAGTTAGATTATGTGAAACACACACAAACACGTTCTGAGATTATTATATTGGGCTAGTGAGATGACAAGCTTAAATCAGGTAATACAAAACCTATCAAAGAGACTTCGTAACGCAAGCCGAAGAAATAAAATATCTGCGCAACTTAGCGTCAGTGTATTTGGAAAATATTTGCACTCGCAAGGACTTTGCTTTCGCATAGTGGTCGGCCATAATAACTTTAGACGCAAAGTTTAGCGTCTCTCTGCTAACGGTCTCAAATTCGTTTTGCGTCGTGGTCATATAGCCCTGATGGAATCGTGGTTAACCCCTAATCACATAGCCACGAGGTAGGATATTAGAATTGACAAATAAGGTATGAGATGTTACATACCTCATTTTTTCCTTGGCCTCGTCAAACGAGTCTGTATAATAATATGCATTCTGGAAAGCAGTAATGATGCATTCCTCTTGGCAAGTAACCTCAGGGTCAAAACGCTTTATCTTGTCATTTGCTTTCAAAGCGTGCTTTAGCTCTGCCACCGAGGACAACAGTCCAGCCCCATAAACCCGCAGTTGGCCATCTTGATGGCACAGCCCAAACTCCACTGTGAAGAAGTAAAGCTGGAACAACAACATTAGTATGAAATTAATAGGTTTCTTATAATTGTTGTGCATTCTAGTGTTGTGATTCCCAAATTTCACTAGATTCATATCCCTTTCAGAGCCAACCAATTTAACCCTTCTAGACCATCATAAAAAACGCCTATCTGGTAAAGTATAAATTGCTAAAGCAATCTATAAATAAGACATCACGTAAAAATCAGTGCTATATTTCTCATTAAACTTACTACTATAAAACACTATATTTTGGTTAATATAGCAGAGTTGTATTTATATCTCAGTTTAGGAAACAATCCACTCGTATAGTGTTACCCGAATGGTGGGTCGTCACCTGGTACTGCATCTCAAAAAATAAATAACCTCTAGAATCTCTCTGAAGTGCTTTTTATGGTAACACAACCTCCTAATTTGGTCTTGTATCTTAATTTTTACATTGCTTAAACCATAAATAAAGCCATTTGTTTTTCATAAAATTTTGGGGGTGTTTTGAGTCCCCAAACCACCTTCCATGGCGACAGCCTTGTTTATTTATTCATACTAGATTTTTAAAGCTACGAGGCTTTTTCAGTGCATGTTGAATTATTATTTATTTCAGTTTACCTGCATCTGAGCTAAATATCCAATTGAGCTTAAAAATATTTATTTAAATCTTTGAATATCGTTCAGATCGTGTATTTTAGATTAAAAAATTAACTGACTTTATTACACAGGTTTCCAACATTTTGTAGTTTAAGACCACAACTTTTTTCTCTGCCGCCATCGCGACCCTTTGATAACTTAAAACTCAAATCTTAGTTTTTAGGTTTTTTCATTGTGTATTACTACCAGCTCGGTCTATCTACAATTAACTACACCAGTGGGATAGGTAAAATTTAGATGAAATGTACCCTTATTTGCTTGGAGGGGTATTAGGATAAACTACCCCTGTCCAGAATTACAATCCTTACTTCACCTTCACCAATAAACTAAACCATGTCCACTTCATGTCCACTAATGCTTGTTTTAATTATTATAAATTGTTTATAATAAGGACTATATGTGACAAATATGCAGTAAAATACAATCAAGAAGCCTGGGGTTGGGAGATGATTTCATATTATGCTAGCAGCTTTACAAGGCTGCCACAGTAAACAAGTCAGCAAGAAGCTATCAGAATGGAATGGCCAAAAGGAACCTAAGCAGTAACTAGGTCGTTTTTAGCACTTTAACAACTTACGTTTCTATTAGAATTATGCATCTTCCTATAATCATTATATACCTTTAAAAATAAATATATAGCTAAAACCTCTATATTGTGACCCCACCAAAACCGCTGCTTTATTATTACACAGTTGGAAGCAATGTTCAACTAGTAAGATCTAGGAGATGTAGAACTCGCTCGTCACTTTGGTCATGTTTATTTAAAAAAAAACATTTTCAACTGTAAAATAAAGCAACAAAAAATTGAATTTATTGATATTTCTACAGTATTTTGATACCTGTCTATCAATGTCCTGCTTCATAACCTCATGGAAGTTGCCCTAAAATATTAATACTGGTACGTCAATAAACTATTCCCCCGACAATGTATTACATAACTTATGGCATATTACAACATAGTTATACGAAATTTCATGCAACTCGAACACTAAATAACGAATTTAAAAAGTATCCCAAATTGGAAAATTTGAAAGGGTGAAAAACCCGTATTTTTTTTGTTTAATGTACTCTACTTAATCAAATGAAAAATTATAAGAGTTGTTACAATGTAACACAGACCTATTACTTCTCTTCTTTCATTGTTGTTTTGAGCCTATTTAAATTGCTTTCATGAAAGCCTATTTTAATAAACAATGAAATATATCAGTTTAATTCAAACTAGTGTGAATACTTGCTAGAAAAATTAATGTGTATTTCAGAAGTAAAACATTAACACTAATCTCAATGTCCTTATTTCATCTTAGTCAGAGCTTTTAATAAGAAAACAATAAAGCGTTGCGTAATATTCACTACATTTATGCCTTCAAAATTTAATAAATTCCTAATTAAGGCATTGGCTGTACAACATATGATAGTTTGAATCACAAAACTGTGACAATCTAGCAGCCACGAAAGTCACAACTAAAACACTAAACCATAACAAAACATTGTCTGACAATGCTGCCACTTCAAGCATTGCTGGCTGAGTGATATATCCCTACTGGGCAGCTCATGTTCCCTTAAGATTCTTATACATACCGCATTAGGTATACACTCACCGGTCATTGTCTCTGTCTACTGACAACGGCGCTACTAGACTACTTGATTAACTGAGATTTCTACAATCTACCAAACAAGGAATCTCCTTTCAATGTTTGACAATTTTGGAAGTTGGGATTCTTTGTAGAGTACGGATCAACAGTTGGTAAACTTAAAATTTGTCTATATAAGTGTGTGGTAAAGAAATTTTATAATAGAAAGTAATGGGGTACAGAATAAGCCTAGAATTTCCCAACTCCCGTTCTTAAATCTCACAAAATTCACAGATTCCAAGCTTTTAACCAACCCCCCCAGCACGACGCCCCTGGGTGGATTCTTAGGCACTAAAAATGTTCAAAATAGGCAGGCAAATAAACATTAAAATATTAGATTTAGGCACCAGACCAGGCACTTTAGTACAAAAAGCTCACAATAGGCAATGCAGAATTGACATTACTAACTACTATTTGATTGCCTATAGACCATTTATTGCTGTTTCTTTAGCACGGCATAATACCACGTGTTTGGGTTGTATGCAAATGTTGTACTAATTACGCTAATTACGTTAGAGGCTTGGAATACGGCATTTAAAAGAATAATTGTATCTGCACTTTCGTGAAGGGAATGTGTAAAACAATTTAGCAAAAAATATATTAAGTGCACCGAACTGAGATTTGAATCTTGATCTTACATTCATCAGTAGTACAGAATAGTGCTAGAATGACACCTTAGTCTGTTCGACACCTGAAGCGGGTCATATACTGTTAGAAACTAAATAATTTTCTAGATATTTGGCAGTGAAATGGGATATATTTTCAGATATAAGATTTGCTATAAGTTAAAAAACTGAGATCTACTTCACAAGATGTCATGGGACAACATTTCAAACATTGTGATTCTAAAGAAGTTGAACTTTTCTCCTGGAAGCATCGTGTTTCCTACCTAGATATCTGCTACTGCTCCCATTGTTTCCTCCCTAGATATCTGCTACTAGTAGTAAGAGCGCTGGTATATCCGATTTTACGTCACTGTTATTAAAATAATATTGACTGCGTCTGTGAGTGACGCCAGGCTTTAGTGACGTCAGTGAGTAAGGTCAGCCCTGACGTCAGCCTGTTGGACGTGTAGGTTGGTATGCTATAGTATTGTGACGTCATCCTGATTGATGTAATGACTGTGTGTATGGTGACGTTCCGCATATGGACGTCACATTAGATTTGGGTCGTTAATTATTCAAAATATGGTGACGTTTTATTTGGTCAGCCCTGCCATGTTTTATTGAGTAAGGTCAGCCCTGACGTCAGCCTGTTGGACGTGTAGGTAGGTATGCTATAGTATTGTGACGTCATCCTGATTGATGTAATGACTGTTGGTCAGCCTGTGACTATGACGTTTCAAATAGTGTGGTCGCGTCTGACGTCGGTTCTGGACGCCCCGCAGGTGTGGATTTTTTTTACGCCGAGGTAGCTATGCTAGAGATATAGTTTGACGTCATCTAGTGTGACGATCCGGTTGGTCAGCGCCATTTTTATCGTGGACAAGTTTTTTTAAAAGTGTAAATGAATTGTAATTTGTTTTAAATTTTTTAGTTATTTATATATCAAATAATTGATATATTTGAACATGTTTTATGGTGACGTGTTCCGCATCTGTACGTCACATCAGATTTGAATGAATAATAATATCAAGTGATGTTTTCATGTATATGACGTAAGTAACAATACTCTCTACTCATTATGTTTTATGACTAAAATATAACATTTAAACGTTTGGAAAATTTTACTCTCAACTGAGTTTGTATTCAGTGTGAAATCCATCTGGTTAAAATAAAACCAGTTTTTTAAAAAAGGAAGAGGTTAGTTTTTTAAATGTCAACGACAAGATCATTCCTGTCGCCGGCAAGTTTTAAGTGTATATGAATTGTAATCAGTTTAAATGTCTAGTTATTTATATATCAAATTAAAATAATTGAAATAAATAAATAGACTAGATTTTAACATGTGTACCAGCTGTGAAAAAATTAAAAATTAATAACTTAACAGAGGACGAATTTATTAAACAACATACATGATTAAAATTAATAATGACGTTATACCTAATTATACACTAACAAAGTTATATTACTAATATATAATTTAAATGAGAGGGAAATATTACTAGAAAATGAAAAAAATAAAATACAAGTTTTTTTTCAGATTTAATTATAATAAAAAAATACACAGATTTCACATATAATTGTTATACGAATACATAAAACCATTATGAACAGATATTAGTTACAAAGTAAAATTATAGTGTTTTAGTTGTTATTTTGATTTATCAGGACAATATGGAATACTCCAAAGTCTACGATATTATCTTTTAAATAGACTTTTACATAAACACCTCTATAGATTACATATCTAATTGTTATATGACTACACCAAATATGAACAGATAGTGGTTAGTTACTTTTATTTCAAATTTTAAACCAGTATTACCAAAGATTGAAAAAAAACTATAAACCAGTTTGTTCTATTCTAAGCTTAATAGAATTATCACCCCCTATGCCCTCATAGATTATTACAGACTTTGAATTATTTACAAGGTCAATATGCTGTTTAGAACAAATACCTGAATATTTCTTTGGTAGAAAAAAACCTACGATATTATCATGTAAATAGGCTTTCACATAAACAGCGTGGCCAAATCTTGTTTCCCTTTCATTAAAAGATATAATATCCAGTACTGTATTCTCCTTTAAACTTCTTAGAGAGATATATTGAATGTCATCACTCTTGGTTGAGTTGAAGTCGTTTATGAATTTGTCCATATCTTGAAAAAAAAATCAAACAAATATATTATAGCAAAAATAAGAGGGCAAAATTTTTTTTTTTAAAATAAATAAAAAATTATAAATTACCTGATTTACTCCGCTGTGGGTGCACTTGGATCAGCCCTGCTAGCTTGTAGGTTGGTGGAATGTGTCTCAGAAGTGACGTCGAAATCTAACGCACTGTCTTGCCAATTGTGCAGGCAGTCTAAGTGTATGCGATACCAGTCACTTACAACTTTGCAATAACGTTTTGACCCACACGCGTATGACTTTTTAAAGTGAGAAAAGCACTCAGAACTACAATAGTGTATAGTGCGTTCGATGCAGGACTCTTTTAGAATCTCTAACACACACGTGTAATTATTAAAACAATCAGTTGTTCCCAGCTCTACGCATCTATCTCCGTCAGAGTACTCTTCCAAAATTGATATATCACCTAAAAGCGATATAAAATGTTCTTCACCACATTTACAAGCACCACGCGCTCCTCTCTTGTTCACTCTGTCAAAATAAGATCTACTTTTGAAAATATGTCTAGATTGACGCTCAATATGCCGACGTTTAAATGACTGAAGGGGGACGTTTAAACTCGTGTCTTCGACTGATTCCATTTTATGAATTCTAACGACTTAAATACACACGCTATTTATCGTGATAATTCTAACTCTCAAGGTGAACATCATCTACTATTCAACTTAAATCTCGCTAGCAGGTGCAGGCATCGACTCGCAAAAGATCAAGGAAAACGGTTTTACTTTCTAATTATATATTCAGGTCGCTTCTGGAAGGTTAACTACATTTAAAGGAGCGAAATCAGCACACAGGTGTGTAGAAAGGACACACACACACACACACATCTGACGGAGTTGCGATCTATAAAAAGAAAATTTAACTATAGAAAGTTATCATTTCATCGCCATCTTGTCGAGTGAAAAGAAGTTGTCACGTGAATCAGCATCAACTACCTAGCGCTCGTGTTTTCTGCTAAAAGTAAGATAAATTTTACCATCTATTCTCTAGTGTTCAATTTATTAGTTAAACTAATATTTTATATTAAATATCTTTTCTAAATTTAATTGTTTTTATTTTAAATATTTAAACTAACAATTAATTTTTTACGGTTGTTTCTCAATTTATAATTAAAACTAAAATTTAATAGTTAAATTAATATTTTTAATATTTTATGTGTTTCTCTTTTCTAAATTGATTCTAACAATTAATTTTTGTTTTACGGTTGTTTCTCTCTTTCAGAATTTAATTGTTTTTATTTTATTCTAACAATTAATTTAATAGCTAAACTAATATTTTAAATATTTTTGTGTTTATCTTTTCTAACAATTAATTTTTTTTGTTTCTCAAATTTATTATTTAACCTAACAATTAATTATTTAAATTTATTTCTTTTTTTTATAGTGTCTAGCGAAAAAACCTTTATACCCGACGAATCTAGTGACAATGCCACACCCTCTACCTCGAACATTAACAGACAACGGCAACACATTTTTGATTATGCGGCGGGTACAAACACTAATGACTCATTTACAATAATAACGGAGACAGAACGAACTTACAGTCGGTTCAACACCTTTGGCAGAGATATCTTAGTTCGTTTCAATCCATTGATTTCGAACGTGAGTCCAATGCATTATCTAATGACGTGTTTCTCTAGTCTATTAGCATACTTGCTCAGAGGTACGGCGCCTTACGATTTAATTGGACTCACGATCACGAACACGGAGAATAACCTCGACAAACCGGTCGGCGTTTCGTACCGTAGATGCGATCAAATTGATGTGACCACTATTATGAATACATTAACAAAAGTTATTCAAAGTAATGCCAGATTTGGTATAGCCGATGTGTTGAGAATTAAAGCGAATCATATCAAAATGATGAGGGGGAACGGTAATGGAGCATTAAAAAGAAAGTGCCTTCCAAACGATTATCTGAGTCATCATAAAAGGAGCATTGTCGTTGTTAAATCATTGACGAATTGTTTGGCTCACGCTATAGTAATAGCGATAGCCAAAATCACTAATGATATTAATTATAAATAATATATTCAGGGTAATAAAATAAAACATGCTGTAGATGAGCTTCTCGCAAAAGCGCGTGTAGATTTAACCGAGGGAGGGGGGCGCGAACATCTCGATAAATTTCAGCGTTATTTTGGGGACGAATATAAATTGCGCGTGTATAATACCCTCTCGACGCTCAACGGATTGTGGTATGAGGGGTTTCGTCTTCTACTAGGTACATTAACCTACTGTACGATGACGTCACACATCACTTTAACGTAATAATCAATATGGCGGCGGCCTTTTCCGTTCGGTATTTCTGCGACGGATGTAATACCGGTTTTGAAAGAGGTGCGAGACATTCATGTAAGAACACTTGCCCCCAATGCATGTCCATACCTCCATGTTTGTATGAAAATGAAAAACAAGTGTATTGCAGTTATTGTAACAGGTTCTTTAGGTCTGCCGCTTGTTTCACTAGCCATAAATCGAATAAAATTGACGGTAAGAAAACAGTTTGTGATTTAAGAAAGGTGTGTATTACCTGTGATAAAACAAAGGGGAGAAATCACGAATGTTTTAAATCATACTGCGCAACGTGCAAACAGAACAAAAAAAACCCGCATCGTTGTTATATGCAGGTGTTGAGTCGGAAGCAGCTCGATGATAATTACCTAATGGTATTTTATGATTTCGAGACTACACAAAATCGAGCTATAACCGACGATTGTTTTTTGCATGAACCTAATTTTTTGCACGCACAGCACTATTGTGTAAAATGTGAATTTAACGATAATATGGACGAGGATTGTGACCAATGCGGGAAACGATCTCATTCCTTTTGGGATAATCCGGTAGACGACTTCATCGACTACCTGAGACAACCGAGGCCGTTTGCCAATAAAATTGTTTGCGTTGCGCATAATGGGAAGGGGTTTGATACTATATTTATCCTGAATAGATTTCTATCACTAAACTGCACCCCTAAAATTATTGCGGACGGAACTAAAATACTCTGCATGACAATGGACCACATACAATTTAAAGACAGCCTATGTTTCCTCCCCATGCCACTGAGACAGATCCCGAAAGCGTTTGGACTAGACTGTAAAAAAGGACACTACCCCTATCTGTTTAATACAGAAAAGAATTTAAATTATATCGGTGAGATGCCCGGTCCCGAAATGTTCGGTGCGGATTATATGAAACCGGATGAGCGAAATGACTTTATGGTGGGCACGCTGACAAACTACGGCAGGGGTATATATTTAATAATAAGGCAGAGCTGGAGGCCTATTGTGTGGATGACGTAAATGTATTACGCAAGGGTTGTCGTACATTTCGTCATTTATTTCTAAATATAGGCGCGACAGACGTTTTTAGAGAATCTATCACAATCTCGTCGGCGTGCAATCGTTTATTTAGAAAACTGTTCCTAGCCCCCGATACGATAGCCATACTGCCCAAGGGGGTTACAGGTGCGGTGACAGACAGTCTGTGAAAGCCATAAAATGGTTAGTCTATCTGGAGAAAACCCGACCCGATATTCGGCACGTCTTCAACGGGCGTGAGATAGAGATTTTGGGCAGGAAAGTGGACGGCTACTGTGACGAGACGAGAGAGATTTTTGAGTTTGATGGATGCTTTTTCCACGGGTGTACATGTCTTTCAAACCGTGACGTGACTATAACAGGGACGAAAGAGACTCTCACCGAACGATACGAGTGCACTCTGTTGAGAGATCGAGCATTTAGAGCCGCAGGGTACTCTGTTACAACTATGAAAGAGTGTGACTTTGACAAAATACTGAGTGAAGACCCACAACTAGATTTAGATCCAAGCAATCACCCTATGATTCAAACTGCCCCACTCAATCCACGTGACGCACTGTACGGTGGACGTTGTGAGTCTATGACATTACACTACAAGACAAACCCCGACGAAAAAATAGGCTATTTTGATGTCTGCAGTTTATATCCCTGGGTGTGCAAATATTTTAAATTTCCTGTAGGTCACCCTATAAATATTTTTGTCGCCGACGATTGCCCCGTCGACGTGGTAGACCGAGAGGGCGTAATTAAATGCACTATTTTGCCTCCTAGAAATTTGTATCACCCCGTACTGCCCTACAAGACACAATCAAAATTAATGTTTTGTTTATGCTCCTCTTGCGCAAACGAGATGAACCAAGGTGATTGTTTACACAGCGACTCTGACAGGACTATTACAGGCACATGGATAGTGGACGAGGTTCGTCTAGCGCTAGAAATGGGCTACACAATGGTTAGAGTACACGAATTTTGGGAATATAAAATTACCCAGTTCGATCCCCAGGCCAGAGAAGGGGGACTGTTTGTAGAGTATATTAACAAGTTCCTCAAGATCAAACAGGAGGCGTCTGGATACCCTGGATGGGTGAAAACAGACGTAGACAAAGACAATTACGTTAGCGAGTATTTCAAAACAGAGGGAATAGTGCTGGATAAAAACGAAATTGTTAAAAATCCAGGAAAGCGCGCACTCGCCAAACTGTGTTTAAACTCTTTCTGGGACGATTTGCATTGAACGAGAACAAAACGCAGACCACAATTGTGAACAACGCAAAAGACTTTTTCTCCCTACTCACCAGCCCGGGGACAGAGGTTCGCAACATTATTTTCCCCAATGACGAGGTTGCTTACGTCTCGTGGACATACCGTGAGGAAGCCGTCCTTCCCCTGGATACGGTCAATGTACCTATAGCCGCCTATGTGACCACCGGTGCCCGTATGAAATTGTATTCATATCTCAGGCACTTGGCGCTTCTTGTCTTTACTGTGACACAGACTCTATTATAAGTGTGATAAGACCGACAGACACGTACACGATACCGACCGGCGACAAGTTGGGCGACATGACAAACGAGCTGACCGCCTACTCTGAGAGCGCCTACATTACAGAGGTTGTTTCCGGTGGACCAACAAATTATTCTTACAATGTGTTTGTCCCCGAGACGAATGAGTTCAGGTCCGTCACAAAAGTCAGGGGTATAACACTAAACTATGAAAACACAAAGATTGTAAACTTCACAACTATTAAAGACATGATTTTGAAAGACATGGAGCCCGTACACGTGACTAACCCGCGAAAAATTAAAAGAAAAAGAGGCACCATCGTCGTCTCCCAGTTGGAGAGAAAAAATTATAATATTGTATTCACTAAACGTAGGAGATTAAATAACACGTCCATACCCTACGGCTATAGTTGATCACATTTTTTTCTCTCTTTCTGTTTTCTAGTGACTGATGGCTGTATCGAGAATATTCGTCTGGAATGTGGACGTTTACGCCAAATGCAAATTCGTAGAAATAAACGTCCAGACATTAACAATATTACAAAATGGAATCGTGTTTGTACTTGTTCCCCTTTTAAACATTGTAAAACTGACACAAATTCTATGATATTATACGAAGAATTTAATGATGACACAATTTTTATCTTACTAAAACTAGACATAGACCACTCTACTGTGATATTACCACACACAGAAACAGGTGTAAAAAGGTTATCTGTACACAAATGTGAAAGCAGATGCTTTAAACGACTTCTGTCCAACAGACGGTGCCCCTATTTGTGTACTGGTTAACACGTGGTATAGAAACTATCAGGTGTTTGATCAAATATATATTGACATGACAAGACGACTAATGGATCACATCGAATAACTAGGCTGACATATCAAATTGAAATTAGACTTATACGTATACATTTTTTCTTCTCTCTCTGATTCCAGTGTCATCCCTATTAAAGTTCAAAAAGTTAAATAGAAACGCCATATCACCGGTTAGAGCCACCACACACTCTGCAGGTCTAGACTTGAAAAGTCCCTACAATTGATGTATACAGCCCTCGTGCAGGCGTTTAGTTAAGATAAATATTTCTATTATATTACCGGCGGGAACGTACGGTAGAATATCTCCACGATCTAGTCTGGCTCTTCACCACGGCATAGATGTTTTGGCCGGCGTTATAGACGAAGACTATCGTGGTAATATTTGCGTATTACTAATTAATCACGGCCACACTGTTTTCACAATTAAAAGGGGTGATAAAATTGCTCAACTAGTATGCGTGAAAATTGACTACCCTAGAGTTGAACACACTGATTCGCTATCAAACACTCAGAGGGGGGAGGGAGGGTTTGGATCGAGTGACATCACTATAAAAGATTGTGTCCGGGATAATTGTAATTTAGTATAATGGATCAAATCAACGCGTCCATCCTCACGTACTCGGAGAAGCAGGATTTGTGTCTGATGTCTGCCGCGGAGTTGAATAATTTACCTATAGAATTTATAAAAACATACGCGTCTAGAGATATAAATCGCGCTTGGAACTTACTCTCTCCCTCTGCGCAGCACGAATTGAAAGATTATAAATATTGTTTGGAACATTATAATAGGGGCGTAACGCAGATTGATGGTCCGCCGTCTATAAAGAAAAAATGTCATCAATGTCTGACATCATCGTGATATTTATGTACGTGACTGGGACCTGTTTTTTTTTTACAGTTGTCTCCGCACACACACACAGTGACTGTTAATTGGTTTTCTTTCCTTTACAGTTTTGGATCACCACCACCACCACCAACATGACAAACATGATTGTTGACTTGCAAGGATTCAAAGACGAGAACAATACATTTATTTTAAAAGAATGTAGTGTTGTGTCAATGTGTGGAAGGGTGACTCACCACTCACCCTATTGTTTTTCAAAATTACCCCGCCATGTTCAAAAACAGTGCGATTGGCTCACGTACAATCACTACGGTCTCCATTGGGACGACGGTGATACGAGCGCCGATCAATTTAAATCCCTTTTTAAAATGGCCACTCTCTCGTGTACTATAATTTATGTAAAGGGGGAGGAGAAGAGGCAATTTGTAATGGAAATTCTGGAAAAAAATCATCTTGTCATTGACATGATGGACTTGGGGTGTCCTTCCCTGAAGGATAGGATCTCTAATAATCATGATAAATGTTTCGGTCACAGGAATAAAAAATTAAAATCGATTTGCACCCTGGCTAATGTCAAATTTCTCAGGGAATGGTTTGTTGGAACCCCCACCACACTCTCTCTCCCCGCCTCCTCTACTATAATTTATGTAAAGGTGACGAAATTGTAGATAAAAAAAACTTGTTATTGATATGCTTCCTTTACAAAATTACCGCGTGGCATAACATTGTGATTGTCTCTGACGATGAAATCTGATCAATTTAAAAAAAATGCCCACTCGCCGTCTCTACTATAATTTATGTAAAGAATTTTTTTTAATGTGGATAAAAATAAAATCATCAACTTGTTATTGATATGCTAGACTAGGGGCGGTCCATCATAATTATGATAAATATTTCGTCCATAAAAATTTATTGGTTCACCACCGCTACTATAAATTTGAAATCGTAATTTTTATTTTTTAGTTTTATACCAACACTAGACGGGTGCACATCGATGTCTGTGTTTGTACACCCTTTCACACTGATATTAGCGGGACCGTCTAATTGCGGGAAAACTACTTTTGTAGAAAATTTTCTGTTAAATTTAAAACAGGTGTGCAGTGTGGATAAATTTGATAGAATTCTATGGTGTTTTAGTGAGAATAATTCTATTCCCTCGCGAATAACCAGTCACGTCACACTACACAAAGGTGTACCGGACAATTTCAATTTTAAGGCCGGCGGGCCTCAACTCATCGTGCTGGACGATTTAATGAACGAGGTTTATTCTAAAAAAGTGAGTGAACTTTTCACCAAGGGCAGTCATCATAGAAACCTATCGGTTATTCTGATCACACAAAATCTTTTCCATCAGGGGAGTAAGTCACGTGACATCTCACTCAACGCTAAATACATTGTAGTGTTTAAAAACCCGCGTGATCAAACACAGATAAACTATCTGGCTAGACAAGTTTATCCGGATAATCCGTCCGAAATACAAAGAATCTATAGGAAAGCAACCGAATCCGCTCACGGGTATTTACTCTTTGATCTGAGTCAGAACGCCGACGAACGCTTGCGCTTCAAAACGGACATATTTGACACTATTTGCAAAGTGTTTGTCCCCGCTAGACTACTAGATGAAACTAGTCAAGAAAAATAGACACGTACTGTCTGTGTTGAAAACGGCCAGTCCTAAATTGCGCAAAGCTATTCTGATGTTATAACAACACTCGGCGAATGTGCTCTAAACACATTAAACAATAATATTAAAATTAGTAAAAGAGATAAGGGAAAATTAATAAAGTATAAAAATTGTATGCGTAAATTGGCTAGCAGCGGTGTTTCGTTGAAGAGAAAAAGAAATATAGTCGTTCAATCGGGCGGCTTCTTGAGCATCATACTACGCGCTATTCTTTCAGCTCTCGTAGGCGCATTGGTTAAATAATATGTCACAACTTAAACAGATGCTTCTAGTCCCGCCAGAACTATTTCACAATAAACGCGATGACAACGCCACCGATTTTGTACAGATGAAAAAAATTCTGAAATCTAGGAAAAAAATGGACGATTATCAAAGATTGGCCAGTTTTAGAAAACATCAACAGCGTTATTTAACAAACAGGGAGAGAGCGAAACAACCAATTAAAATACCCATCGTGGGCCCCACACTAATAAAACGTAAACCGGTTGACCTTGCACGACGAAAAAGAAAACGACCTAGGAGGCAGCCGGTGTTTCCACCTCCTCGATTCCTTTCAGACGAGACCACATATCAAAGCAGTCCTATTAGTGTTGTAGACTCGCCAGAGAAGGGGGGGGGGTGGAAGGTGAGTCATATTTTGTACCTAGATCAGAATCTGATGAAATTGAAACAGGTTCCTCAAAATTATTCGGTAAGATAGCGGGAAAATATTTATCACCTTACGTCCACCGGAGAGTGTCTACTGACCCTATATTTGGAATTAGAAAAGAGGGGGATACTTTTAAAATAGGCAATTCGAGTTTCACCGTAGACGATAACGATATATACCTGGGTAACACACACTATAAAGGCACGCAAGGACTTTGGGAGTTGTTGACCAAAAGAAACGTAAATAAAGATATAATTACAGAGGGTGATTTAAAAAAATATAAAGACATACTAATTGCCACGAGCGCTCATCGACAAAACTTTGATCCTAACGCGAAAATAACGTCCAGTAGAGGTTTAAAATATAAAACAATCATTTCTAAACTGTTTCCCGCCAGACCACGTTGGAACACACTGAGATGAGCGCCACGTTAAAAAAATTATATTACAATCTCCCGCGACCTTCGGCTTTCTCGAGCGCCACCAATCTTAAAAAGTATAGTCGGTTGGATAAAATAAAAGTAGACGAATGGTTGACCGGGCAGGATGCGTACACTCTTCACAGTGGTTTAAGAAAAAGGTTCCCACGTAACCCGTACAGAGTGTCCAATATCGACGATGTGTGGGAGATTGATCTAGTAGATATGAGAGCATTAAATAAGGACAACCGGGGCGTCAACTATATTCTAAACATTATTGATGTATTTTCAAAGTATGCGTGGTCTATACCGCTTAAAACAAAATCGGGCGCAGACATCACGCGGGGTATAAAACAGATTTTTAAAAAAGGACGACGCCCCCTTTCGATTCAGTCGGACAAGGGTAGGGAATTTTTAAATTCTAAATTTAGAACATTTTTGAAACAAGAGGGCGTTCATTTTTATCATTTGCATAATCCGGATATAAAGGGGGGCCGTCGTGGAGCGTTTCAATCGCACACTGAAAACTAAAATGTGGAAATATTTCACCGCATTCAACACTCACAACTACGTCGATGTGTTGAGCAAGCTATTTCAAAATTATAACGCTAGTGTTCATTCGACTATAGGAATGCCTCCGGCTTCGGTCAAACCTATTCACGTACTTAAAATATTATTGCGCCTGCGAAAGCGGTGGGCTAAAATTAAATTGGGAAAAAATTTTGTTCAAGGCGGGCGATCATGTGCGCATAAGTAAAGAAAAAATGATTTTTGACAAAGGATACGAGGCTAATTTTACACGAGAAATATTAGCATAGTTAAAGTAATTCCTAGACTTCCCCAACCGGGTTTATTCCTTACAGGATCTCCACGGGCGGCCTATTGAGGGACATTTTTATAACTACGAACTAGTTCGCGTGCGTCGTCCTACAATTTTTCAAATAGATAAAATAGTACAGAGTAAGCGAATTAAGGGCATTCAACATCATCTGGTCAAGTGGAAAGGATACGACAGTTCTTTCAACAGCTGGGTGGCTGCGTCTAACATTAAACAAATATGAGTCAGTTTTATGTAGCACTGCCGTCGGATTCGAGCGCTGAATATTACGAGAATAATACACTCTCTTACTATACTACAAAATTGGCACAGTCCATACGGCTAGAACACGACCGGTGGGAGGTGGGACTAGCTGAATTATCCTATCCCGTGGTTTTGAAACTCTCGAAGATAACATTTTATCCAAAGATAAAGAATTGACGGCAAACGTCGTAGTGACCCAAGTGGGGCGTGTTTCGTTTCCTCAACAAGATTTCACCTCCTTTAAGGAGCTTTATAATAAAATTAAGAGCTCTATAAGTGATAAAGGAGATCTAGAGGTTTTAATATCCGAATTTCAATGGTACATTCTTCGCGATCAAACAATGTTGACTGAGATTAAAAAACAAAAGGGTGCATGGACTGCCGACAAGTCACCCATAACTACACGTTTCAAAAACACAATTTCATTTACGGTGGCGAAAAAAAAATTTAAAATAGAATTTCCTGTTCGTCTCTATGTGGGCATCGGAGACTCAATTACAACCATTCGAAACAGACTACCCAACCTAGAGTCACTTAATGCCGTTAATACACACATGAGGGATTTAATGAGCGAGGATATTAAGGGGGTGTTTTTGCGACCCAATCGTAAACTTCCCGGCTCTGGTTCAATCGAAACGGAACCCGTCTTTGTGTACACAGACATTATAGGACCGCAGTTGCTAGGCGACTCTTATGTAAGATGGATTAGAATCATACAGTTCCCCTCCGCCACCGCGCATCACGTGTTCTTTCCTATATTCTATTTTCCCGTCGAGAAATGTAATTTTGACTCTATAAGCATAGGCTTATACACAAAGTTTGGCGAACGAGTGAATTTTCAATCGGGTCCCATGCCCACCGTAGCGGTTTTACATTTTAGAGAGAGAAAACTAGATAAATAGATACGTGACGTAGTAATTTGACTTAGTCTTAACAATGGAGGGAGAGAGAGAAAACATCGGTCCCGTCTATCACGCCAGTTATAAAATGCAACGGGGACGCGGTCTCGGCGCGTTTTTGGCGGATTATTTCGATTTGTCAAACCGTTGTTTATGAGGGGGGCGAAAGCGTGGGAAAACAAGCGTTACAAACAGGTTCGCATATTTTGGCCGACATAGCGACACGCGAACCCGGTCAAAAAGTCGGTGATATAGTTAAAAAGCGCGTCACTCAGGCGGTCGAGGGACGTGGCTTAAAAAGGGTAAAAAAACGTAAACGACTTCATTCGAAGGTGGGCGCCAGACCAAGAGGGAACAAGAGATCTAAAAAAGATATTTTCGATTAATTATGGAGTGTTCAAAAACAGAACTCGATCTTTTCGACGAAAAATGCATTCAAACGGTAATTAAAAATAATAAAGTGGTCGAATACAAACCCATCACTTCCGTGGACAATGACGCTCAGTTGGAGTTTTTTTGCCCCGGGGACGGCGATATTTTCGGGACCTCTCTTCGATTAAATTATATCTTCGTATTCAGCTGGTGAGGGGGGACGGGACACCGGTCGCAGGCGACAATAAAATCGGCTGCGTCAACAACTTGTTAAATTCATTATTCAGTCAAATCAATATCTCTCTCAACGAAACACCTATTACAACCTCGACAGACAACTATGCCTACAGGGCTTATTTAGAGACTTTAACTAATTACGGTAGAGACGCCTCCGACACCACCTGGGAATGGTATGTGGTTTTTGGATACCCCTGCCGCTAACGGTGAACTCGCCGCATCCACAGAGAACAAAGGCTTCGCCACGAGATTAGACTTGTTAAAACATCCGGTCGACTTGGTGGGACGTTTACACGCCGACATTTTTAATATTTCACATTTGCTGTTGAAAATGTATCGTTGCGTGTTAAATTAATTCGCAACAAAAGAGAGTTTTATCTGCTCACAGACGCGGACAATTTAAACACCGACGTACGGTTGCGAATTTTAGACGCCACCCTCTTTGTGAAACATGTGGAAGTGTCGCCGACTATTTCACTCGCTATAGAAAAGACACTGTTACGAAAGCCGGCCCAATACCACCTCAATCGGGTGGACGTCAAGTCTGTGACCGTACCCAAAGGATCCAAGTCTGTGAGTCTAAACAATGTTATTCAAGGGGTGATCCCTAAAATTGTTTTATTCACAATGGTGTCAAACGATGCGTTTGTAGGCAGTTTGAACACGAATCCGTTTCAACTGGTTCACAGAAACCTCGATCGTTTCGTCCTGTATGTAAATGGAATCCAAAAACATTTGCCCATTTTGATAAATTTTGACAACGTCGGCACGTCCACCCTCGCCTATGACACATTGTTTTCGGGATTGGGCATACACCATCAAAACAACGGCCATTTAATCACGCGAGACATGTTCAATAAAGGTTACTTTATGTTGGCCTTCGACTTAACTCCCGACAGTGCAGGACAGGACTCGCACACTAGCCTTCAGACAGAGGGGAACGTGAGATTTGAGTTACAGTTCAAGACAGACCTTGACACCGCCATAACCTGTTTGTTTTACTCTGAGTACGAGGGGACGGTGTCTATAGATTCTAATCGTGAGGTGAAAATTAATTATTAACACCATGAATTCTCATCAAATAGACACACTGCTGCGGGGCAAAATTTCAATCTATAAAGGGACATTTCCTTCGGACCAATTACCTCAAAATTTCACTCGTCCCGCCTTATTTGTGGTCAATTTAGACCCTCACACTAAACCCGGCTCCCATTGGGTGGTTCTATATTTTTCCAAATTTGGGGAGTATTTTGATACATACGGCAGACGAACCGAGCTTAGCGATGACTAGACTCTTGAATAAACACTCGACACGATGGAGGTACAACCGCAAACGACTCCAAGGCATAGCCTCCGGTGTGTGCGGCCACTATTGCTGTCTGTTTGCCGTTGCCAAGGACGCCGGCTGGAGCCTGAGGAGATTCACAGACCTGTTCTCAACCGTCAACTTGTGTAAGAACGACCGTCTGGCCGTCACGCTGTTCAAACGTCGCTTTGGCCGCTGTCCAAGATGTACTAGCAGGGGTGCCCAGACGTGTGTTCCAGCATTAGATATAAAAGGTATACTATAATTTTATTTAATCATTTGTATTCAATTATCTGACATATGAACATCATCATGTCGGCCATCTTTGATTTTTCATTTATCGTAAACTCGAAAAAGGAGTGGGTGATCACCGAGCTAGCCATAGTTTTCATCGACGAGAAACAATCGTCGTGTTATCAATTCAATAAAACCACCGGCTTGTGTTACTCCAAATTGGATGCAATTCTAAAACAAAATTTAGATAAAGCCTTCGTGCCTTACGCATATAATAAACAAAAAGGGAATTTCTTGTCCGTCTCACCGGCCGGACATTCATCCCACTACGTGAGGACTATAAATGTCCCTTTGTTGATTTGATCAACTCAAATTGTTGGGGTGTACCGCCCCTTGTCACGACATCACCCCGTGCGCGTTAAAAAATGCAAATGCTTTAGCACGATTCGTCAGATTTCACAGCGCCGAGAAATTGTATAAATTTTGTCCAATCACCGACGACGACGACGACGACCACGATACTAGCTTTAATTGTGACGACTGTTGATTACAGGTCATCAGTCTAGACGCAGACAGCGATGAAGACGTGCAGCTGTAATATGGTGCAGGATGAATCACCGTCGTTGCTAACCAAGACTTTCTACCTAAACGACAAACAGAACAAACACGTGGCGGTGGGTCTCTTCCCTGACCGCAACTTTTACGCTCACGTGATGTTTTCATCAAGTTCTAATCGTCTAATACTCACCGTCCCCCAATGGAACTTTCTCGTCAAAGAAATGCCGTTTTGGTCCGAGTGTGTGCAGACGTGTGTAAACTTCGAGTCCACCATGGACGACTTTATCATTGTGGTGAAAAAACTTTTCGGCGTGTGAAATTGTGTCTGAGTGATAAAAAAAAACATTCAGATCTACCTGTCTATGGACGAATTAAAAACTCTGTACAATCTTGAAAAATATATCACACGACATGTAAAATATCTAAACCACCCAAATGTATCGACGTTCATAGAAAATACGCTCACCTCCAAATCGTTTGTAGACCCCCCGATCCTATCCCATATTTTGACTATCTGTCACTGTATGACGATCTTTGTATTTTTATGGATAACAATAATAAATTGTGAAATATGTATTTTTTTTATTATAATTAAAATTTGAAAAAAACTTGTATTTATTTTTTCATTTATAGTAATATTACCCTCTCATTTAAATATTTGTAGTAAGAGCGTTTAAATATATCAATTATTTGATATATAAATAACTAAAAACTTTAAAACATATTACAATTCATTTACACTTTTAAAAAAAAACTTGCGTCAATCATATTATAAGTGACGTAATAAAAAATCATCACCTGCGGGGCGTCCAGAACCGACGTCAGACGCGACCACACTATTTGAAACGTCATAGTCACAGGCTGACCAACAGTCATTACATCAATCAGGATGACGTCACAATACTATAGCATACCTACCTACACGTCCAACAGGCTGACGTCAGGGCTGACCTTACTCAATAAAACATGGCAGGGCTGACCCAATAAAACGTCACAATATTTTGAATAATTAACGACCCAAATCTAATGTGACGTCCATATGCGGAACGTCACCATACACACAGTCATTACATCAATCAGGATGACGTCACAATACTATAGCATACCAACCTACACGTCCAACAGGCTGACGTCAGGGCTGACCTTACTCACTGACGTCACTAAAGCCTGGCGTCACTCACAGACGCAGTCAATATTATTTAAATAACAGTGACGTAAAATCGGATATACCAGCGCTCTTACTACTGCTACTGCTCCAATTGTTTTTTACCAAGATATCTGCTACTACTCCCATTGTTTCTTACCTACATATCTGCTACTGCTCCCATTGTTTCCTCCCTAGATGTCTACTAATGCTCCCATTGTTTTTTTACCAAGATGTCTGCTAATACTCCCATTGTTTCTTACCAAGATGTCTGCTACTACTCCCATTGTTTCTTACCAAGATGTCTGCTACTACTCCCATTGTTTCTTACCCACATATCTGCTACTACTCCCATTGTTTTTTACCAAGATGTCAGCTACTACTCTCATTGTTTCTTACCAAGATGTCTGCTACTACTCCCATTGACTCTTACCAACATGTCTGCTACTACTCCCATTGTTTCTTACCTAGATATCTGCTACTGCTCCCATTGTTTCCTCCCTAAGATGTCTGCTACTGCTCCCATTGTTTCTTACCATGATGTCTGCTACAGCTCCCATTGTTTCTTACCAAGATGTCTGCTACTGCTCCCATTGTTTCCTTCCTAGATGTCTGCTACTGCTCCCATTGTTTCTTACCAAGATGTCTGCTACTGCTCCCATTGTTTCCTACCTAGATGTCTGCTACTGCACCCATTGTTTTTTACCAAGATGTCTGCTACTACTCCCATTGTTTCTTACCAAGATGTCTGCTACTACTCCCATTGTTTCTTACCAAGATGTCTGCTACTGCTCCCATTGTTTCTTATCAAGTTGTTTGCTACTGCTCCCATTGTTTCTTACCAAGATGTCTGCTACTGCTCCCATTGTTTCCTCCCTAGATGTCTGCTACAGTTCCCATTGTTTCCTCCTAGATGTCTGCTACTGCTCCCATTGTTTTTTACCAAGATGTCTGCAACTACTCCCATTGTTTCTTACCAAGATGTGTGCTACTACTCCCATTGTTTCTTACCAAGATATCTTCTACAGATCCCATTGTTTCTTAATTACATATCTGCTACTGCTCCCATTGTTTCCTCCCTAGATGTCTGCTACTGCTCCCATTGTTTCCTCCCTAGATGTCTGCTACTACTCCCATTGTTTTCTTATCAATATGTCTGCTACTACTCTCATTGTTTCTACCAGATGTCTGCTACTACTCCCATTATTACTTACCAAGATGAATGCTACTGCTCCCATTGTTTCTTACCAAGATGTCTGCTACTGCTCCAATTGTTTTTCCTCCCTAGATGTCTGCTACTTCTCCCATTGTTTCCTACCTAGATGTCTGCTACTTCTCCCATTGTTTCTTACCTAGATGTCTGCTACTACTTCCATTGTTTCTTAACAAGATGTCTGCTACTACTCCCATTGTTTCTTACCTAGAAGTCTACTACTGCTCCCATTGTTTCCTCCTTAGATGTCTGTTACTGCTCCCATTGTTTCTTACCTAGGTGTCTGCTACTGCTCCCATTGTTTCCTCCCTAGATGTCTGCTACTGCTCCTATTGTTTCCTCCCTAGATGTCTGCTACTGCTCCCATTGTTTTTTACCAAGATGTCTGCAACTACTCCCATTGTTTCTTACCAAGATGTGTGCTACTACTCCCATTGTTTCTTACCAAGATGTCTTCTAAAAGCTCCCATTGTTTCTTACCTACATATCTGCTACTGCTCCCATTGTTTCCTCCCTAGATGTCTGCTACTTCTCCCATTGTTTCTTACCAAGATGTCTGCTACTACTCCCATTGTTTCTTACCTAGATGTCTGCTACTGCTACCATTGTTTTCCTCCTTAGATGTCTGCTACTGCTCCCATTGTTTCTTATCAAGATGTCTGCTACTGCTCCCATTGTTTCTTACCAAGATGTCTGCTACTGCTCCCATTGTTTCCTCCCTAGATGTATGCTACTGCTCCCATTGTTTCCTCCCTAGATGTCTGCTACTACTCCCATTGTTTCTTACCAAGATGACTGCTACTACTCCCATTGTTTCTACCTAGATGTCTGCTACTGCTCCCATTGTTTCTTACCAAGATGTCTGATACTACTCCCATTGTTTCTTACCTAGGTGTCTGCTACTACTCCCATTGTTTCTTACCAAGATTTCTGCTAACACTCCCATTGTTTCTTACATAGATGTCTGATGCTATTCCCATTATTTCCTACTTAGATGTCTGCTACAGCTCCCATTGTTTCCTCCCTAGATGTCTGCTACTGCTCCCATTGTTTCTTACCAAGATGTCTGCTACTGCTCCCATTGTTTCCTCCCTAGATGTCTGCTACTACTACAATTTTTTTCTACCAAGATGTCTGCTACTGCTCCCATTGTTTCTTACCAAGGTGTCTGCTACTATTCCCATTGTTTCTTACCAAGTTGTCTGCTACTGCTCCCATTGTTTTTTACCAAGATGTCTGCTACTGCTCCCATTGTTTCTTACCAAGATGTCTGCTACTTCTCCCATTGTTTCTTACCAAGATGTCTGCTACTACTCCCATTGTTTCTTACCAAGATGTCTGCTACTGCTCCCATTGTTTCTTACCAAGATGTCTGCTACTGCTCCCATTGTTTCTTACTAGATGTCTGCTACTGCTCCCATTGTTTCCTCCTTAGATGTCTGCTACTGCTCCATTGTTTCTCCCTAGATGTCTGCTACTCTCCCATTGTTTCCTCCTAGATTATCTGCTCCCATTGTTTCTTACCAGATGTCTGCTACTGCTCCCATTGTTTCTTACCAAGATGTCTGCTACTGCTCCCATTGTTTTCTTACCCCAGATGTCTGCTACTGCTCCCATTGTTTCTTACCAAGATGTCTGCTACTGCTCCATTGTTTCTTACCTAGATGTCTGCTACTGCTCCCATTGTTTCTACCCTAGATGTCTGCTACTGCTCCCATTGTTTCTTACCTAGAGTCTGCTACTACTCCCATTGTTTCTCTCCCATTGTTTCTTTTATCGTACGCCCAATGTTCTTACCAGATTCTGCTACTGCTCCCATTGTTTCTTACCAGATGTCTGCTACTACTCCCATTGTTTCCTCCTAGATGTCTGCTACTCTCCCATTGTTTCTTACCTAGATTCTGCTACTGCTCCCATTGTTTCCTCCTTAGATGTCTGCTACTGCTCCCATTGTTTCTACCTAGATGTCTGCTACTGCCCCATTGTTTCTCTTAGTCTCTCGCTCCATTGTTTCTACCAATGTCGCTACTGCCATTGTTTCTTCCAGATGTCTCTACTGCTCCCATTGTTTCCTACAGATGTCTGCTACTACTCCCATTGTTTCTTACCTAGATGTCTGCTACTGCTCCATTGTTTCTTACCAATTCTGTATGCTCCCATTGTTCTTACCAAGATGTCTGCTACTGCTCCCATTGTTTCTTACCTAGATGTCTGCTACTGCTCCCATTGTTTCTTACCAGATGTCTGTTACTGCTCCCATTGTTTCTTACCAAGATGTCTGCTACTGCTCCCATTGTTTCCTCCTTAGATGTCTGCTACTGCTCCATTGTTTCTCCAATGTCTGCTACTGCTCCCATTGTTCTTACCAAGATGTCTGCTACTACTCCCATTGTTTACCTCCTAGATGTCTGCTACTGCTCCCATTGTTTCCTACCTAATATCTGCTACTGCTCCCATTGTTTCTTACCAAGTGTCTGCTACTGCTCCATTGTTCTACCAGTGTCTGCTACTCTCCATTGTTCTCCTAGATGTCTGCTACTCTCCCATTGTTTCCTACCTACATATCTGCTACTGCTTCCATTGTTTCTTCCCAGATGTCTGCTACTGCTCCCATTGTTTCCTACTATTCTAGCTTACGTACTCTCCTATTGTTTCCTTCCTAGATGTCTGCTACTCTCCCATTGTTTCTACCTAATGTCTGCTACTGCTCCATTGTTTCTTCAAGATGTCTGTACTGCTCCATTTTTCCTAGTGTCTGCTACTCCATGTTTCTTACCTCATATTGCTACTGCTCCCATTGTTTCTTCTAGATGCTGCTATGACTCCCATTGTTTCCTCCTTCAAGTTCTGCTAGTCCATGTTTCACTCCTAGATTGTACTGTCCATTGTTCACTCTTGTTCTGTCATAGCTGACTAGCCTTGTGTTCACTAGTGCTGCTATTGCATCCCTTTGTGACCTTCATAGTTAGACTGGAGCAAGGAACATCTCTTTGTGTCACCTTCTTATAGTTAGACTGAGCATGGAAACATCTTCTTGTGTCACCTTCATATGTAGACTGAGCAAGAACATCTCTTGTGTTCACCTTCTTCATAGTTAGACAGGAGCAAGGCAACATCTCTTTGTGTCACCTTCTTCATAGTTAGACTGGAGCAAGGAAACATTTCTTGTGTCACCTTCTTCATGTTAGACTGGAGCAAGAAACATCTCTTTGTGTCACCTTCTTCATAGTTAGACAGGAGCAAGAACATCTCTTTGTGTACCTTCTTCATAGTTAGACAGGAGCAAGGAAACATCTCTTTGTGTCACCTTCTTCATAGTTTAGACTGGAGCAAGGAAACATTTCTTTGTGTCACCTTCTTCATGTTAGACTGGAGCAATGAAACATCTCTTTGTTTCACCTTCTTCATAGTTAGACTAGGAGCAAGGCATACATCCTCTTTGTGTCACCTTCTTCATAGTTAGACTAGCAAGGCAACATTCTTTGTGTCACCTTCTTCATGGTTAGACTGGAGCAAGGAAACATCTCTTTGTGTCACCTTCTTCATAGTTAGACGGAGCAAGGAACATCTCTTTGTGTACCTTCTTCATAGTTAGACTGGAGCAAGGAAACATCTCTTTGTGTCACCTTCATAGTTAGACTGGAGCAAGGAAACATCTTTGTGTCACACTCTTCATAGTTAGACTGGAGCAAGGAAACATTCTTTGTGTCACCTTCTTCATAGTTAGACTGAGCAAGAAACATCTCTTTGTGTACCTTCTTCATAGTTAACTGGAGCAAGGAAACATCCTTTGTGTCACCTTCTTCATAGTTAGACTGAGCAAGGAACATCTCTTTGTGTACCTTCTTCATAGTTAGACTAGCAAGGCAACATCTCTTTGTGTCACCTTCTTCATAGTTAGACTGGAGCATGGAAACATCTCTTTGTGTCACCTTCTTCATGGTTAGACTGGAGCAAGGAAACATCTCTTTGTGTCACCTTCTTCTTAGTTAGACTGGAGCATGGAAATATCTCTTTGTGCCACCTTCATAGTTAGACTGGAGCAAGGAAACATTTCTTTGTGTCACCTTCTTCATAGTTAGACAGGAGCAAGGAAACATTTCTTTGTGTCACCTTCTTCATAGTTAGACTAGAGCAAGGCAACATCTCTTTGTGTCACCTTCTTCATAGTTAGACTGGAGCAAGGAAACATCTCTTTGTGACACCTCCTTAATGGTTAGACTGGAGCAAGGAAACATCTCTTTGTGTCACCTTCTTCTTAGTTAGACTGGAGCATGGAAACATCTCTTTGTGCCACCTTCATAGTTAGACTGGAGCAAGGAAACATCTTTTTGTGTCACCTTCTTCTTAGTTAGACTGGAGCAAGGAAACATTTCTTTGTGTCACCTTCTTCTTAGTTAGACTAGAGCAAGGAAACATTTCTTTGTGTCACCTTCTTCTTAGTTAGACTGGAGCAAGGAAACATTTCTTTGTGCCACCTTCATAGTTAGACTGGAGCAAGGAAACATTTCTTTGGTCACCTTCTTCATAGTTAGACTACAGCAAGGCAACATCTCTTTGTGTCACCTCCTTAATGGTTAGACTGGAGCAAGGAAACATCTCTTTGTTTCACCTTCTTCTTAGTTAGACTGGAGCATGGAGACATCTCTTTGTGCCACCTTCATAGTTAGACTGGAGCAAGGAAACATCTCTTTGTGTCACCTTCTTCTTAGTTAGACTGGAGCATGGAAACATCTCATTGTGCCACCTTCATAGTTAGACTGGAGCAAGGAAACATTTCTTTGTGTCACCTTCTTCATAGTTAGACTGGAGCAAGGAAACATCTCTTTGTGTCACCTTCTTCATAGTTAGACTGGAGCAAGAAAACATCTTTGTGTCACCTCTTCATAGTTAGACTGGAGCAAAGAAACATTTCTTTGTGTCACCTTCTTCATAGTTAGACTGGCCAAGGAAACATCTCTTTGTGTCACCTTCTTCATAGTTAGACTACAGCAAAGATACATTTCTTTGTGTCACCTTCTTCATAGTTAGACTGGCCAAGGAAACATCTCTTTGTGTCACCTTCTTCTTAGTTAGACTGGAGCAAGGAAACATCTCTTTGTGTCACCTTCTTCTTAATATTCTTCAACCTGTCGTCTTCTTGAGAGAAAGTGTTTGGATAAAACCTCTTGTCATATTAGCTTTATTCTCAGCTATTGTCATGAACTGATTTCAGTTTTTAACCAGTAGCACATCATAATCAAGAGTTACAATCCACCTAACTAGACATATTTCTGTTCCTGACCTATTCTTTCGAGTGTTCACCTTGATGGAATGGACATGATACAGATCAAATACGACGTCTACTTTAGGGGAATTTCTACTCAAATTCTTGAAAACACTCTTCTTATCAAACAACAACCTATGAAAGTTATTTACATCTCTTTTTACCATTTTGTGTTTTTAGCTAGCCAGTTGTATATTTTTACCCATGTTTTCCAAAGTAAACTCCTTGATATGTTTTAAAGGATCATACAACTTTTATGGTATAGTCATCAATCAGTCCTGGATAAAATTATTGATAACATCTGTTTCTCTTTTATTTGCTGAAAATAAAGACTCTGTTACACGAGGTGGGGCCAGATCATATGTGGAGATAGATATTATATTATCTTCATTAACAGTGAATATACCGAACCTCAAACAGAAGTACAATTTTTTTCCACGTCACTTCCATCTTTTTTACATCTCGATTTTGAGAGGTCCTTGGCTTCAGATAAACCATACTCATTATCCTTAATTCCAATATCAAACATTTCACGTCTCCTGAACATTTTGACTGCGTTCATTAACTGCTATACACGACCTTACTCGTGCAGAATTGTTCCGGGCTATTCCAATCGACGCGCCTGCAACTTTGCTTACCTGATTGATGTGTTGTAATGCCTGTTCAGTTGATATTCTGTTAAAAATAGTTTTGTTTTTTCTAGCTGTAAAATGACCAGCAAGAAACTGTTCAAACACATGTGAATGAGTCTCAGTTAACAGTTTAATGTCAGATAATTATTTATAACATTTATTTAATTTATAAAATTTATACAATTGTAAGATGAAAATATTTAAAAATGGTCTACCCAACGATATCTGAAAATAGGCCTGGAAAATAAATCAGGTAGTACGATATGTTATTATTAAAAATAAAGTAAAAAATCAATATTAGGCCACTATATTGTATATATATTTACGCGGCCCTCCGATCACATTTTAAATTATATTTTGTAGCTCAAATACCCTTAAAACATACAAAGAGATGTCCATTATTAATATGTTGCAGAAATTTTAGATATATTTCCTGGTACTGTATATATGGTCTACTCTTGCATGCGTGCGCCATTATGCAAAATGGAGGCTCCTGGCTTAAATTTAGATATTCAGGAATGTCAACAAACCATTTCATCATCCCTAAGGGAACCATAAAACCAAATATAGTGGTTGGCACTCTCTAACATGTTGTACGCCCTGATTTTATTTCTAGGTCTTTTTTCAGATATTGCCACTAGTCTACACTGTTGCCGCCCACATATTCCCTGGTCATACGTCGATTTCAGAATGAAGAGGGTGATGCGCTTATGCACTACTGCTGTGGAAACACAAACTCCTATGGCACCCCTCTTCTACTGGATCATTCTACGAGCGTCTAGACCAGTGGTTCCCAACCTGGGGGCGATCGCCCCCAAGTGGGCGATTTGGGTTATCAGGGGGGCAATAAATAAGTGGGGGGCGATTTGGGGCCGATGAGTATTCAAAGGGGGAAAAATTAAAATAGTACTGTACAGTAGAAGTTGCCGGGTAGCACGCACGAGTCACTGGCTATTCTCAGCCGGCGAGTTCACTGCACTCACCCCTCTTCACAGTCCCCCACCTGTTGTTGTTCAGCGCGGCCGACTGGTGACTCAACCCCCTCCCCCTCCTGCCAACACAACACACTTACCATTGACCTACATTCGTCTTCAGTCTTCCCTAGCTTTTGTGTGCCTCACCATCAGTTTTTGTGCGTTTGTTTTGAAGTGTAGAAGTTCATGCACAATGGATTCAAAAAAGAAGTGTCGTCAATACTCAGCTGAGTATTTAAAATTCTGTTTTATCACGTCACCGCAAAATGTGCAGTTTCCACATTGTCTTTTGTGCGATAAAACATTTACTAGTAATGAAGCCATGAAGCCTTCGCGAATGAAAGATCATTTATCAAGAGTACACAGTGATAAAGTGAGTAAAGAACTTAGTTATTTTCAACACCTCAAAGATAAAGCTGATGAACGGCCAAATGTGAGTGAATTATTTAAAAAACGAGCAACCGATATTGACAAAGGTCTTCTTGCTTCTTACGAGGTGTCTTTATTCATCGCTAAATGTGGTAAACCTCACACAATTGGCAAAACTCTTGTTTTACCGGCTACCAAAAAAATTGTGTAAATCATGCTAGGCGAGGGCCCTAGTAATAAGATAAGTCAATTGGTTCCTTTGAGCAACAATACTGTTTCCAGGCGAATTGACGAAATGGCCACAGACGTTGAATCCAAACTCACCAATTTGTTGAAAAAAAGTAAATTTGCATTGCAGATTGATGAATCAACTGTGATTGATAACAAAGCAATTTGATTAGTTTATGTGAGGTTTATCAATGAACAAAAGGAAGTTACCAAGGAAATACTGTTTTCTAGAACTTTGATCACTGATACGAAGGGATCGTCGATTATTAAAGTGGTATAAGATTATTTTGAGGAAAAAGAGATTCCCCTAACAAACGTGAGCGCTTGCGCAACAGACGGTGCTCCTGCCATGTCAGGTCGTCATGCTGGGTTTCTAGCCCACCTTAAGAAAAAAGTGCCAGAGGTAATCACTATTCAATGTCAACACTTAGCTGCGAAAAAATTGAGTGGTGTCCTGCATGAAACCCTAAAACTGGTCATTACTGGTGTCAACAAGATTAAAGCTAATTCCCTCAATGACCGTCTGTTCCGACAACTTTACGATGAAAATGATGAGGAATTCGAACGCTTGCTTCTACATACGGCCGTGAGGTGGCTTTCCAAAGGAAACTGTTTGCGCCGTTTCTTCGAATTATTTGACACGGTTACTGAGTTTCTCGACACGTCTGATCCTGTTTTAAGTGAGAATTTGAAGCAACGTAAGTTGGAACTTGCGTACCTTACAGATATTTTTGAAAAAATGAACGAAGTCAATATAAGGCTTCAAGGAAACAAGATGAACCTTATCAAGGCCAAAGGAATTATTTCATCATTCATCGCCAAGTTTGATATTCACAAGGTAAATATTTGCCGTAAAGAGCTGATCAGTGTCTGACACTTAAAATGTGTTGTGTCAGCTAACGGGACTCCTGAACTCCCAGAAGACAAAATCCTAATTTTTACTGATCACCTTGACCAGTTAAAAACTGACATGGAATTAAGATTTGAAGATTTGACCAAGTTACAAATTCCTGATTGGATTCTAGATCCATTCTCGTTTGAAGCTGTGGATAAGCTTGATAACTCTTTGCAGACAGAGTTTCTAGATCTGAAGTATGACTGAGGCGAAAATCATTTTCAAGCAGAGCGGTTACGAGTTAGGCTGGTGAAGATTATGGACACTTATCCACAACTGTGGGAAAAAACTGAACCACTTCTCATCTCGTTCCCATCAGCATATTTAGTTGAAAAAGGATTTAGTTCTGTTGTCCAGCTCCTCACAAAAAAAAAGAAATAAGTTGGACACTTGCCTCAAAGGAGACTTGCACCTGAACTTGACGAACATAAAGCCGGATATTCAAGCTTTAACTGAAATCCACCAAGCACAAGGCAGCCATTGAAAAGGTAAAATAAAACAATAACAAATTTTCAAACTTTCATTTATTTTTTCAAATTTTAACTGTCAACTTTCTTAATTTTTCCAGATTCCAATTTAAAAATGAAAACATGTACTCCTGTTTTTTAAATGTAGGCCTACATCAATGATCTTAGTTAATTATTTAACTTCTTTGTTATTTAAAGTAAATCTGTAAAAAATGTACATTTTTTTTTTTATTCAAGACACCGGATAAAACTGCTTTGGTTGTTTTTATATACGGTAGTAAAATTGTTTATAATAATAAAACTGCTTTATTATTTACACCTTACTTCAAATTAAAATTAGGCATACGATGAAAATGAAAAGGGGGCGATAGGTGTTAGTCAACCTCCAGAAAGGGGAGATGGGCCACAAAAGGTTGGGAACCACTGGTCTAGACTGAAAGTAAACATTCTACTCACTTTCATCACCATGTCATGTTTTCCTCCCCCTTTTCCCCTATCTCTACCTTCCACCTTCCCATCCTCTGATCTCCTCTCTGTGTCCACCTTCCCATCCTATGATCTCCTCTCTGTGTCCACCTTCCCATCCTCTGATCGCTCTCTCTGTGTCCACCTTCCCATCCTCTGATCGCCTCTCTGTGTCCACCTTCCCATCCTATGATCCCTCTCTGTGTCCACCTTCCCATCCTCTGATCGCTTCTCTGTGTCCACCTTCCCATCCTCTGATCGCCTCTCTGTGTCCACCCTTCCCATCCTCTGATCTCCTCTCTGTGTCCACCTTCCCATCCTCTGATCGCCTCTCTGTGTCCTACCTTCCCATCCTATGATCGCTCTCTGTGTCCACCTTCCCATCCTCTGATCGCCTCTCTGTTTCCACCTTCCCATCCTATGATCGCTTCTCTGTGTCCACCTTCCCCATCCTCTGATCACTTTGCTTCGTGTCCACCTTCCCATCCTTGATCGCCTCTCTGTGTCCACCTTCCCATCCTCTGATCTCCTCTCTGTGTCCACCTTCCCATCTCTGATCGCTTCTCTGTGTCCACCTTCCCATCCTCTGATCGCCTCTCTGTGTCCACCTTCCCATCCTCTGATCCCCTTCTCTGTGTCCACCTTCCCATCCTCTGATCGCCTCTCTGTGTCTACCTTCCCATCCTATGATCGCTTCTCTGTGTCCACCTTCCCATCCTCTGATCGCCTCTCTGTGTTCCACCTTCCCATCCTATGATCGCTTCTCTGTGTCCACCTTCCCATCCTCTGATCACTTCTGCTGTTCCACCTTCCTCCTCTGATCGCCTCTCTGTGTCCACCTTCCCATCCTCTATCGCCTCTCTGTGTCCACCTTCCCATCCTCTGATCGCTTCTCTGTGTCCACCTTCCATCCTTGTCGCCTCTTGTTCCCCCTTCCATCCTATGATCGCTTCTCTGTGTCCACCTTCCATCCTCATCGTTCTGTGTCCCTTCTCATCTTGACCTCCTGTCCACTCCATCCTCTGATCGCCTCTTGTGTCCACCTTCCCATCCTCTGATCGCCTCTCTGTGTCCACCTTCCCATCCTCTGATCGCTTCTCTGTGTCCACTTCTCCATCCTCTGATCGCTTCTCTTTGTGTCCCCCTTCCTCCTAATCGCTCTCTGTGTCCACTTCCATCCTCTGATCGCTTTGCTGTGTCCACCTTCCCATCCTATGATCGCTTCTCTGTGTCCACCTTCCCATCCTCTGATCGCCTCTCTGTGTCCACCTTCCCATCCTATGATCGCTTCTCTGTGTCCACCTTCTCATCCTATGATCGCTTCTCTGTGTCCACCTTCCCATCCTCTGATCGCCTCTCTGTGTCCACCTTCCCATCCTCTTATCGCCTCTCTGTGTCCACCTTCCCATCCTCTTATCGCCTCTCTGTGTCCACCTTCCCATCCTCTGATCGCCTCTCTGTGTCCACCTGGCCAGACTTTTGTGCTATATATTTCCAGGATTGTTAGTAAAAGCATTCATTATTTCACTGACTTCAGCGAGGTAAGTGATGATATCCAACCAGATATAGTCTTCGCATTCTTCTAAATTCCTTATCGGACTAATTCATAATCTTTTCAAAATTATATTTTTTGAACGTTAAATTAATAGCTTATCTAAATTTTGCTTTGACCTTAGAATTTTTCTCTAAATTTAACTAATGTGGCTAGTTAGTATGAAGCCATTTTTCATGTTTGACTCAAACCTTTTTGGGAAATGGTACTCTCAAAACTTAAATTTAAAAGTAGTTGTTAGTTTAATCGCTCGGTGGTTTGTATTTTTTAAATACGTATTGGCGAAGGCACTGGCCATATTTCTTGCTAGTAGATGGATTTATTTACTACTATCAATCTAAATATTGACATTGCTTTCAGGCTGATAGAGTACTAGCATGTCGTTTGTTAACTTGCCACGTGATGGTTAGAAAATTTCAATTAGGGCTAGTTATAGTTCCAATTCACGGTGAGGTTATTATGAAATATTTTAATATTGCCCCGTGTTGAATAGGCAGCTTGAATTAGAGTTCAATTTGGTCAAAATTAAATACACTTTCATCATGTTATACAAGCTATTTTCTAATATTGATATATTCCAAGGTTCTTCGCCTCTAGTGATGTTCCTAAAATTCATAATATTGTTGTCCCGCTGAGGCGGTTTTCTGGTTTAACCGTTAGATTGAGTAATTATCTATGCTTACGTGTGTTTTAACTAAATTGGTATGGTTACAAATTCTAGCTCCGGTATCATGCTTTTCTGATTATTTACTCCACTCTACTCTTCGTCTTTGTACCTGCTATTGTTATATTTCTTATGTTAAATAAATACTACATTTGTTATCCCTTGTCTATTATTTCTCTAGGTGAGATTTAGGGCTTGGGGT
>JBCFYV010003508.1:4167596-4287582 GCA_039000515.1 Timema cristinae | reverse complement strand
CCAACACCTATCGTTTAAATGAACTAATGGAGGGCAGCAACAAAATAATATATGCTAGTACCACCCACCTATCACAGTTGAAGTCATGGGGGACATCCCAGATAATAAGGCTGAATATGATGGAGATGCTGCAGATGAGGAGCTTATTGAAAACCAATTAAAAATACCCATGCACGGGGGGAGTCCCACTGGATTAATGAGACTTGCAGGAGGACCAAGTGTAGCAATCTTTACCTTGTGAGACTATGTTGGTGGCACTGCCAGGTCTTGGCCACTAACATTCACGATGGCATCAAGCGTGGATGTAGCTTAAGAGTGCAAAATAAACCTATACCGGCCTAATTATGAGTAACCCTAACACTAGAAGAGTGCTTCTAACATAATGATAAAAAATAAATAAAATATAAAAAGGGTAAATAGTTTGAATATGTAGCAATATAAATTTCCTTTCCAAACAACCTAATCACATCCTAAAAAGGTTGAGGAACACCTATATAACCTACTTTATTAGGAGCTTAACGAATCAGAGTCCAACAAAGCTCTGTGATCTAATAGAATTAAAAAAAGAAATTCTCACCAAAATAAAAATTAATAGACTAATAATAAAAATAAATCTGCTTGCCTCCATTTACAAATCAGTTAAAATTTATAATAATGTATTTGACCCATTAACTGTCGTATATTAATCAATTCTGGAAATTTGATAGCTAGCCTATTTTGAAATCATAACTAAAACCACTTCTAGGTCAGTATTTTAAAGTTTGGATTATAATTTGAATCGACCCTTGATTCTTGAATAGAAATAAAATATTATTTTCTACACACAGTTCTAGGTCTCAAATTTTAAGGGGATTAGCTCATTTAAAACAAAAAATAGTGATATTAACAAGAGTTTATAAAAATTATACATAGAAAAAATTAATGCTATTCTTTAAAGTAATAAAAACAAGAAAACATTGGAAAGTTTATGAATAGCTTAACAATTAATATTGTGACATAATATTGAATGTTAATTTTCTATGAAAAGTATCAAACACTCACGTTTCAGGAACACATTCACGTCTTGTAGTTGAGGAATATTGTCTTCTCTGAAATTAATAAGTTTATTTCATTTAGGTCTAGTCCATAAATATTTTTGATGTATTTATGCAAGAATAATTATTGTTATAATTTAAAATAAAGTATATTATTTTAATTCATTGGAATAGATTAATTAGATAATTATATAGATAATTTAAGTTACTTCATTGAAAATCAAATCTTTAGCTTGCAAATATTAATTTTTTTATATATATAGATTAATAATTAGTCTTATTTAAATATAATAAGGAATGAAGAGAATTTAAAATAATTTAAATATTTGGTAGGGTTGGTTAATGAATTACTCCTAATGATATTGGTTTAATAAACTAATACATTCTTATTCTCAATAACAAATTTGTAATAAAATGAAATATGGGTGAGTTTGAACCATAACTGACTATAACCTGTTGGTACCTGTATCCACAGTATTTGACAAGCTGTGGCCAGTTCTCGAGATATTCCTTGCAGGCATGCAGCACATACAACTTGTGAAGTTCCCGAAACACCGTACCCCTGAAAATAAGAGAGATTCATGGTCAGGGCTGATCCCCAACTATAACGTACTATAGTTCTAATGGATCAAGAGAGATTCATGGTCAGGGCTGATCTCCAACTATAACGTACTATAGTTCTAATGGATCAAGAGAGATAAGGAGGCGAGATGTCTAGTTACTCAAATTGGGGAAAGTTGTGGCCTAGGGGCAAACTAGGGGTCTGGGGCTCAAACCTCGGTTCCAGCACAGATTTATCTGATTACCAAACCCACCTCTAGCAAAGTGTGTGCTTTTAAGTTTTATTTATTTGTGGAATTACAGGCAGCCACCGTGGTTCGGAGCCCACGTTAAACTGTAGGTCCCCTTTGCTTCCCACCATCATTCTCACGTACTATCCTAACGTCTGGGGATAATGGAATTCACCTTACTCAGAAATTAATTCCTCCAGAATCAATGAAAGCAGAAGTAAAATAAGGTTGAATGACCAAGATCTAGACGCAGTGGTTCCCAAATGATGGCGCAAGAGGAAGGCTGGTGTGGTGTGAACATTCAAAAACAATCAAGGATTCAGAAACATTTTCAAAACATTCATATATCAAAAATAAAAATTAAGGTGATTTTATTACTTTTATTTTTTTGTTACATGTGAAATAAAATGGAAAATGTGTGTTGAATATATCTTTTTTTTTGCTGGAATCGCACAAAACATTACTTGCTAGCTGATTATTTTTCTCCCTCATTTACCCATACATGCTCTAATAATTTGGTTAAATCTTTTTATTTTTATTAATTATGTATTTTTGACTATATTAGGGCCTATTAAACATATCATAAGTAGTAAATCAAATGTGACACTAATAGCAGGACCAAGCAAACCCCCAAAAAGGAAAGTTTGTTGACAATATATGGTTTCACATAGACTGGAGATATAAAGTACTTCAGCCTATGTGTTTGAACTGTGGGGAGAATCTTCCCAGTGCCAATATGGTTTCAAGCAAGAACATACAAATAACCATCAGATTTATTTGTATGTTTAAATGTGTTCCGGGGGAAGAGTGAAAGGGGGGATTTAAGTGGATCATGATCGATTACAAGTTAAATATTTCTTTTACTACTAATTTTGTTGTCTTTAGCACGTTATCGCACTGGTTTTGCTAATATTTACGGAGTATATAATTTAATAACTATGTTTAATATTAGGGATGACTCTTTTTACAGTAAAACTAACGGGAAAGAAGATATTGACAAATCACTCAATTTTTTAATGCATTCTACTTTCTCTGATGGGTGTATACAATTATATCGCGTGTCCATACTTCACACATGGCAGGTCCACCACCTCTCTACACACAGCTAAACCTTGTCCACAGAGAAGGAACCTAGTCTGACGCACAACCAATGGGAATATAGGGTCAACCGACATCCCTTGGAAGGGAGAGTTTCTAGCTTGCCAGAAATCTAATATCCTTAAAAATAGACCTACTAGGAGACGCCAATAAATTGTTGTGGTGCAACGAAAAGCAAAGAATATAATCTACAAAATTAAAATGTACCTTCTTATCTTGACCATTTCTCCACAGAAGTAAATTATGTAAAACTTTTTTTTAGTCCCGGTTTTAAATTTTATAATTTTATTTTTAAGAATTAATGTCCTCATTTGTATGTTTGGACCGATAAAAAAGATCAATCTTGGGTCCACAAATGTTAACACTTGTATTAAAATTTCAACTTCCAGTTAAAATTCTCGACATTTTATTAGTTGTTGAAAATCTTCATGCCATCGCATTGCTATTAAATTCCTCATTTATAAATTTTGATCAATAAAAAATGTAAATATTGACTATTGATTCTAAAATGGAGATAGATAATTGTTGTACAAATATTTCTCCTAAGAGGTTTAAGGAAAAACAACATAAACATTTTGAGAGACTTATTTATATTAATTACTCTATGGCATTGGAAAATGATTGCGTTAAAACTTAAGTAGGTATCTCTTTGCAACTAAAGATAAGAACATTGTATTAATATATTTGCCAATATCTAAGAAACTGTTGGTTTTATAAAAATATATTTCATATATAAGTATTTTATATTTAATAGTACTACAATTTTTCAATGAAAAGTTTTTTAGTATCTCAAATAGTTGCGGAGATAAGGAAGTTTCTGCTTCTGTTAGGTACCCTAAAAGTAATTTTCATGAGAGAATGAAAGTATTCAGTTTATTTATAATCTTGATCAAAGTCTAGATACCAATTTTATCCCAATCGTTGGAGCCGATTTTGAGAAAATAGATTCTTTCTCTTTCCAACCTTTAATAAACTACTCTTAATTTTAAAATTAAACCGACACACCAACAGATGGCATTGCAAATACCATTTTTTTGGGTTCAGGGGCTCATGAGACGTCGACATACATCAACATTTCAAGTTAGATTTTTTTTACGGTCGCAATACTTTACCTTTTGTGTTCGACAACTTAGAAAATAAATAAATTGGCGTATAGTTTAATAGTTATTGGTTTTATAGAAATATGCTTCAAACAAAATATTTGTAATATAAATAGACCTGCTGTAGCATTTATTACCATAAAGCTACAGCTTTTATTAAATAATAGCAAAACTGAACACTAGTAAAATCAAAACAAGCAAACTCACCGTCGCCCCATTCTGCAGCTTAGTCTTACCAATATACTCCCCGCACAAATACAATAGCAACATGCCACGATGGGCTGGAGCGATCAACTAAACGAGTGAAAGTCATGCAAGACTGAACTTTGCATTTTCATAGAGCATGCTGGGAAAAATAGTGGAACACTTGCGCAAGAAGGTGGCGTGGTGCGAACATCCTGTCTCGAGAATATTCTACTAGCTCCCACGGCTTTCTACCCCCGTCTATCATCCCCTCCCTCTCTGCGTTGTTCTGTGTTGTTCCTTTGTTCCTTTACCCCTCTTCCCCCTCTCTGAGCTTAGATAATTTTTGTATATAATGGTGTAGTGCATATGGACAAACTACACTTGTTAGGATCTGGGACTCGGACACGCATAGGTGTCCGGGATGTTTTTTAGAAGGTATAAAATTCCTTTTAGACAATTATGCTTTGAAATTCCATTTGGCATCTAAATTTAAAACCTTTTCAACTAAAAGAAATATCACGTAAAACCTTAATCCGTTTTTGATTAGTCCTGTTAAGGATGTTTATCTTATATTTAGTTTTGTTTAGCGTGAAGCCGCGTCTGGGTCGCTGAGTATTAAATATGTCAATTTTTACTAAACGCAGTTTTGGAATAGTTAGTTTGTATAGCCCGTCTGGCTTGGATACTTTACAAGTATGTTAGTAACTTATAGCCCATCTGGCTTGGATACTTTACAAGTATGATAGTAACTTATAGCCCGACTGGCTTGGATACTTTACAAGTATGTTAGTAAATTATAGCCCATCTGGCTTGGATACTTTTCAAGTATGTTAGTAAATTATAGCCCATCTGGCTTGGATACTTTACAACTATGTTAGTAACTTATAGCCCGTCTGGCTTGAAATCTTTATAGGGATGTTGGTAATTTATAGCCTGTTTGGCTTAGATACTTTACAAGTATGTCAGTAACTAATAGCCTGTCTGGCTTGTACACTTTATATGGATATTAGTAACTAACCAATTTGGTAATATTCTTCATTACTTGTTAGGGGTAAATCTATATTACTTTTCAATTATATTATTTGCTAACCGATTTTGGGTTATCGAAATTACCAGTGACTATTGTTTTTGTTGCAACTTACATATATATTTATTACTGTTAAATGTTTGATCTACATTTATTTAATATCAATAAATTAATGTTATTTTCTGAAATATTTCTTTACTTCAAATATTCATGTTATGTCCCTCTCTCTGGTAACCAAATTACTTGTAATAGTCACATTGTAGGAATTGTTGGGGAGAGAGTTCAAGGAAACAGAAATGAATGGGCCTGGGTACGGCCTATTTACTTGGTAATTATCCTATCGGCTCCTCTGCAATTGTTGTATGCCTTTTATTATTCTTAATGCTGTTGTGCACTAGCCTTACTTCGTTGGGAACTAAGGGCGGTGTTACACTACATATTTGTAATGATAAGTAATTTCATATCTCAAATAGTTTAGGAGATATTATAAAAAATGAAAATTTACGCATCAAAAATGAGGCCTTAAAGCTATTTTTCCAAAATATTGAGAGTATATCCATTTTGTTTAGAATATTTATAAATGCTTATAAATGAAATTTAATCAAAATCGTTAGAGCCTATTTTGATAAAATCGAGTTTTTCTCTTTGCCCTTCAGTAAACTACATTTTATTTTAGGGCTAGATATCCCATTCAAAAAATCCCTCGGGGCAACCCTATGAAAACCCTAGATACCAAGTTTTAGCCTGATCGGTAAAATTGTTTAAGCTCTAGTTGGATGTATAAACAGACAGACAGACAGAAATTCAAAAACCACTTTTCGGATTCGGGGGTCATGAAACGTCGAGATACATCAAAATCTCGAGTTCAATTTTTTTGACGATCACATTACTTTCTTTACCTGTAAGATAGAGGGAAAGTACAAACAGAATTATGGTGGATTTAGTTTGGGAGTGTTGTAGATCCAGTGGCATAGGCATATCGTCTATGGTGAAGTTGATTTAGGTTTTGTTTAAGTTAGTTTTTTTTAAGTTTCGATAAGTTTATTTAAGTTGCGGCAGAGTAGAAGAGCAATTCCCTTTTGGGTCCTATCCTCCTTCCGGAACCGAGTACCTGCTTGAGGAGGGGTAGTACCCCCACCACTCTATTACTGTCCTTCTCTAACTGAGTACCTGCTTGAGGAGGGGTAATACCCCCACCACTATATTACTTTCCCCACCCTGGAGTGTGTCACTCTCTTGGTAGATTGATTGGTTTTCTTTATTCTGAATGGCAAACAAAGCAGAGACCGGTCGGCCGCCTCTAACTGAAGCACTGGGTTCGCAAGGTGTTTGAATAAGGTAAGGCGCCACAGCCACCGGACCGGCCTTGACTTGACATGACCGGACTAATGCAGATATGCGCCACAGCGAACAGACTTGAGTTGACTGTGTAGTCTAAAACATATCAGTTTATTCTGTATTTCTCTCAGCATAATATGAATTCTGGGCAGCAGTTATTGGATTTAAGTTTTGAATCCGATTCAGATGAAGATGTTTTGGATTGTTGTGCATTACTGCTATCGAAAAGGAAGAGAACACGGATAAATACATATGTGGAAGAAATAAATGTGTTAGGCGAGTTTCATACATTAATAAATTCTTTGACAGATGAACAATTTAAAAACTACTTTCGACTAACCAAATCATCCCACAGATAGTTTCTTCCAAATAACATTTCAAAATTTCCCAAACTTTACAATAGTATGAATTTAAATTAATCATCTTTATTATAAATAAGATTTGAAGAGGGTATAACATCACATAAACATGTCATCGTAGTGGAATACCAAATAAGGGAATAAATAACAACCAAGAAGATGTAATTTATATTGTTCAGATTATGCATGTTACTAAAGCAATCAAAGTAAAATTATGATTCCTTTTTACAAGTTTGTATGAAAAATTATTTTACTGTACAAAATAGAAATAAAAATATAAGTTATACAAATTATATTTCACTCTACCGATTTAATGTTCAGTTTAGCTGCTATTTCATCCCAAATTTTGTGTTTCATCCTGGTGGTGCAAAAATTCTTGTTACTTGTGTCATACAATACACTGTGCTCTCGGACTGTCTCTATAAGTTGATCTTCCAAAGACATTTTAAATTGTTTTAATAATATTAGAACGGTTTATAAAATCAAGTTTTAATATTCGAGAACTTATTTATAAGAATAATATAGAGACACTTTAAATATAATTGTAAGTACTTTAAATTTGTACTTTAAATAAAATATTAATATGAAAATGGTATACGTACGGTAGGTAGACAATTGCTCACGTGCTGGAGATAGTGTTGTTACGAGTGGTGGGGGAAACAGACTCAAGTTAGTTTTCCAATTGGGACCGTACTCGACCTGACTCCGGTCGGCAGATTATGTCAAGTCCAGTCAAGTCTGGTCGCAGTGGCGCTTAGACCATAAATAAACATTTGTGGAAAATCACACTGGACTCCAGTCATGTCAAGTAAAGTCCAGTCCGGTGGCTGTGGCGCCGCACCTTAAACGGGCTACATTGAATAAACTTTGGTCCTTGCTACTTATAAAACTGCTTTATTTTTCTAGTAAATTGAAATTGTTTTAAAATTGCGTTTAATAAAAACATTTTATCGTATGGCTATTGCTTATTGCTATGTTGTTTGAAAAACAAATTATTAACCAATTGTATATTATAAAGATTCACTAGATTTTTACAATCAATTGGAAAGTTATTCATGCAGTTTCTAAACATGTTGAAAATTGGTTTATATTAGCAAATGAGATATAATCTTTTTAAAATTATAGTTGAATAATTATTTATCGTGCCCTTTCTGAATACCTACATTGGAAAGTGACTAAGAACACGACTCACAAACTAGTGTGATCCTAGGACAGACGTAGAGGCTATAAATTAATTAAAATATGATAAATATTACTTTCACAAAGGGAATTAAACATTTATCTTAGTAAGAGGATGGGCTAAGTATTCGGCTCAATTAACTTAAGCAGCGGTTCCCAAACCATAATATACGTACTACCAGTGGTACGTTCAATTATTCCAGGTGTATGCCGTAAGAACCAAACAAAACAAGAAAATTCAAGTTGTAAAAACATAATGTATCATCAAATACCATACGACCAAGTCAAAACAAAGAGAAAATAGATTTAAACAGTTGTTGGGGGGAAATATAAGTAATTTTTATATATTTTTGATACGTGCGCCCTATTATCCGTAATGATTAAGTATGGATGCTAAATACTGATAAATAAAACCGGCGAATCTATAAATGATTTTGTGTAATTATATTCATGGGCATAATTAAAATTCAGCTACATATTAGAATATTCAGCACTATCTTGGTGGTACTCCAAAATACGGAAATTGTTGGGGAGTTGGGGGTTTACGCCATTCAACAAGTTTGGGAACCATTGTTTCTAGAGTGTAGATAAATGTATACAAATAAATGTGTAGCCTCGATTCATGTAGGCTATTCCTCATTTGATAAAAGAACACGGTATATTCAGGATCTACTCTCAAAACGGTGTGAGCCAAGCACGTAGGTAGGATTTAATTTTATACACTAGGAGGGCATTTGGTAGGAAAGAGATTTTTTTAGGGGGTGGCTTCCCTAAACCCCCTGAACTACAAACGAAAGAAGTTTTTTTTTAACATTACACTTCTCGGACCAATGTAAAAGTTTTTATTGTAGCTTTGGACTAGAGTTAATTCTTCCCCCATTGTGTAAAAATACACATTTTAACAAACCTTTACTAGAAAGCGTTAATGTTGAACAAATTTTGGAGAGGCACGCTCTAATTGACCAATTGACTAACGCGGTTGTCTGTTATTGCTCTAGATCACAGGAATATAACACAATTATATGGAAATATTTAGTAGCCATTCCAATCAAATACATTTTTAATAGTTGTATTGTAGGAAAAGAGTAAAGCTACATTACTAGAGCTGGGATTTCTATGTAAATACATGTTCTATTCCTTTCCATTTTGATGCTTAGAAAATATAAATCTCAACGAATCAACATATTAGGGTTAATATAATATATAAAATGAAAATACAATTTTATTTTATTATCATTTTATATAGTTTTACTTTTTTGACATGTTTATATGTTTCAAGTGATTTTACATAAAGCTACCTACTTTGTGATGTTTTAATATATATGCCAATTTATTGAAAATTTAAACATTGTTTGATTTGGTTTGGTTTGTATAAAACAGCTGAAAGGAATTTTTCAATAACCTATTGAAAAGGGTAAAATCAAACTCGCGTAACCAAGTGTTTTTCCACTAAGTACATGCCTTCTCTCTTCACAATGAACCTTTTGATGCATTTTTTAAATAATTTTGAGAACAGATAAGGAATTTCTGTCTGTAACCTCTATTAAATGCTTTATTTGAAGTTTGGAACACACTGTTCTTACTTAACAGACCGCACACGGTAAAAGTTCAACATGACTGTTACATGACGCCAACAAGACAGTAAAAGAAAAAGTGCTTCAAAGAATGTATTCATGCGCCACACTATTGGGCACTCACACTATTGGTTGAGAGGTTAGGCCTAAACAAGCATGATATTTTAAACATGTTTTGACACTCCCACTAAATGAATGCTTGTTTACAGTCTTGCAAATGGTTAGAAATATGGCTTATTTAGGTGTAGTTGCTAATTAGCTTCAAAAACAAAACAAAAATAATAAACAGCTTTATATACATAACAATGTCAATGAGAAGCATTTATTAGCTCTCCAGTCTTGTCATTCCAATTGCTCCACGGAATGTCTGAAAACGATCACGTGGAAGAGGTTTGGTTAGTATATCTGCTAACTGGTCCTAAGAGGGTACATGCTTGATGTCAATCTCACCGTTCTGATACTTCTCACGTATGAAGTGGTAACGTATGTCTATGTGTTTGGTTCTCTTGTGGAACTCTGGGTTTCGCACAAGGCGCATTGCACTCTGATTATCAAACGCTAAAACTTTGGCCTCTCCCACTGTTTCCCCAATGTCAAGTAGAAGATGTCTAAGCCAGATGACTTCTTTGGCCGCTGTTGATGAAGCGATGTACTCAGCTTCGGTAGTGGAAAGGGAAATCGTTTGTTGACGTTGACTAGCCCATGTTATAGGGCCATTACTCAATTGAAAGAGGTATCCAGTTGTGGAGCGTCGGGTGTCCAAATCGTTTGCGAAGTCAGAGTCCGAGAAGCCAATTAATGAGGGTGGATTCTCACTCCTTGTAAATTCAATGCCATAGCTGGATGTGTCTTTTAGGTATTTTAAGATGCGTTTGACTGCATTTCAATGACTTGGTCCATAGTTTGACAAGTATCTACTCACGTTTCCAACTGCATACATAATGTCTGGCCGACTAACTATTGCAGCAAACATTAAGCTGCCAACAGCTTCTTGATAGGGTACTTTTATTTCTTCATTTTCCCCTATGTTTGAACTCAAGTGAGTGTGTGGATCAGCAGGTACACTGACTGGCTTAGAGTCTTCAAGATTGAATCTCTTGATTATTTGTTTGATATAGTTGGCTTGATGTAGAAATATTGATCCGTTCACATTATTTCGTTTTATTTCTAGACCCACAAAGTAATTTGGTTCACTGATTGTGACTTCAAAGGTTGTTTTCAGTTTATCGAGTACAAGTTGTAGTGCCATTTGGTTTTCAGCCATGATCAGCCCATCATCAACATATAACGCAAGCAGAACCTTTGATTTATTAAAATCCCCTCGATAAACAAATTTATCTGCAGTACTTTGGCTGAATCCAAACATTTTCAGGAAACCGTCAAACTTTTCGTTCCAACAACGCGATGATTGTTTGAGGCCATATAGTGACTTTCTTAATTTGCAGACAAGGTTTTGGTCAATATTGATTCCATCTGGTGGAAGCATGTATATATCTTCCTTGAGTTCACCATACAAAAATGCAGTTTTCACATCAAACTGCATTATTTCATAGTTTTGTTGAGCTGCGATAGCGAGTAAGACTCGTATAGAGTCATACCGTGTTGTGGGAGAGTATGTGTCATTGTAGTCGACCCATTCTTTCTGTGTGAAACCTTTAGCGCACAGTCTTGATTTATATCGTGAAATGTTTCCATCACTGGTGCGTTTTACTTTGAAGACCCATTTTGAACCTATAGCATTTTTACCAGGAGGTAATGACACTAGCACCCAAGTGTTGTTCTTTTCCAGCGCATCAAGTTCTTCTTTGATTGCATCAGTCACTGCCCTGCATCGGGACTCTTCATTGCTTCCTCGTAGGTCTGTGGTACATCTATTTCCACTAGGTTAGCTTCATAGCGTTTGGGAGGCCTGATTACATCTCTTGGTCGCAGCTCATAATTTGCTTCAATGTGCCTGGGTTCTTCATCGTTCTGTTCAGAATGTTGAGGGCCTGCGTCCTCCTGCTGAATTCTTTGATCAGAATGATGTGTGTTTTCTATCACTACTGGGACTACAGTATTTCTTTGAGGAATGAAACTACTTGAATTCTCATTGAAAATCACATTTCTTGATACTGTAATTTTCTGTGTATTTTGATCCAGCAAACGATAGTTGGTTGAGTTTCTATCATATCCTACAAGGGTAAGTTTCTTGATTTTCGGCGCCAGTTTGTTTCGCAGTTCCTTTGGTACATGCATGTATGCCTCACTGCCAAAGATTCTTAAATGTGACATTACAGGCCTTTTTCCACTCCATATTTCATAGGGTGTCGAGTTTGGTGCTTGAGAAGTTGGAGTCCTGTTTAGAATGTAAACAGCTGTGTTTACTGCCTCTGCCCATAAATATGTTGGCATATTCTTTGCATATAACATTGAACGTGCACTTTCCATTATGGTTCTCATGTCACGTTCGGCTCTACCATTTTGCTCAGGAGTATAAGGTGCCGTTGTTTCAAACTCAATTCCATGTTTTGACATATACTCTTTCATTCCCTGATTACAGTATTCTGTCCCATTGTCAGTATGTAGGGTCTTAATAGAATGTTCATATTTATTCTTTATCATGTTTGCAAAATCTTTGAAACACACAACAACATCCGCTTTGTGCTTGATGAAAAATACGACACGATAGCCTGAACAGTCATCCTTAAATAATACAAATATTTAGCACCCTGAACTGATGGTGTTGACATTGGACCACACACGTCACTGTAAATGAATTCGCCTGGTTTGGCCTTGGCATGCTTTGAGGGTGAAAATGGTAACCTGTGCTGTTTGCCATACTGACACGACTCGCAGAAGAAATCTTCAAGGTCATTAATATTTACACCTTCGACCAAGCCTTTGGTGACCATTTCACGCAGAGTTCTCTTATTTATATGTCCGAGTCTCTCGTGCCACAATTTTAGACTTCCACCTACAGTGAAATTTAGGCCATCTTGATGTGGGATCACTGTGCGGAATAACATTCGATACAGATTGTTGGTTTCACGGACCGCACTTGCTACTAGCTCACCGTTTTCGTAAACTTCTGCATATCTGTCTTCCTTAAGGATCTTTATTTCTTTTTCAGTTATTACACCTTCAGAGAAAATACTTTTTCTTAGTTCAGGAATATACAACACATTTGTGATAGTTTAGTCATACCAATTACCTCTGATAAATTTCTTTATTTTAATGCTTCCTCTTGCCTTCACAGAAAGACCTTGGTTGTTTCCAAGTACGACACTCGTATTTTCTACAGTCTCTTCAAACTTATAAAAATAATCACGACGATTAGTCATGTGTGCAGAAGCGCATTCCATTGTCCATTGTCAAGTTATCTTCGGTGGTGACTGTTGATATTAGCATAACATCTTGCTTCTCTGCACTGAATGCTGAGAAATGACCTTGTTGGGAACGGTCACTGTGAGTGTTTTGCTGTCCGTTTTCTCGGGGCTTCTTAGGTGCACGACAGTCACTTGCGTAATGTCCTTTTCTTTGGCAATTATAGCACGTTACCCTTGGTTTTCCTGATCTATTCTTTTGTTTTTGATTGGATTTTTGAGAGTTATTATACTTTTGAAAATCGCTTTTCAAATTTGTCGAAGATGAAAATGCACTTTCCGATTGTTCATTTGATGTGAGACTGGCCTCTTCATCCAACAGACGTGCCATCATATTTGGGATTGTCTGTCTAGCCTCGTCTAGTGAAAGCCAAGCTTGTCTGAAGTTTCTAAATTTGGGAGGTAGACTACCAAGAATTTTAGTCATTATAGTGACATTGCTGAGTTGTTCACCAGTTTCTCTCACATGTCGCGCGAGATTTTCTATCTTGGCAATATGCTGAGCAATGGAGTCGTTGGCATCCATCTTGTATTGGTGAAAGCGTTCGTGGACTAGCATTTTGTTCATTTCTGATTTCTGCTCAAAGATAGAGTCTAATTTCTCTAACATTTCTTTAGACGAATCAAAATTTTCAACTAATGTGATCTGTGATAGTTCCATTGCTGTAGTGAGTGTAAACATAGCAATTGCGTCGTCTTTGTTCCACTTTTCTAGTTCCTTCTCTTTGTCTATTGCCGGCTTTTCTATGGCGCCTTTTGCGACATCAAAGACTCCTTTTGCCCTTAGGGCACATTTCATTTGAAATTTCCATTGATGATAATTATTGCCGTCGAACTTATTTACGTGTGCCACGTCAAACTTTTCGGCCATTATTTCTAATTTGGTCTCGCGGATTATATAACTTCAAACACAAAACACAAAGCAGTTTGTTTGCTGATCGCGCGAACCTACATAAATAAATGGCGAATCACGTCACTTCCTAACGAGAACGTGAATTCACAAAACGGATTTGTGAATTACCCGACGGACAGTTTTTATGAAATATTACGTGGATATTTACGCAGTTGTTGGGTGCCTGGGCCCATAACCTATTAAATGCTTTATTTGAAGTTTGGAACACACTGTTCTTACTTAACAGACCGCACATGGTAAAAGTTCAACATGACTGTTACATGACGCCAACAAGACAGTAAAAGAAAAAGTGCTTTAAAGAATGTATTCATGCACCACACTATTGGGCACTCACACTATTGGTTGAGAGGTTGGCCCTAAACAAGCATGATATTTTAAACATGTTTTGACAACCTCCCTCCTCTCCAACACACTAGTCCAACGAATTACATTCTTATCTTTCAATATCTCAAAAATATTTTAGTTTCACTTGAGCTGTTGGAAGTGAGAGTCTAACAGTAAGCTACAATCAGATTTTTTATTTTTTCATCATGACACCAGCCGATTCTTGCAGACTAGTAAATTAAAGTAATGGGCTGGGATTAACGCCTACTTCAAAATTGACGGCAAATTTGTAATGTGTCAAGCTTGCAACATAAATTTTGATGTTCCATGAAATCACAATTGGAGCAAAATGTGCGGTGCTCACTTCGTACGAAAGAAAGATCAAAATTATTCGGAGACTTTTTTTATATAACAAAGATGAAGGTGCCTTTCTTCTGGTTAAAGAAACTAATTGTGTAAGGTCTTGTGTAGTGCAATAGTCACTGCGAACATCCCATGTTTTAAATCCCAATTGTCTGAATTTGCATCCTTCTTGTGACAGTAATGAAAACGATAAATTCCTGATCAATTAATACCCAGAAAGAATTATCTGCATATATCTGTTATGAAGAAACAATGAAAATAAAAATAAATTACATAAGATATTCCATCATATGGATCGTTGTGTATGAAATGATGGACGTTTAGGGTAATTCTGTTGTGAACCTTGTGCTAGGTAAAATAAATCCTAAGGATATTTCCTATTCATATTTGATTTATTGAAAAAGTGCTGGCACATACATATCATGTTGCAGGAGTCTTGAATGATGGATTGAAAGTGTTGTGGCCTAGGTGAGCTCACGTAGAGAAGGTCCTGATGCTATATTCAGTTGCCACGGCGTATATAATGGAAATAGCAAGTGCTTTGAAGTTGTTATATCCTGATTTAATCCATCTTACAAGTTTGGCTCATGGACCATATCGTGTTGTGGAATACATTAGAGTCCAGTCTTTACATAGGAATAGATTAATTTATGTAACGAAGTAAACTTGACCTATTTGTGAAAGTCCCACATCAAGTCAAAAAACTTACTAACTCTTGTTTGATGTGCGGTTGTCCCTGTAATTATTTCTAACAAGATGAGGAACATGGATAAAACAGCCAACTTCTACTCTGAGCAATTTGGAGTAGTAAAGTCAGTAGTAGATATGTTCGTCCCTGAGTGTGCGATATCTGTATGTGAAGCTCACAATCCTCACTCATTGATCCAAGAGTGGCATGTTCAACTGCATACACCAGGAGCTATTTCTGTTGGCTTCCAGAAAGTATTAAACAGTTGGAAATTTCTGGATTTCTACGACAATAATCTATCTATATCATAGAAAGCACAATTTCAAATCAAAATGCCATGAAGGACGAAAATTGTGAAAGTGTTTCTACAAAGTTTCAGGCAATGCTAAAAACAAACCCAATATATTCATAGAATGGAGATACCCTTGAGAATATTTATCCCGAGAAAATTCTTCTGTTGAAATACGCCCCAGGGACATACTGTGACGTGAAAAAGACATTTTCCACCTACAAGCATAGTCAATGACCAGGGAAAGAATTGAAATTCACACCAAAGTACAAGTAATTTATGAATGTATTCATGTGGCATTCAGAGTGTAAATAAGATCAATGTTTCGCGCTTGGTAAAATATTTTTTTACAGAATGTTAGATTTTTTTATGAATTTACATATTTGTCTACATATTTCCTTGAATATTATTACATATTTTCTTTACATACATATTTTGTTATATGATACTATATAAAAATCCAGCGTTTGTCATTCATTACAATAGCTAATATTTTCAGTTGCTTTTATTGCAAGAACATAGCACTATGTAGAAATATCTAGTAGCCATTACAATAAAATAATTTTTTTCAATATATTACAATATGATACATTTTTAATCAATAATGGTATTTTAGTGAGTATTTAAAATAAAGAATAAAAATCTATAAAACTACTTTGTTTCCGAAATGTTTGGCTACTTTACTTTAGACATTTGTGCATTCAAAATACATCCTGGATATTTTATTTTCATTGATCTAGTGTGCTTAGGATCCATTAGTTCTGGCAATATAAAATTTAAATATAATCTAGTCAATTTTGATTCTATTTCAATTTTCCAAAACTCATCTTTTTCTAACCTTCCATTAGCCTTTTTTTGTCCACAAGACAAATAAACAGAACTTTCGTTGGGTGATGTGAATATAATAATAATTATATTAAGGAAAGGATATTGTAATAAATCCCATCCATAGCATAATAATACGTGTATTGTCCATTTAATATTACTAGTCACACTAAGTTAATTAAAGAAATGGAAAAGGGGGTTAGAGAGAAAGTTGTGATAAAAACTTATTCCAGTGAAGGGGAGGGAGTTGTGTTACGATCTCAGTAGTTGAATATGTAATGTTTAAACCTGGTTGAACTATTCCACACTCACATAAACGTTTATTTTGGGGAGTTTAGGGTAAAACGCAGGCTTGTAACGAACTAGATATGTTACTAGATTACAAAGTTGAAAAGTTTATAGTTACATGAATTTTAACTTGGATTTTAAAGAGTGCGCTAGAATATCTAGATGAATATTACAATACAGGTGTTTTATACAATATTAATATAAGATTTTTACGTTTCTTAACACGTTTATTTAAGGCGCTACAGCTTCTAAAAAATAATTTGTGTCAAGAGCACAGCGCGGGACCCTGACAGGAAATTCAATTCTCTATCCAACCATATAAGTGTGCATAGACCTAGACCCTACAGATCTGAGCAATTTGACCAAAGCTTGAGGAAGTACGGGATTTTATTCAGGAAAATCCTCGTTTACACGTTTTGTTTAAGGCGGTACAGCTTCTAAAAGAGAAGTTGTGTCAAGAGATTCGAATCGGGCCTTGATAGGAAATTCAACTATCTATCCAACCATATTGTTCCCACCACGTATTACTATCCAATTATGTTATATTATGTACTAGTTGGGTTAATCGGCTAGGGATGAGGTTTATGTAACTAGGAGGCAGTGCACCAGCATTTGCGTAGAGAGATAGAGTAAGAAACCATTTAGGGAAAACCATCCTCAGTATACCCCACCTGGTTCAGACCCTGATATCCCTGTTCGCGGCAGACTAACCAAACACGAGATTAGCGCGTTAGACCATGGGGACACCGAGGCGGGTAAAAAATTATTATTATTAGTATAATTATTGTTTTTATTATTATTAACATTATTATATAAAGTATTGATTATTAATGTGGATATAAAAGACTAGTTTTAAGTCAAAATGGTCTTAAATCCATAATTGTTACCGAGGGCCGGTGGGATCCTAGTTTTCCCTGGATAACAGAATTCCTAGCTGCACTCATGGTTAAATCTAATAATGAAGGCATTTTGAAAATAATGATTTTGTTTAAAATGGTTATCTGGGATGTGTTTGGTATGATAAAGAATAATGTTTGTATTTTACTTTTCTGAAAAGTTTAATTTAGCACAGCGTCTTACTACCCATTCGGATTATATGCCTATGTACTTAATTAAACTATTAGTTTAGGAATGAGGTAGGTATGATTTAGAGGAAATGCATCCACATTGGCATGGAAGGAGAGTGTGAAACCATTTAGGGAAAAACTTTAAGTTGACCTACACCTTGCCAGGCCCAGGATATTATGCCTGATCTGACAAGCCAACAAGACTATTATCAGATTGACAATTAGATCGCGTGCATGTCTATGTGGGCTTGGAAAAAGCAACCAAGAACTAATAAAAGATTTAGTTTTAGAAATTAAAAATTAGCTTACACTGATATTTAAGTAAGTTTGTTATAAAGTTCCCTTAGCACTAGCAAGATTTGTATAGTAGGGTGTCGAACACAAAACCGTATTGGGTATATTATTTTAATATATAATGAAATGTCCTAAAACAGTAATGAAAATTGTTCTAAGCAAAAGTAATTTGATATGATTGGTTTTATAAGTTAAAAGTGTTCAATTGTAATTATCAGTGGCGTAGCTACAGAGGAGCGACTGGAGCAGTCGCTCCAGGGCATTCTGGCTCAGACGGGCAAAGGGGGGCGGAACGAACTGGAAAATGTATATTTTCAGGCTAAGCTCAAGTTTATAGTCTACTTTTAAAATCAGTTTAATCTGTTAGGTTTACTTAAATTTATATGGTGTTATGGTTCAGTTAATTTTTTGATGAAACAATGGGTGGAGGGCGGGGGGAGCCCAAGTTAAATCGCTCCAGGGCGCTTCAGACCTAGCTACGCCACTGGTAATTATGATGGGTATAATACAACTTGCCATTTTGGCTTGACAATAGCTTACGATAGTTTTTCAATTGCTTTAGTTACGAAAGTGGGTTGGATTCATGAGTCAACCACACTGTCCACGAAATGTTATTCCCGCAAGCACAACAGCAGATTTTTATGAAATATGGGCGTGGACTGGCTTTCGGAGGGGGGAACAGGTTCTGCCCTTAGTCTGGCCCAGGAGTATGAGTCATAATACCAAAGATATTAGGTATTCTATTAATAGTTTATATCTCTTGCTTTGGGCAGGGGTGGGAAAAGGAGAGGTTCCCGGATTGAAAAGATATATGAAAGTTGAATAAGAAGAAAAATATTGTTGGGAGAATTTGTCCGGGACCGACATTATGTAACCAGCCCAAACTGTCAAAAAACCTATCATCACCTTTGCACTGGATGGACAGACGAGCCACGTGACATCAATGAACCAGCCTACCGCTGCACCTCCTGCACCGAAGCACCGATGGAAGCACGGTATTGCCCGGGGTTAACCTGTACTGGCAAAAATGGCCAAGAGATTATCTGCTGGGACTGTAGACAATACTATACATTACCAGTGCTGGGGTGGAAAATGAGCCTAGAGACCTCAGGGGCCTCTCTTTCCGATGTAGACAATACTATAACTACCAGTGCCTGGGGTGGAAGATGAGCCAGAGACCTCAGGGGCCTCTCTTTGATGTAGACAATACTATAACTACCAGTGCCTGGGGTGGAAGATGAGCCCAGAGATCTCAGGGGCCTCTCTTTCCGATGTAGACAATACTATAACTACCAGTGCCAGGGGTGGAAAGATGAGCCAGAGATCTCAGGGGCCTCTCTTTCCGGTGTAGAACAATACTATAACTACCAGTGCCGTGGGTGGAAAGATGAGCCAGAGACTCAGGGGCCTCTCTTTTCGATGTAGACAATACTATAACTACCAGTGCCTGGGGTGGAAAGATGAGCCCAGAGATCTCAGGGGCCTCTCTTTCGATGTAGACAATACTATAACTACCAGTGCCTGGGGTGGAAAGATGAGCGTCAGAGATCTCAGGGGCCTCTCTTTCCGATGTAGACAATACTATAACTACCAGTGTCAGGGGTGGAGAGATGAGCCCAGAGACCTCAGGGGCTCTCTTTCCGATGTAGACAATACTATAACTACCAGTGCCAGGGGTGGAAAGATGAGCCAGAGACCTCAGGGGCCTCTCTTTCCGATGTAGACAATACTATAACTACCAGTGCCTGGGGTGTAAAGATGAGCCCAGAGACCTCAGGGGCATCTCTTTCCGATGTAGACAATACTATAACTACCAGTGCCTGGGGTGGAAAGATGAGCCTAGAGACCTCAGGGGCCTCTCTTTATGATGTAGACAATACTATAACTACCAGTGCCTAGGGGTGGAAAGATGAGCTCAGAGATCTCAGGGGCCTCTCTTTGATGTAGACAATACTATAACTACAGTGCCAGGGGTAGAAAGATGAGCCAGAGATCGCAGGGGCCTCTTTTTCGATGTAGACAATACTATAACTACCAGTGTCTGGGGTGGAAGATGAGCTAGAGATCTCAGGGGCCTCTCTTTCCGATGTAGACAATACTATAACTACCAGTGTCTGGGGTGGAGAGATGAGTCAGAGATCTCAGGGGCCTCTCTTTTGATGTAGACAATACTATAACTACCAGTGCTGGGTGGAGAGATGAGCTAGAGATCTCAGGGGCCTCTCTTTCCGATGTAGACAATACTATAACTAGCAGTGTCCTGGGGTGGAAAGATGAGCCCCAGAGATCTCAGGGGCCTCTCTTTCCATGTAGACAATACTATAACTACCAGTGCGGGGTGGAGAGATGAGCCAGAGACTCAGGGGCCTCTCTTTTGATGTAGACAATACTATAACTACCAGTGCCTGGGGTGGAAGATGAGCAGAGATCTCAGGGGCTCTCTTTCATGTAGACAATACTATAACTAGCAGTGCCAGGGGTGAAAGATGAGCCCAGAGACCGCAGGGGCCTCTCTTTCGATGTAGACAATACTATAACTACCAGTGCCTGGGGTGGAAGAATGAGCGCAGAGATCTCGCAGGGCCTCTCTTTCCGATGTAGACAATACTATAACTACCAGTGCCTGGGTGGAAGAGATGAGCTAGAGATCTCAGGGGCCTCTCTTTATGATGTAGACAATACTATAACTAGCAGTGCGGAGGTAGAAAGATGAGCGTAGAGATCTCAGGGGCCTCTCTTTATGATGTAGACAATACTATAACTACAAGTGCCTGGGGTGGAGAGATGAGCAGAGATCTCAGGGGCCTCTCTTTCGATGTAGACAATACTATAACTAGCAGTGCCAGGGGTGAAAGATGAGCCGTAGAGATCTCAGGGGCCTCTCTTTTGATGTAGACAATACTATAACTACCAGTGCCTGGGGTGGAAAGATGAGCCTAAGAGATCTCAGGGGCCTCTCTTTCGATGTAGACAATACTATAACTACAGTGCTGGCAGGGGAAAGATGAGCGTAGAGATCTCAGGGGCCTCTTTTTGATGTAGACAATACTATAACTACCAGTGCCTGCGGTGGAAAGATGAGCAGAGATCTCAGGGGCCTCTCTTTATGATGTAGACAATACTATAACTACCAGTGCCTGCGGTGGAGAGATGAGCGTAGAGATCTCAGGGGCCTCTCTTTATGATGTAGACAATACTATAACTACAGTGCCTGGGGTGGAGAGATGAGCTAGAGATCTCAGGGGCCTCTCTTTATGATGTAGACAATACTATAACTACAGTGCCTGGGGTGAAAGATGAGCCCAGAGATCTCAGGGGCCTCTCTTTATGATGTAGACAATACTATAACTACCAGTGCCTGGGGTGGAAAGATGAGCGTAGAGATCTCAGGGGCCTCTCTTTCTGATGTAGACAATACTATAACTACCAGTGCTGGGGTGGAAAGATGAGCCAGAGATCTCAGGGGCCTCTCTTTCGATGTAGACAATACTATAACTACCAGTGCCTGGGTGGAAAGATGAGCTAGAGATCTCAGGGGCCTCTCTTTATGATGTAGACAATACTATAACTACCAGTGCCTGGGGTGGAGATGAGCCTAGAGATCTCAGGGCCTCTCTTATGATGTAGACAATACTATAACTACCAGTGCCTGGGGTGGAAGATGAGCCCAGAGATCTCAGGGGCCTCTCTTTCGATGTAGACAATACTATAACTACCAGTGCTGGGGTGGAAGATGAGCCAGAGATCTCAGGGCCTCTTTTCGATGTAGACAATACTATAACTACCAGTGCCTGGGTGGAAGATGAGCCAGAGATCTCAGGGGCCTCTCTTTCCGATGTAGACAATACTATAACTACCAGTGCCTGGGGTGGAAGATGAGCCAGAGATCTCAGGGGCCTCTCTTTATCGATGTAGACAATACTATAACTACCAGTGCCTGGGGTGGAAAGATGAGCCCAGAGACCTCAGGGGCCTCTCTTTCCGATGTAGACAATACTATAACTACCAGTGCCTGGGGTGGAAAGATGAGCGTAGAGATCTCAGGGCCTCTCTTTATGATGTAGACAATACTATAACTACCAGTGCCTGGGGTGGAAAGATGAGCCCAGAGACTCAGGGGCCTCTCTTTCCGATGTAGACAATACTATAACTACCAGTGCCTGGGGTGGAGAGATGAGCCAGAACTCAGGGGCCTCTCTTTTGATGTAGACAATACTATAACTACCAGTGCCTGGGGTGGAGAGATGAGCAGAGATCTCAGGGGCCTCTTTTATGATGTAGACAATACTATAACTACCAGTGCCTGGGTGGAAGAGATGACCTAGAGATCTCAGGGCCTCTCTTTATCGATGTAGACAATACTATAACTACCAGTGCCTGGGGTGGAAAGATGAGCCAGAGATCTCAGGGGCCTCTCTTTCGATGTAGACAATACTATAACATACCAGTGCCTGGGTGGAAAGATGAGCCCAGAGATCCAGGGGCCTTCTTTCGATGTAGACAATACTATAACTACAGTGCTGGGGTGGAGAGATGAGCAGAGATCTCAGGGGCCTCTCTTTCGATGTAGACAATACTATAACTACAGTGCCGGGGTGGAAGATGACAGAGATCTCAGGGCCTCTCTTTCGATGTAGACATACTATAACTACCAGTGCCGGGGTGGAGAGATGAGCCCAGAGATCTCAGGGGCCTCTCTTTCCGATGTAGACAATACTATAACTACCAGTGCCTGGGGTGAGAAGATGAGCCAGAGACCTCAGGGGCCTCTTTTCCGATGTAGACAATACTATAACTACCAGTGCTGGGGTGGAAGATGAGCCCAGAGACTCAGGGGCCTCTATTTCTATGTAGACAATACTATAACTACCAGTGCCTGGGGTGGAGAGATGAGCCAGAGATCTCAGGGGCCTCTTTTCATGTAGACAATACTATAACTACCAGTGCCTGGGGTGGAAGATGAGCCCAGAGACTCAGGGGCCTCTCTTTCGATGTAGACAATACTATAACTACCAGTGCCTGGGGTGGAGAGATGAGCCAGAGATCTCAGGGGCCTCTTTATGTAGACAATACTATAACTACCAGTGCCTGGGGTGGAAGATGAGCCCAGAGATCTCAGGGGCCTCTCTTTCGATGTAGACAATACTATAACTACCAGTGCCTGGGGTGGAAGATGAGCCTAGAGATCTCAGGGGCCTCTCTTTCCGATGTAGACAATACTATAACTACCAGTGCCTGGGGTGGAAAGATGAGCCAAGAGATCTCAGGGCCTCTCTTTCCGATGTAGACAATACTATAACTACCAGTGCCTGGGGTGGAAAGATGAGCCAGAGATCTCAGGGGCCTCTTTTCCGATGTAGACAATACTATAACTACCAGTGCCTGGGGTGGAGAGATGAGCTAGAGATCTCAGGGGCCTCTTTTCGATGTAGACAATACTATAACTACCAGTGCTGGGGTGGAGAGATGAGCCAGAGACTCAGGGGCTCTCTTTCCGATGTAGACAATACTATAACTACCAGTGCCTGGGGTGGAGAGATGAGCCCAGAGACTCAGGGGCCTCTCTTTCCGATGTAGACAATACTATAACTACCAGTGCCTGGGGTGGAAAGATGAGCCCAGAGACCTCAGGGGCCTCTCTTTCCGATGTAGACAATACTATAACTACCAGTGCCTGGGGTGGAGAGATGAGCCAGAGATCTCAGGGGCCTCTCTTTTGATGTAGAAATACTATAACTACCAGTGCCTGGGGTGGAGAGATGAGCCAGAGACTCTCAGGGGCCTCTTTTCCGATGTAGACAATACTATAACTACCAGTGCCTGGGGTGGAGAGATGAGCTAGAGATCTCAGGGGCCTCTTTTCGATGTAGACAATACTATAACTACCAGTGCCTGGGGTGGAAGAGATGAGCCATGAGATCTCAGGGGCCTCTTTTCCGATGTAGACAATACTATAACTACCAGTGCCTGGGGTGGAAAGATGAGCCAGAGATCTCAGGGCCTCTCTTTCGATGTAGACAATACTATAACTACCAGTGCCTGGGGTGGAAAGATGAGTAGAGATCTCAGGGGCCTCTTTATGATGTAGACAATACTATAACTACCAGTGCCTGGGGTGGAAGATGAGCCCAGAGATCTCAGGGGCCTCTCTTTCGATGTAGACAATACTATAACTACCAGTGCTGGGGTGGAAAGATGAGCCAGAGACCTCAGGGCCTCTCTTTCCGATGTAGACAATACTATAACTACCAGTGCCTGGGGTGGAAAGATGTGCCCAGAGACCTCAGGGGCCTCTCTTTCCGATGTAGACAATACTATAACTACCAGTGCCTGGGGTGGAAAGATGTGCCAGAGACCTCAGGGGCCTCTATTTCCTATGTAGACAATACTATAACTACCAGTGCCTGGGTGGAAAGATGAGCGTAGGATCTCAGGGGCCTCACTTTCCGATGTAGACAATACTATAACTACCAGTGCCTGGGGTGGAAAGATGGCTCAGGACTCAGGGGCCTCTCTTTCCGATGTAGACAATACTATAACTACCAGTGCCTGGGGGAAAGATTGACGTAGGATCTCAGGGGCCTCCTTTCCGATGTAGACAATACTATAACTACCAGTGCCTGGGGTGGAAAGATGTGCCAGAGACCTCAGGGGCCTCTCTTTCCGATGTAGACAATACCATAACTACCAGTGCCTGGGGTGGAAAGACGAGCCCAGAGACTCAGGGCCTCACTTTCCGATTAGACAATACCATAACTACCAGTGCCTGGGGTGGAAAGACGAGCGTAGAGATCTCAGAGGCCTCTCTTTCCGATGTAGACAATACTATAACTACCAGTGTCTGGGGTGGAAAGATGAGCCCAGAGACTCAGGGGCCTCTTTCCGATGTAGACAATACTCTAACTCTACCAGTGCCTGGGTGTAAAAATGAGCCCAGAGACCTCAGGGGCCTCTCTTTCCGATGTAGACAATACTATAACTACCAGTGCCTGGGGTGGAAAGATGAGCGTAGGGACTCAGGGGCCTCACTTTCCGATGTAGACAATACATAACTACCAGTGCCTGGGGTGGAAAGACGAGCCCAGAGACCTCAGGGCCTCTCTTTCCGATGTAGACAATACTATAACTACCAGTGTCTGGGGTGGAAAGATGAGCCCAGAGACCTCAGGGGCCTCTCTTTCCGATGTAGACAATACTTAACTTACCAGTGCCTGGGGTGTAAAAATGAGCCCAGAGACTCAGGGGCCTCTCTTTCCGATGTAGACAATACTATAACTACCAGTGCCTGGGGTGGAAAGATGAGCGTAGGGATCTCAGGGGCCTCACTTTCCGATGTAGACAATACTATAACTACCAGTGCCTGGGGTGGAAAGATGAGCGTAGGATCTCAGGGGCCTCACTTTCCGATGTAGACAATACTATAACTACCAGTGCCTGGGGTGGAAAGATGAGCCAGAGACCTCAGGGGCCTCTCTTTATGATGTAGACAATACTATAACTACCAGTGCCTGGGGTGGAGAGATGAGCGTAGAGATCTCAGGGGCCTCTCTTTATGATGTAGACAATACTATAACTACCAGTGCCTGGGGTGGAGAGATGAGCGTAGAGATCTCAGGGGCCTCTCTTTTCCGATGTAGACAATACTATAACTACCAGTGCCTGGGGTGGAGAGATGAGCGTAGAGACCTCAGGGCCTCTCTTTCCGATGTAGACAATACTATAACTACCAGTGCCTGGGGTGGAAAGACGAGCCCAGAGACCTCAGGGGCCTCTCTTTCCGATGTAGACAATACTACTCTACCAGTGCCTGGGGTGTAAAAATGAGCCCAGAGACCTCAGGGCCTCTCTTTCCGATGTAGACAATACTATAACTACCAGTGTCTGGGGTGGAAAGATGAGCCCAGAGACCTCAGGGGCCTCTCTTTCCGATGTAGACAATACTATAACTACCAGTGCCTGGGGTGGAAAGATGAGCGTAGAGACCTCAGGGGCCTCTCTTTATGATGTAGACAATACTATAACTACCAGTGCCTGGGGTGGAAAGACGAGCCAGAGACCTCAGGGGCCTCTCTTTCCGATGTAGACAATACTCTAACTCTACCAGTGCCTGGGGTGTAAAAATGAGCCCAGAGACCTCAGGGGCCTCTCTTTCCGATGTAGACAATACTATAACTACCAGTGTCTGGGGTGGAAAGATGAGCCCAGAGACCTCAGGGGCCTCTCTTTCCGATGTAGACAATACCTAACTCTACCAGTGCCTGGGGTGTAAAAATGAGCCCAGAGACCTCAGGGGCCTCTCTTTCCGATGTAGACAATACTATAACTACCAGTGCCTGGGGTGGAAAGATGAGCGTAGAGACCTCAGGGGCCTCTCTTTCCGATGCCCGCCGTGCCAACAGAATAGAAACAGAAACAGTGGTGATAAGTTACAGTTATCAGGCGATTGTAAAAATGCTTAAAAGAAAAATGTTAACATAATCAAAGACAAATGTTGGGGGGTTCAATCGACAGGCAAAACCATTTCCAATCAGTGTAAAGCTTTTTCTAGAAACAATAACTATTTCCACAATAGTATTTTTTTCAAGATTGAAGTTTATTAATTTTTTCTATACCCCACGTAATTATACTTAGAACTAATTTATGTATAAAGCCATTTTCCTCATAATTACAATGTAAACAAATATATTACAAGATTCATTTTATACTAAATGCTATAAATTACATTTTTTCTGGTTCTTAATCAGAAAATTATGAAGGTCACTATCAATATCAATCAAAGATCTAATTTTCTTTAGGATAGGTGGTTCATTGTTACGGTAAAGTGAATGTTCCTTTCTGCAAATTGCTGCTTGAGTAAAGTTTCATATTTATCCAAAACTTCATTTGAGTGCAGTTATTTCCTCTTTTAACTGGTGTCGGGAAATTTACCTTAGTTTTACTTAATTTAGCTACTTAATATCTTATAAGATACACCTATAGCTTCTTTAGTCTGCATTGCCACTTGATTTACTTAATAGGTCCGTCTTAACGAAAATAGTTGTAAACTCTTAACACCATTGTCCTTTCTTTACTACTTAATATTTTCCTCTTGGAATGTAATTTTGGTAACAATCCAGAGATTCCATAATTTGTGTTATATTTTTACTGTTAGCAATACACTGTTATTCAAATAAATATATTAATATGCACATAAAACTATAATTCCACAACCTTATGGCAAAAAAAACCCACACACAGCCAACACACACACACAATCTTCACGTGATCAATAACAAATATTTTTCTACACAGAATACTAATAAAATATGAATGTTTATTTAGTGAATGTTTTTGAGCTAGCTATTATGAACACGAGATTCACACTACTGGATCTTTACGACTGTGCTGGAGGAAGAAGCATCAATTATTGGCCACAACAATAGCCCAGCATTGAATATTTTATACATTCGAAAGAAGACTGATCACGGAAAACAAAAGAATGACAACGCTGTTGCTCAGTAGTAAGATGCAGTTCCCTCTGCAATGAAATTAGGTGTAGTAGTGTTCCATACCTTACTGGAATTTCCAGGTAAAATTGAATGTTGAAGGTCATGTCGTGGATGACAGGGGAAAGCAGTTTTGGAGTCCAAGAGTGGAGGAAGCCAGTCTAATCGCATAAGTTCAGGGAAGTAGTTTCTTTCCCTGCATCTACAACTGAGGGCAAAAGGCCAACCCTTCCAAACCACGAACAAGGACATTTACCGGTACTATTATTGATTATGTCAAAATCTAAATAAACAGACGTTAAAAGGGGCTTCAAATGTGCATTCGTGAAAAAATCTCAGCATGAATATAGGAGATATTACAATAATTATTACCCGCCTCGGTGGCGTAGTTGGCTAACGCGCTTGTCGTGTTGAGATCGACTGCTGAGGATGGGGATATCGAGGTTCGAATCTCGGTCGGGTGAACTGGGGGTGGTTTTTCCTAAATGGTTTTCCACTCTCCCTCCACGCAAATGCAGGTTCACTTCCTCTGATTCAACCTTCCCAATTCCTAACCCCGGGGCACACCAACTGGTAGGAAGTTAAGGAAGGTGTGAATATGGACATTAGGTTAGGTGCTTATATCAAAATTTTGTTAATATTAAAAAAGGACTAGTGACATGAGGGATTAGTAAGAAATGTATGTAAACACGCCCCTTTTTATATTAATAGATATTAGGGTAAATAAATTGAAAAAAAAATTGAATTCCTAATCCATTAGCGTAGTTAGTACTTAAAGCTTATAACCCGAATGGAATGTAAGACGCGGTGTTAAATATAATATTATTATTATTACAATAGTTATTAGTTGACACTATCAGGGAAAGAAAAAAGGTTTGAAACCAACTTTGAATATGGGCATGATGTAAATTTTTATTATAAAATTATTTAAAGAGTTTGATAAAGGGATACAATTTAAAAATGTGTAGCGAGAGCTTTATGATCTACGCTGGTATATTTATGCCATTTTACTAAAAGATGAGAAGGATCGATTTCCTCAATCTGTCTTAAAAGCAAACGTCTTGGATCTAAAGAAGTGTCTTCATTACGCTTGAGCACGTCTGTAGAAAGAGAGATTGGTGTGAAGAGTTTGTGTTGCTTCCTAACGAGATTTTCAATAGGATTCTAACGAACTTGATTACTGAACACAAGTTACATCTACCAGTGAATACTCCGGTGCCAGACTTATAGGACATATCAATGTTGTATTACTAGTGGTCAGGAATATATCAACCTCTCTGTTTGAATACAAGTAGTGGTCAGGAATATATTAACCTCTCTGTTTGAATACAAGTAGTGGTCAGGAATATATCAACATCTCTGTTTGAATACAAGTAGTGGTCAGAGAATACATCAACCTCTATGTTTGAATACAAGTAGTGGTCAGGAATATATCATCATTTGTTTGAATACAAGTAGTGGTCAGAGAATACATCAACCTCTATGTTTGAATACAAGTAGTGGTCAGGAATATATCATCATTTGTTTGAATACAAGTAGTGGTCAGGAATATATCAACCTCTCTGTTTGAATACAAGTAGTGGTCAGGAATATATCAACCTCTTGTTTGAATACAAGTAGTGGTCAGGAATATATCAACCTATGTTTGAATACAAGTAGTGGTCAGGAATATATCAACCTATCTGTTTGAATACAAGTAGTGGTCAGGAATATATCAACCTCTCTGTTTGAATACAAGTAGTGGTCAGGAATATATCAACCTCTCTGTTTGAATACAAGTAGTGGTCAGGAATATATCAACCTCTCTGTTTGAATACAAGTAGTGGTCAGGAATATATCAACCTATCTGTTTGAATACAAGTAGTGGTCAGGAATATATCAACCTCTCTGTTTGAATACAAGTAGTGGTCAGGAATATATCAACCTCTCTGTTTGAATACAAGTAGTGGTCAGGAATATATCAACCTCTCTGTTTGAATACAAGTAGTGGTCAGGAATATATCAACCTCTCTCTTTGAATACAAGTAGTGGTCAGGAATATATCAACCTCTCTTTTGAATACAAGTAGTGGTCGAGAATATATCAACCTCTTTGTTTGAATACAAGTAGTGGTCAGGAATATATCAACCTCTCTCTTTGAATACAAGTAGTGGTCAGGAATATATCAACCTCTTGTTTGAATATAAGTAGTGGTCAGAGAATATATCAACCTCTGTTTGATACAAGTAGTGGTCAGGAATATATCAACCTCTCTGTTTGAATACAAGTAGTGGTCAGGAATATATCAACCTCTCTTGTTTGAATACAAGTAGTGGTCAGAGAATATATCAACCTCTCTGTTTGAATACAAGTAGTGGTCAGGAATATATCAACCTCTCTGTTTGAATACAAGTAGTGGTCAGGAATATATCAACCTCTCTGTTTGAATACAAGTAGTGGTCAGGAATATATCAACCTTCGTTTGAATACAAGTAGTGGTCAGAGAATATATCAACCTCTGTTTGAATACAAGTAGTGGTCAGGAATATATCAACCTCTCTGTTTGAATACAAGTAGTGGTCAGGAATATATCAACCTCTCTGTTTGAATACAAGTAGTGGTCAGGAATATATCAACCTCTCTGTTTGAATACAAGTAGTGGTCAGGAATATATCAACCTTCTGTTTGAATACAAGTAGTGGTCAGGAATATATCAACCTCTCTGTTTGAATACAAGTAGTGGTCAGGAATATATCAACCTCTTCGTTTGAATACAAGTAGTGGTCAGGAATATATCAACCTCTTGTTTGAATACAAGTAGTGTCAGGAATATATCAACTCTTTTTGAATACAAGTAGTGGTCAGGAATATATCAACATCTTGTTTGAATACAAGTAGTGGTCAAGAATATATCAACTCTCTGTTTGAATAAAGTAGTGGTCAGAGAATATATCAACCTCTCTGTTTGAATACAAGTAGTGGTCAGGAATATATCAACCTCTCTGTTTGAATACAAGTAGTGGTCAGGAATATATCAACCTCTCTGTTTGAATACAAGTAGTGGTCAGGAAAATATCAACCTCTCTTTTGAATACAAGTAGTGGTCAGGAATATATCAACCTCTCTGTTTGAATACAAGTAGTGGTCAGGAATATATCAACCTCTCTGTTTGAATGAAAGTAGTTGTCAGGAATATATCAACCTCTTTTTGAATACAAGTAGTGGTCAGGAATATATCAACATCTCTGTTTGAATACAAGTAGTGGTCACAGAATATATCAACCTCTATGTTTGAATATAAGTAGTGGTCAGAGAATATATCAACCTCTGTTTGTATACAAGTAGTGGTCAGGAATATATCAACCTCTGTTTGAATACAAGTAGTGGTCAGGAATATATCAACCTACTGTTTGAATACAAGTAGTGGTCAGGAATATATCAACCTCTCTGTTTGAATATAAGTAGTGGTCAGGAATATATCAACCTCTGTTTCAATACAAGTAGTGGTCAGAGAATATATCAACCTCTGTTTGAATACAAGTAGTGGTCAGGAATATATCAACCTCTCTGTTTGAATACAAGTAGTGGTCAGGAATATATCAACCTATCTGTTTGAATACAAGTAGTGGTCAGGAATATATCAACCTATCTGTTTGAATACAAGTAGTGGTCAAGAATATATCAACCTCTCTGTTTGAATACAAGTAGTGGTCAGGAATATATCAACCTCTGTTTAAATACAAGTAGTGGTCAGGAATATATCAACCTTTGTTTGAATACAAGAAGTGGTCAGGAATATATCAACCTCTCTGTTTGAATGAAAGTAGTTGTCAGGAATATATCAACCTCTTTTTTGAATACAAGTAGTGGTCAAGAATATATCAACATCTCTGTTTGAATACAAGTAGTGGTCACAGAATATATCAACCTCTCTGTTTGAATATAAGTAGTGGTCATAGAATATATCAACCGCTGTTTGTATACAAGTAGTGGTCAGGAATATATCAACCTCTGTTTGAATACAAGTAGTGGTCAGGAATATATCAACCTACTGTTTGAATACAAGTAGTGGTCAGAGAATATATCAACCTTTCTGTTTGAATACAAGTAGTGGTCAGGAATATATCAACCTCTCTATTTGAATACAAGTAGTGGTCAGAGAATATATTAACCTCTCTGTTTGAATACAAGTAGTGGTCAGGAATATATCAACCTCTCTGTTTGAATATAAGTAGTGGTCAGAGAATATATTAACCTCTCTGTTTGAATACAAGTAGTGGTCAGAGAATATATCAACCTTTCTGTTTGAATACAAGTAGTGGTAGAGAAATATCAACCTTTCTGTTTGATACAAGTAGTGGTCAGGAATATATCAACCTCTCTGTTTGAATACAAGTAGTGGTCAGAGAATATATCAACCTCTCTGTTTGAATACAAGTAGCGGTTATAGAACATATTTTGATAGTGGTCATACAATATATTTAAATAATTATAGGCCTACATACATAACTAATCACGCCGTTTTCTTACGGGGTAGCCAAGATACTTTGCATATAGCTAAAAATAAAACTTAGGTTTTTCTCCTGAAAGCCCCTCGCCTCATATCCATATAATAATTTGGCGTTAGCACAATTTTATATAAAGCCATATATTTCAATCTTTTCGATAGTTCACATACATCCAACTACTCTCAGAGATGTATTCATCCATTTGTGGATTTCTCCATCCATCTTCCATTCTTACAGAACCTCCTGCCCAGATACATAAACTCATTCATATATACAATTATATACCATATATTTTAACAATTTTATTTTTTCAGCCACTTAAATTCGTGTATGGTAAATGTAATACGTCTTAGGCACTGCGTTTATAAGTTGATGGCGCCAGTGAAAACGGATGAGATGCTGATGCTGATGTGGGAACATTTTGTAAATTTTAGATAAAACAGCTGATAGTAAACGTACACTAGCACAAAATAATAGTAAAATATGATTTTCAAAAGGTTGATACAGTGTCGTATTCAGATCAGTTATTTAATAAAGGATTAGGCTTATATAAATTGAGTCATGTAATTGAATCAACTGAAATTTAAGCTTATAATTCAACTTATGTAAAATTGAAATTATAAAAACAGCTTCAGTAGACCAACCTGGATTTAAACCCCGATCTCATCGTCATCAGCAGGCCAGTCTTACATGAAAGTAACGCCTTAGGTCAACGGTTTTCAACCTTTTTCAATTATCGACACACTGAACAAGGCACTCGAATGGTCGAGGCACACTGAACAAGGCACTAGAATGGTCGAGCCACACTGAACAAGGCACTAGAATGGTCGAGGCACACTAAACAAGGCACTAGAATGGTCGAGGCACACTGAACAAGGCACTAGAATGGTCGAGGCACACTGAACAACATAGAAGAGCACTAGAATGGTCGAGGCACACTGAACAAGGCACTAGAATGGTCGAGGCACACTGAACAAGGCACTAGAATGGTCGAGGCACACTGAACAAGGCACTAGAATGGTCAGGCACACTAAACAAGGCACTAGAATGGTCGAGGCACACTGAACAAGGCACTAGAATGGTCGAGGCACACTGAACAAGGCACTAGAATGGTCGAGGCACACTGAACAAGGCACTAGAATGGTCGAGGCACACTGAACAAGGCACTAGAATGGTCGAGGCACACTGAACAAGGCACTCGAATGGTCGAGGCACACTGAACAAGGCACTAGAATGGTCGAGCCACACCGTCAGTTTTTTAAGGAGGAATGTTAGCATTTAATAAACTAGTGCTAATATTATGTTTGAAAGCCCAATAGCTGAAAATATAGTACAATGAACTCTCCCTTAAGGGACACCTCTGAGTAGCGGATTCTTCTTTGTAACGGCCAGTTTAAATTTACCCGCAAATAACAGGGGCTCTTATGGCGAAATAGCCTTCCAATAGTGGACTTTCTCAAAAATGAACATTTCTATAGATGCAACGTATACAAAAGATCTCTAAACTGCGGACAAAAATTGAAAACCCTGGTGCTTATATAGTATTTGATTGTGGAATGTCAGGACTGCCATTGCCTCGTGTGAAGTGTGAGCAGTAACATCTTCCCCCTCTAGTGAAAGTTTCTTAAATAGCCTATGTAGTAAGTACGTTATATATATGTATATATATTATAGAAGTCACCAAGCAATGTTAAAAATTCTATAAAAACCAACAAAATTTGTACTTGTGTCTTTATTTTGGTAGGATTCCCCGTCTCTTTTCTTACCAGGAAAAAAGGCCTTCCAGACTATAAATTACTTCCTCTAGTTCCATATCTCGGCAAGAGAAAGCGCTAGTACGATAGTGGTGCTGCCATGTGGCAATATAAGGTACCATTTGAATATTTTATTTTCCTCTCTTTATAAATAAAAAGAAAGATACAACAATGGAAAGGGGAAGTGGCAGGATTGTAAACGTTGGGAGAGGGGTTGTAAAAGCTGGCTGGGCTTAAAACGAACCGTACCAAGGATGCACAGGGAATTACCGTAATGAAGCTTTGTCATTCAAAACACATAGAACACGGGGTGAGCTCAACCAACATCAAGCTGGTATGGAACCCTCGTAAAATCAAGGAGTGCATATTGAAGGACTATACTATATGGCTTTGGGTAAACATCGTATCAATTCATGCTGTTCATACATAAGTGATATTCCAAAATAATTCAAAGGTTTGTTTATTGATTTTTGAGCTTGTGTATTAATCTCACCCTACAACTAAAGGCTAGAGCCACTACTAACTAATCTATAAAAGAGGGTGGCTGGAAACTAAATAAATTATTACAACAAAAAGTAAAAACATTTGCAAGTTAAAGAAATATTAGAATTATTTATTCAATGTAATAAACAGAGGTAAAACAAAAAATTGCATGCCCTTACAAGTCAAACTGAATTGTGTAGGAAAACCAATAAATCATGGCTGAGTCTGCGCTTGCGTGGTACGTTTGAGAGTATATTTCAAACTCTCAAGGTAAATTATTATTTTATTTGAACAAGTCTGGAAGAGACCAAAAATATTAACAAAATCGTTAATATTATAAAAAAAAATTTAATGAACCTTTCTTGAATTATTTTCAATCCATCTGATTCACCACTGTGAATACAGACAAAACAAATTTAGGATCAAGTTTTAAATTTAGATATACAATCAGATGTTTATTAAAAATTTAAATTACTAAACCTTACGATAGTTACGAAGAGCTTAAAGGACCTCTTTTAAATGGTTTACAACGTGTCTGATTCACCACTCTGAATACAGACAAAACAAATTTAGATTTAAGGATCAAATATAAATTTAAATATCGAATCAGATATTTATTATTAGCACAAAGGTTTGACTTCCCTTCAATCCTTATTAACCAACAAAAATAAGTTATTTTAATATTTACTCCAAAGAAGATACGTCTACAGAAATAACCTTTAAAAAACATTACCAAATTAAAGAATTTAAACAATTTCTGGTAACCACACGAACAATAAAATATAATATTTACACAATAAGTTTCAAGCCAGAAAAGGAATATAAAATGTTGCTGTGTAGAGTACTCTCGTGTTGGTGAAGAGGGAGATGATACAATCACCCCTTACTTTCGCAGTAAGTGTATGGTCACTCTAAGTCCTGAAGAATTAAAATCACAGATTGAGGATGCATACACTTACATGATTGAAGCAGCTTCTTCTTTCCACCACAAAGGAAGTGGTTGGTCTGATGACCGTGTGAAATACTTAGAGTTTAAACTAGCTAAATATTTTCCTTTGGCTGCTTCCAGCTATATTCCATTACCAGAAGAGTGTTGATAAATAAGAATGCTCTAATTAATATAAGAAATGCTGACAGTAAATGTTTTCTTTGGTCTGTGCTAGCATTTCTATACCCAGCTGACAAGAAAGCTAATCAAGTGAGTAAGTATATATCATTGGAAGGTAAACTAAATATGGATGGTATTGAATATCCTGTCCAAATACCACAGATAACTAAGTTTGAAAAACAAAATAATTTATCTATTAATGTGTACGGCTAACAAGGAGAAATATTCCCTTTAAGAATAACTATGGTTAGTCGTGACAATCACGTGGATTTGTTGTTTCTTTCAAATGTGGATGGGGGACATTATTGTCTTATTAAGAACTTGAGCAGATTGCTAAGCTCGCTGACCAGATACAATGTTGAATCATACTATTGCAAATATAGTTTTTATAGATTTTCTAATGAAAATCTCAGGGATGAACATAGTGAGTGGTGTGCTGATTTCGATGCTCATAAGATACAGATGCCTGAGGAAGAGGATAAAATATTGAAATTTTTGACATGCTAAAAATCCCGTATGTGATCTATGCAGATTTTGAGTGTTTTAATATTAAAATATCAGGGTGTGCACCTAACCCTGATCACTCATAAACTATAAAAATGACGAAGCATACGCCATCAGGATTTGCATATGTCATAGTCGATTCCGAAGGTAAATGTGTAAAACCTCCTGTTGTCTATAGTGGAGAAAATGTTGTGGATACCTATCTTCATAAACTTTTTGAAGAAGAAACCATAATCATCGAGATGAATAAAAATGTTGTCCCTATGCGCATCTCCCCTGAACAAGAAAATTAATTTATTTCAGCTAGTGTATGTAGTATCTGCGAGAAAGAGTTTGGTCAAGACCACGTCCGTGACCACTGTCATCTCAGTGGATCTTATCGGGGTCATCTCATAGAATGTGCAATATTCAGTTTCAATATACCAAGAGAATACCCGTCATTTACACAATTTAAAAAATTATGACGCCCATATTATCATGAAGAAAATTGGGAAGTTTACAGACAGAAGAATATCATGTATCCCAAACAACATGGAGAAATATATCTCATTCAGTCTTGGATATTTACAATTTATTGACTCGTTCCAGTTTTTAAGCACATCTCTTTAAAAATTGGTTGAAAATTTGTTGCATGTTGGGAAATCTCAATTTAAAATACTCCATGAAAATATCCCTTTCGATAAAGTAGATCTACTACTACGAAAAGGTGTGTTCCCTTATGACTACATGGATTGCAGCAGTAAACTGAAAGATAGTCAATTACTACCAAAATCCGCATTCTATAATCAGATGCACCAAGAACATATTTCATAAAGTGACTACGCTCATGCTATAACTGTGTGGGAAAACTTTGAAATGAACACTATGGAAGATTATCAAAATGTATATGTTTTAAGTGATGTTCTACTTTTAGCAGACGTCTTCGAATACTTTCGCTCTTTGTGTTTTGAGTATTATAAATTAGACAGGATTTTAACCCTGAAAAGGAGGTGAAGTATATCACATACTTGGATTGTAATAACCTATACGGAACTGTTATGTCTGATTACCTTCCTCAGAGTAATTTTAGGTAGTAGTTGCGTATAACCCGAATGGGTAGTAAGATGCGGTGCTATAATAATAATAATAATAATAATAATAATAATAATAATTTTAGGTAGTTGAACAAGAATGAAATAGCAGAGCTCAATATGATTTCAGTTGTTGATGATAGCACTGTGGGTTATATATTAGAAGTGGATCTAGAGTATCCGGAAGAAATTCATGACGAGCACAGTGACTATCCACTTGCTCCTGAAAAAGTCATAATTACTCCTGAGATGTTATCCCCATTCTTTAAGTATATGCAATCCAAGCTTAACTTTCCCACGGCGAGAAAACAGATAAGCTAGTGCCCAACCTAAACAGTAAACAAAATTATGTGGTACACTACCGTAATTTAAAGCTGTATATTTCCTTGGATATGAAGCTTCAAAAGATACACCAAGTCCTAGTTTTCAATCAGAGCGCTTGGTTGAAGCCACATATTGATTTTAATACATCGCGACGAAAAAACACATTAAATGGATTTGAAAAGGACTTTTTCAAACTCATTTTACAATGAAGTATTCGGGAAGTCGATGGAGAATCAAAGACATCGTGTAAATGTTCAATTACTAAATAATGAAAAAGACTAAAGAAGCGTATAGCTTCACCAGCATTTATTGCTTATACAATCTTCAAGGAAGAGTTAGATTGTGTTCACATGAGATAAATAAGCCTACTTTTGAATAAGCCTGTTTAGGCAGGCTTTGCAATCTTAGATATAAGCAAGGTTATTATGTATAACTTTCATTATAATTATGTTAAGAAGAAATATGGACAAAATGCAAAGCTCTTATTCACAGACACAGACTCCCTCTGTTTGAACTGAAAACAGAAAATGTGTATGTGGATATGTTTGATAATATAGACCGATTCGACACTTCAGACAATCCAGAATCACATTTTTTGCACAGTGTATGCAATAAAAAAGCTCTGGGTAAAATGAAGGATGAGATGAATGGAGAGTGTATTCGAGAGTTTGTGGGACTTCGACCTAAACTTTACTCCATTCAAAAGGAGAGTCTTGAGGAGAAAAAAGTAGGTAAAGGTGTATCAAAAACAACTCTCAAATGAAAATTAAACATTCTCATTATAAAAAATGTTTAAAGCAGGGTATTTTACACTATGCCATTATGTATATGATAAGAAGTGAGAAACATCAATTGTACTGTATTTATTTGAATAAACTTGCACTTTCACCAGGAGATGACAAACGCTATATTTTAGATAATGGATGTGACACTCTTGCATACGGTCACTACAAAATAAGACAAATTTGTTCACCAATGGAAAAATAAATAATAATAATAATAATCAACCTTTATATTTTATTACGTAAATAGCTCGAGTGCTTGTGAGTATCATAGCCTGATTTCATCAGGTGAAATAGCACGGCTTTATCAAAATTGAATAGTTTAGTTAAAATTAGTCATAGGTGGGAGGTGATGTTACTCGCTTTCTCGCAGTGCCTCCTGGGAAACGTTTTAATAAACGGCTAAACGAGTAACATCCAATACGTAGTAATATTATAATAATATGTTGGCGATTTATAAAAGTTTTATCAAATTAATGGTGTAAGAATTTTAGAAACACCTGGTTCACCATGCACCTTCCCCCTCCCTAAACATTTTTTGAAGTCATAGGGAAAACCCATGTTACCAAGGTCCCATAGGAGGGGGGAAGTGAAAGGCAGGGGAACCACTTATCTCACTCTACCCCTGACAGTCATAGCCCGAGAATCGTGAGGACAGTCCAACAGAGCCTTGTGATGGAGGAACCAATGTTCATTCTACCCCCGACAGCCATAGTGCGAGTTTCGTGCCTCGGCCTCATGCTCCCCAAAATAAACTACAACACCCTAATCAATGAATAAAAACTCCAACACCTCAATCCTACCAATTAATTAATTAACAATAATTAATTAGAAATAATTAATTAACAATCATTAATCATAAGAACCAACATGTACTGGGTTGGTAGTCGCGGGGGCTGTAGGGGAGGGCTGTAGGGGCAGGAGGAGGGGGAGGAGCGGGGGAGAGGGGGAAGGAGGATATTTATAGCAGCCAATCAGAGGAAATGAGCTTAATTGAAATCACAAAACTATCTCACGGTGTGACGTTGTGTGACGAGAAATCAATCGGGCTACTTACTACTTACCAGGGGAGGGGGTTGGAGGGGAGGATATAATCAGCACTTGGGAAAAGGGACCCACAGGTTGAGCCACCTCGCCAAGCGTCTACAGGGAGAAAGTAACCCTCCTTACACTGGGACGTGGGACTGAGAAAGCCTGAGCTAAGATACCAAAAATATAATTTCAGACACGATAAGAAATAAATAGCCGAGAGTGGGACGGATATTGTAAATTAAATGTATCTACACACCAACAATAATTATCTCACATTTATTCCTAATGTTCCATCGTTCCGTGACCCGAAGGAATAAACTACATAGCAAAGTTGCCTAGTCACCATGGTCGCTCTATTGACCAACTACACAACACACCCAACACCTCCGGTCCCACACATTACCCTACATAGCAAAGTTATCTAGTCACCATGGTCGCTCTATTTGACCAACTACACAACACACCCAACACCACCTGTCCCACACATTACCCTAAATAGCAAAGTTATCTAGTCACCATGGTCGCTCTATTTGACCAACTACATATCACACCCAACACCACCAGTCCCACACATTACCCAACATAGCAAAGTTATCTAGTCACCATGGTCGCTCTATTTGACCAACTACACAACACACCCAACACCACCTGTCCCACACATCCAAACGTCGACAATCTGAGTGACTGCGTTCCCAAGACTCACGACCAGGATATACTAAAATCGGACATCCAGGAGAAAGTAATTCTCCTTACATGGGGTGCGGTGAGGATCACACCAAGACTCACGACCAGGATATACTAACATCGGACATCCAGGAGAAAGTAATTCTCCTTACACCGAGTGCGGTGAGGATCACACCAAGACTTACCACCAGGATATACTAACATCGGACATCCAGGAGAAAGTAATTCTCCTTACATGGGGTGCGGTGAGGATCACACCAAGACTCAAAACCAGGATATACTAACATCGGACATCTAGGAGAAAGTAATTCTCCTTACATGGGGTGCGGTGAGGATCACACCAAGACTCACAACCAGGAGATACTAACATCGGACATCTAGGAGAAGGTAATTCTCCTTACACGGAGTGCGATGAGGATCACACCAATACTCACGACCAGGATATACTAACATCGGACATCCAGGAGAAAGTAATTCTCCTTACACGGGGTGCGGTGAGGATCACACCAAGACTCACGACCAGGATATACTAACATCGGACATCCAGGAGAAAGTAATTCTCCTTACACGGGGTGCGGTGAGGATCACACCAAGACTCACCACCAGGAGATACTAACATCGGACATCCAGGAGAAAGTAATTCTCCTTACACGGGGTGCGGTGAGGATCACACCAAGACTCACCACCAGGATATACTAACATCGGACATCCAGGAGAAAGTAATTCTCCTTACACGGGGTGCGGTGAGGATCACACCAAGACTCACCACCAGGAGATACTAACATCGACCATCCAGGAGAAAGTAATTCTTCTTACACGGAGTGCGGTTAGGATCACACCAAAGTAGTGTTCTGGACCCATGGCCCCAATTTGACCTTTGACCTTTGACCCAAATTTGTGTGACGTAATCATTGCGTGTTATGTTGCAACATCCTGTTTGAGTACCGTGACCTACTTTCCTCTGATTGAATATTAAAATTAGCCTCCTTCCCCCACCAATTTTGACCTGCTTTCCACATCCACCTCCCACATTGGTTCCTCTGTCACAAGGCTCAGCCTTCCCCCCCCATCCCTGGCGCCAGTATGTCGGCCCGACAAGACAAGAATAGATATTGAGGTCATTGCCTCGGGCATCTGGTTTTCCCTGGTGCCAATATGTCGGCCCGACAAGACAAGAATAGATATCGAGGTCATTGCCCGGGGCAACAGGGTTTATCCCTGGCGCCAGTATGTCGGGCAAACAAGACAAGAATAGATATTGAGGTCATTGCCCCGGGCAACGGGGGCTTTCCCTGGCGTCAGCTTGATGGAGGGCTCGACACGAAGCTTGCGCTATGGCTGACAAGCCTAGAATAAACATCGGCTCTTCTGTCCCAAGGGTCTGTCCCGGAACAACAGCATGAACCTTGCGCTATGGTGCTTTGTGGTAGAGTGTGGTAATTTGTTCCAGAGACCCCCCTCCTCCTTCGCCACCCTGACGCCAGACTGCCGGGGCGACGAGTGACCTCTATAACCTTGGGTTTTCCCAATGACGTAATCATCGCTACCCTGGCGCCAGGTTGGCGGGCAGACAAGTTGGGACAAGAATAGATCGTGACCTCGGCAACCTGGGTTTTTCCTATGACGTAATCATTGCGTGTTATGTCGCAACTCTAGCATCTCTGATTATGCAAAATCAGGGGCCTCGGAATCCACAGTTAGGGACACTACCCCCGTCACAAGTCTACTAAAATTGGTTGTTTGGTAGCGTCTGTCGAAATGCCTGGATGTAGAAATGTACCTCCACCCGCAGCTCTCGGACCGGACAACCTGGGTTTTTTCCTATACCGTAATCATTGCGTGTTTTGTCGCAACTCTAGCTGACACATGCACAATCAGGGGCCTCGGAATCCACAGTTAGGGGCCGCTATCCCCCGTCACAAGTCTACTAAAATTGGTTGTTTGGTAGCGTCTGTCGAAATGCATGGAAATGTTCCTTCACCCGCAGCTCTCGGACCGGACAACCTGAGTTTTTTTCCTATGACGTAATCATCGCGTGTTATGTCCCAACCCTGGCGCCAGTATGTCAGCCCGACAAGACAAGAATTGATATTGAGGTCATTGCCTCGGGAATCTGGTTTTCCCTGGTGCCAATATGTTGGCCCGACAAGACAAGAATAGATATCGAGGTCATTGCCTGGGGCAACAGGGTTTTCCCTGGCGCCAGTATGTCGGGCAGACAAGACAAGAATAGATATTGAGGTCATTGCCCTGGGTAACGGGGGTTTTCCCTGGCGTCAGATTGAGGGCTCACGAGACAAGAATAGATCTTGAACTCAACAACTTTGGGTTTTCCCAATGACGTAATCAATGCGTGTTATGTCGCAACCCTGGCGCCAGGTTGACGGGAGACAAGACAAGTTGAGACTGGCGTCAGGTTGTCGGGCAGACAAGACAAGAATAGATATTGAGGTCATTGCCCCGAGCAACGGGGGTTTTCCCTCCGTCAGCTTGACGGCTCACGAGACAAGAATAGATCGTGACCTCAACAACCTTGGGTTTTCCAAATGACGTAATCATTGCGTCTTATGTCGCAACCATGGTGCCAGGCTGGCGGGAAGACAAGACAAGTTGGGACAAGAATAGATATTGACCCAGGCAGCGGGTTTTCCCAGGCGCCAGGTTGTCAGGCAGACAAGACAAGTTGAGACAAGAATAGATATTGAGGTCATTGACCCGGGCAGAGAGTTTTCCCCTGGCGCCAGGTTGGCGGGCAGACAAGACAAATTGAGACAAGAATAGATATTGACCCTAGGCATCGGGTTGTCGGGCACACAAGACAAGTTGGGACTTGTAAATAAAACACAGATATTAAAAATATATATTTATTTATTAAACATCACAATTATACATTTTTACAGGAATGACGCATATATTTGTTCATACGTTTTTCTACAGTGTCTCTTAGATGCGTTAGTAAAGTTGTTTTTAGTTCACAATCCAGCATGTAATAGTCCAAACCGATGACTTGACGTTTATAGTAGGTAGCACTGATACGATCCAGGTTTTTGATGTGCGTTTCCACCGTAGGTTGTTCTAGGTCGATGACATCCGTCGATTCTGTTAGCGTGTCGCATACATCCACGACGAGTGTGTCGATTAAATTGTTGCAATAGCGTGCGACGGGTGTCGACCACATGTCCCGTTGGTCGACGGCGACGTCGATGAGGTCTCATACCTCACAAAGACGCGCCCAGCTAGGTGCAAGATAGGCGACCCGTTTGATTCCAGCGTCTTGTTTCTCGTTGATGACGACCACGGGGTCACCGCACATGCGTCTCAGAGAGATTTCGTGATTGGTCAGACTAATCTTCTGAGGAGGTTGCGTGTTGGTGAAAAACTTTGATATGACCGACTTGTAGGTGCTCAGTTCTTGCCATTCTGTACGGTTAAACACGGCGCAGTTCCCTCAACATTTTTATAGCTGGCATTAGGGCGTAAAGTTGTTCTTGACACTCATGCCGACGATGACTCGCTTGGCGTCGACTCCATCCAGCTGGAACAATGTATTGAAAATACTGGTGACGGCGAGTGGTTTCGCAGGCTTTGCTTTGCTGCCGCAAGCATCTTGACCTTCCATGATGTTCGGTGGTTATGGCCTGCACACCGCCGGGACGCCCCTTTTATTGGCGCACGCAACCTGGACACGGCCTCTTGAAGGGTGACATGCCCCTACAGTCTTGAAAAATCTATTGTAATATCTCACCACCTTAGCGTCGTTGGCTGTATGATTGGTGGGTGAGAATATCTTTTGGAAAGTTTTCAGCGGAATGTTCTGGGCGCGATAGAGAAGGTACATGAGACAGTAATGGCCGCAAACGTCTCATGCGATGCTTTGAATTTGTAGCTTACTATGGGACGTGCGAAAAGTGTTTTTGCGTATAAATGCCAGATGTGTATTTATACGCGGTGGAAAACCATAACTGTTAAAGTATTCTCCCACGCCGTTCTTGTTGATATAGATGGCGACCCAATGCGTCCCAGGTTTTGTGTGTGGATCGGTGTTGATGACTAGAGCGGCAGGTCGAGCTATTCTTGCGGGTAGTTGATCAGCAGGGAAAACACCCGACCGTACAGAACGGAACCACGGACTTGTTTTCATTGCACGTCTTATGGTGTGGGTGTCCATCTTCAATAAACCAGTCTCGAAGTCCCCAGACAATAGAGGCAGAGCAGAAATTCCATACAGAACTATGTGCCATGCACATGGTGCGCCCCAATTTAAATGTTTTCAGTGATGAACAACCTCTGTCGTAGAGATCTACGATGGGTGTAGACGTGTATTTGACTAGAAACTTTTTCTTTTATGACCCCTTGACGTAGACGGTTTCTGCACGCGCTGTGGCACGTGAGATGAGGGATTCGAGTAGGCTGTAATCCACATCACCGTAATCCCAGGTGATACCGTGCAGATTGTTGACTATATAGTCGGCTTTCTTTCTGGCATCGCTGGAAAGTTCTTCGATAGCGTATGGAGGTTTTAACACCCAATGTTGAAGTAATGTGCCGCATACAGATAAAACACTCAGTTCCTTGACGATAAACTCTTTGTTGTCGTCGATGAAGCTCTGGAAATCCACAATGACGTCCATAGCTTAAATGAAGGGGGTAAGGGGCGGGAAGCCGTTTATATTAACTTCCATAATCGGTCACGACGTTTCTGTCCTTGTCAATGGTGATGATGTTGGCAAACTCCCCGTACACGATACAGTTGACGGTTTCGGTGAGAGCTCGGGTGAAGCTCACTTCGATGCTCAGAGAAACGTGTCTCGTCAAATTCCAATATGATGTCATGTGGGCGGACAGATTAGGTGTGAGATCGAAAGCCATGAGATGGTATCCCTTGGGGAAGGCTTCTCGTGTGATGTCACTACCCTCGTTCATGAAATGGATACCCGTTCCAGAAAACAGCGTGTGGTAGGAAATGACATAGTGTCCGTTTGAAAAATCGGGCTGTAACGGTTTCGACGGTACTTGTTAACCGTCCACGTACAGCGAGAAAATGGTTCATGCCGTAGGTTTGAAAGTTGAACGGGTTCTTGGTGGCGTCTCCGTTGAACGCAGCGTTTGACACAAATCCCACGATGCACCGTTTGGGTAACTGGCCGGTGAATACGTTGTCCAGCGATTTCCCTTGCACGCCCGTATGAATAGTGAGTATTTTTACTTCCACACGGGTGACGGGATACTTGGCGGGACTGACGTTTAATGCTTTGGTGTGTGCCAACAGTATAGAATGCGCTACTTTGACACGCCTCACTAGAAGGCCAGCTTCAACGATGTGAACCTTAAATTGAGGGAGTTCAGGGACCACCATAAGACTAAACACGTCTCTGGAACGGATCAACCTGACTCTGAGTTCGGCACCGTTCAAAAGGTATTTCTCTTGGATAAACACGTCACGGTGTAGATACCCCAAAAGACCCACCGTCTTACTTTTTGTGGTGAGACTGCGACGGACCTCAAATCCCTTGTTGTTGGTGTTATACTCCTCAAAGGTTCCGGGGGTGTCTGCGAGCCACAGACCGAAAGTCAAATGCGTTCTTTTGGCTTCGCTGTTGTAATTGAGCAGCGTCTCAATGTACGCTCTATAGGCATAAGTGTTGATGGGCGGTGATACTAGTTTTTGGTTTAAAAACACGTCCACCTGCGTGAATAGAGAATGCAGCAAATTGTTGACGGGAGCGATCTGATCCACCTCTGTGAAAGCGCCACCATCGGGTTTCATGATGGCCGCACGGAGATAGAGCATAGTCTGTGAAAGATCGATATAGAACTCGCCTTGTCCGGTAACGGTAAATTCGATGGGTGAATCATCGGTGAGGGAAGAGACAGGTTTGTACTGGAGCCATTGCCCACTTTCAAGACTGGTTTGAGTGGGTGGCACGGAAAAGAGATCGACTTCACTGCTGGCACACTCGCAGGACTGAGGGTGTAGAAACGACATTTTAACTGAAAATATCTTTAGCTTCTTTCTTGACCTTTTTACGTCGGCAGACGACCTTAGAATGACGTCGTTGCTTCTTACGACGCCCTTTATAGCCTGAGCCGGTCATCAGCGTGTTGATCTTCTGTTCAGCCTTGCGTTTCAGTTTTGTTACAGCCTCGCCGACACGTTGGCTTAGGGCCTCTTTAAAAGGACGCCGTTGGTTGGCAACGTCGGAGAGCACGTCGATACCCGTATGAAGTGCCTGTTTTCCGATGGCTTTAGCGCCACTTCTCAGCAACGGTACGACGCTTTTGAAAAGACCACTGAAAAAACTTCCTATCCCATGCCCTCTTTGATAGGGAACACCGTGGTAAATCGAAGATATTCCTGTTCCAGCCTGGTTGATGTAGTATCTTTGGTAGGGACAGTTCATGTTGAGCAGCGTCGAAAATGAAGTTTCACGCACACTTTTCCAAACTCGAATGGTACAGGTGCACCCGTGTCGGTTCTTATATTGATTTCCAAGCTTTCAATTTCCCTTCTAAGCACCGGCATGTAGTGCAACGGGTCGTAACTAATTGTCTTATGTATGCCGCAGAGATAGTTTACGTTGTTGATGCCGTCGATACGTAACAGTGGTGCCACAATGTCACCCACGGGCTGAGGCTCGACGATATCCGTGTAGATGTACATTTGTGAGGGCAGGCCTAGTAGAATGTTGGCGGCGTACGGAGACTTTGGTACTTTTATCAGATTAGTCTTAGGATCGAAACCGAGCTGTATACTTAGTTGGCTTGATAGAGTCAACAGCTGTATATTTTGTGGAGAAGAGATAACTTCAACTTTTTTGTTGGGGTTTGTGTACTTGAATACAACTCCAGAATCCCCTTTAAAAGCCTCTATTTCGTTTAGAGCCTTGATCAATTCGTGAATAGTGCTGTAGTTTCCAGCAGGGATATGATCCTTGAATATTTGTTCCACGCCGTTAGCGTCCACCCAGTTGTACCATACAATATTTTGACCCTCGGATACGGTGGTGAAAGAACAAGGATATTGAAATTCAGCCAGAGCGACTTCCCACCATCCCTCGAGTGTAAGAAGGTAAGGAAGTTTCGTGGTGAAATTCGTGAGGTTATTTTTCGGGAAATATCCCATAGAGCTGTCGCTCAGCAAAGTGATGTAAAATTGGTCCTTCATGGTAGTGCGCTGACGTAACTGGCGGGAATCCAGGAATTAATCTTGGCGGGGTAACCTTTCCACTGCACGTACACTTTCTTTCTGGCGCTTTTACCCTTGACACGTAGTATTTTAGCAACTTTAAAAGTTTCAGGGAGACGTACGCGTTGCAACTCAGTTTCGTAAAACGTCCCCTCCACTTCTTCGCCGTCAAGATCGGTGAGTCTGTAGACGACAGGTTATCTCAACACGACACTGCTGACTTTGAAAATCTCTTCGCTCCAATTGCTTTCGTAGCCCTTTTCAAACAGAATTTTGGATATGCTAATACGCACCGTGTCACCGACTTTTATTTTAGGCATCGAGTTTGGACTCCTTTTGCCATACAGATTATCTCTGACTTGAAGCACGTTAGTTTCTGAAACGTCGGCGGGTGCCATCTTGATACTGGAATGATTGGAGCCGTTTTAAGCGTTGACTAGAGCTTGGAGGACGTCCACATACCGATACGTGTTATTTTTGGTAAAGTAGCGCCACATGCGTCTTTTCAGAGTTCTATTGAACCGTTCCACGATGCTTGCCTTCACGTCTGGATTATGAGTGGTGTATTAATGCACGCCTTCTTGCTTGGAAATTTCCGGACTAGAAGTGCCGTGAACTCTGTCCCCTTGTCCGTCTCTATACTTAGAGGTTTACGGCCACTTTGCTTGAAAATGTCCCGAAAGGCGTCTCTCTCGACGCTCCCCGTCTTGGATGGAAGCGTCCTCGCCCAGGCCATCTTACTAAACACGTCGATGACGGTGAGCAAGTACACTGCACCGTCGTTGTATTTTCTGAGACTTCTCATATCGTTGAGATCGGCTTGCCAGAGATCGTCAATGTTTGACACCACGTACTTGTTGCGTGGAAATTTTTTTAGCACAGGTTTGTGTAGGGTATAAGCGTCCTGCGCACGAAGCCATTCTCGTACTTTTCGTGATCTTTTTTGAAGCCTTTATGAGCGACGCCGCCCCTAAAAAACCTGCAGGATGAGAAGGGCCGTAGTAGATGTCGGCTAGACGTTCCATTAAGCTCTGAACGGCAGCCAACGGTTTTCATCCAACCTCTTCAGTTTCTTCTTCTTTGGGTGTTGCGACGGTGTAAATGGTTGTGGTACGGGCGTCGGATCTCTAATGGGCGCCAAACGTTTCGGGTTCACAATAAATTCTTTCGGAACGTTTATATTTTGCAGCGCCGTGAGAAACTCTCTCCACCCTGACGGTTCGCTGTGTCTTCTTGCTCTGACCAGATCGTTGACTAAATCCACAATATTGGTTCCACGAAGAGGCGTATCTTGAATACTCACTTCTCCGTTTGAGTCCCAAGAGATGCCGCCTCGGGACTTAATATGTTCTAGTAAAAGTACAGCTTTTTTACGTGCCTGTGCTGGTACAGTATTAAGTACAGTTGGGATGGGAAGTACAGACACTTCAGGGGGGGTTGTGGTGGTGGTGGTTTCAGATGGCGGAGGGTGTTGACTAAAGTGTAGATAGCGCTGTAGCACTTGTTGGTATAAAGTCCATTTAGACTTGTCGTCAAGTTTTGAAGCGAAGATTTTTTCCATTTCCTTGTCCAACTCGGAGACCACTAGATTTGTTGCCGAAGCCGTTTGTTGGTGGTGTTGCTCTTAACGGTGTAATGTTTCCGGGGATACCAATATCATCTTTTTCGTGTGTTCCATTATTTACTTGTTGAATAAGGAACCGAGGACCCCGCTGATTAGAGGGGCTAAAAGTAAGGGCAAGAACGCTCCTCCTTTCTGAACGAGTAGTCGTCTCTTCTTCTTCCAGCACTCTCCTCGTTTGACCAGCTTGAGCAACACCTGCTTGTGAGCACGTAACTTTGTCTCCTGCGCATTTTTCAGCGTACCCGCCCTTTTAAAGTGTTGTAGGCACACTCGTAAACAGAGTCAACAAGTTTCTTGTCGGCCGTTTTCATCAAGGCGACTCGTTGTTGCGGGTTCATGCGATACATCGCACGTAGCAAAGGGGCCTGCTTCAGCACTTTGGGACTCATGGTTATGAAATGATCTGTAAGCGGGAAGTGTCGGTATTTTTATAGCTTTTGCGCGGTAGATACACGCAGCAGTCGTCATTTGTGCGGGTTCTATATCTGAACCATTCTGGTGTACCTTGTTTGAAATCTAGCAATATATAGCCGTGAGGCGTACTTGTAGCATCGGTGTAAGCCTCTTGTAAAACACGGGGATTTTCAGGACAGACTTGTCGTGCAAAGTGTTGAATCTGTAGCTTTATCCCTGGGATTTTTAAAAAGCACGATATAATGTGCGTTTAAGGAAATGTCTCTTTGGCCCTTGCCCTGATGGAATATATTTTGTGTAAGGTACATGACGCTAATATTTTGATGGTGGCATCCTTTGGTGAAAAGATCGACGACCACTTCGTTGGCTTCACGCATCAGGTCGTCCAGGATAATCAGCTGTGGAGAGTCATTACAGACGTCATCCATTTCCGGCAAACCCTTACAGAATATGACGTGGGGACTTGTCCCGTCTTGTTCGAATCCCGGTTGCCTTGAAGCATAATACCATGTGATTTTATTAAATTTAACGTTACACATTGTGTCCAAGTGACGGATAAAGTCTGCTACAAAATGTGGCTTTCAAAAGCCGGAAGGGCCGCTTGTGATGGCCGAAAATGGTTGTTTCAACTTGTCCATAATGTTTGAGACTGAGCTTATAAGTTATATGAGCTTGTATTTATAGGATAGGAGAGAGGTGCGGGGGTATAGACGTAAAAACACTAACATAACAATTTTTACAATATTTATTTGGTCATGAAAAAAGTATATACACACTGTAAAGTATACTGTGAATATTTACAATATATAATTATTAGTATGAACATAACTGGTTTTGTTTACAATATTTATTTACACACAGTGAAAAGTATACTGTGAATATTTACAATATGGTGGGGAATAGTGGCCTCGGTACTAAATAAAATAAATATATATATATACAGTTTATTATATATATTTGAATAGATTTAAAATAAAAAATTTACCCAATCAGTTTATTATACTTGACTAGAAAGAAAATAAATATCTATACAAACAATATATTAGATTTAAATAAAAAAATATATACAAACAATTTATTATAATAAAATATATACAAATAAATAAATGACCAGAAAAAATCAGGTAGGTGGAGGACTGTACTGGCAAATAAAAAATATAAAAAAGTATCCTGGGTGCATAAAAAAAATATAATAAAATATCCTTGTTTTCATGCAGAAAAAAATATGAAAAAATCTCAAATCTTTGAAAAATGGTATGTCAGTGGAACTGTCTATAGTGAAAGAAAAAAAAAAGATGATTATTCAGCCCATCTAAATAAGCACCTTTTATTCGTGGCGCTCGCGTTTACAAGGACTCTGATACCCAAACGGCAACGTATTAAAATCATCTGTTATCCGGCATTTGATGTACACGGGCCGGTAGACTTTAGTCTGCGAAATGGTACATACTGTCGCAAGACCTTTTCTTACAATTTTGTGCGGTATCTGTATGTATCTTTCCACAGCCTGTTCGGTGATCATCGCTTTCAAAACTTCAAAATTAACATCGTTCCGGTTGCCATAGTTTATGGTGATCCCACGAACCTTGCACACCGTTTTTGTTTTGGCAGGATCGCCGCCAACGCAAACTCGGTAAGCGTAAATTTTTGGGACCGCCAGATACAAAGGCGCTAATGTAGCTTCCCGACCGTAATCCTGAAGTTCATCACTGAGGTCACCTAAAAAGTCTCCGGTCGGCGGACTCCAATCGCCGGGGCGTTCGGTGAATAGAACTGTATCATGATCTAAAACGCGGTCCCTCAATTGTTCAAGGATGCTGTATAAGTGCAACCTAGCCATAGCAGTCGTGTAGCACGCCACCACCACACTCGTGTTAGGGTTAGGGCGCAACGCGTCACGCGCATCCTTGTAAATGAAGAACATAACCTCATCATTTACATCAATGACGCTGTCCACGGTGATGTACGAATCCGTCAGGTATTTGTGGACGCCCTGATAGTCGTTGACAACGGCTACGTGTGGTAAATCGGGTCTTTGCCCAAAATTTCCCCATAGTTAACTTAAAAAAAGTTAAGCCAGAGTGCGGAGACCAGGGTTTTTACAAACAGAGCCGAAATCGAGTTTTACCCCTTCCCTTTCCTCATGATTTTGAATGTATGCTAATTTTCCTCCTGTGAGTTACACCACTCTGGCCATCCGCTGGCTTCTTGTTTAATTTTCAAAAAAGTATTAATGTACCCGTGAAACAGGCCGCCAGAACGCGTCTGACGGTCATAAACAGATACATTGTACTCCCACACTTCGTGCACTGCTTCAACGGTGTAGCCTTTCACAACGGCTTTCCGGATCACGTCAATCACCCAGACGCCTGTCAACCAGCGATCTTTTTTGTCGCTGTGCTGACACGCGCCTTGGTTATTCTCCTCCCCGCATTTCCTGCACAAGATGAACATTAGCTTGTCGTGCATCCGTGTAGGCAATACGGGCAGGAATAAATCTCGCGGAGGCGTCACTGTAACTTCGGCTATGCCTTCTACTTGATCTATAGACGGACAATTTGGTTCCAAGTGAATTTTGGGGTGGCCGACTGGGTATTTTTTCTACTTGCAAACGTATGGATACAATGAACACACATCCAAGTACTTGATCTTCTCCCCACAAGAAAGGTCTCTTTCGTGGAAGAGCTTGATACAATTTGTACGCCCGCCAAAGAATGCATCCCTGGGACTGAGAGGTTCCTTGGTATACACCTCGTGCCGGAGTACAAATTGCTGCAAGTCCTTGTCTGTGCGTTTCATCGCATTAAACATGCACTCCCACATCTCTACGACCGTGTAGCCGGCATTCTTAAACTTTTCCAAACAAGTCATGGTCGCTTCATAACGCGTCTCCATGGTCTCGTGGGGACTATTTTTGACGGGGGTGGTCCTGACAGGATAACAGAGAGGGCACCCGTGCTAATAACAGCCCCAGAACTGGAAGACGGTGGTGGTATCTCCAGCTTTAACAACACTGTCTACACGTCGCCCTAACACATATTCCTCACGGCCGTTACCCGCATGAAGAATAGAGACACCGCGTTGATGGGCCTCCCAGCAGAGACATTGTACAGCGACGTGCGACTTTTGGTCTGCGCACCGATAGCCACTGTTAGGGATAATACTGATAGTATTCTCCTTAAGATGACTTCGGCGGTAAACCAACATGGCCGCTCCAGCTATCGTACAAGCTCTCTGAAAGGATCCACCTTTGCTTTCTCCATGAGCATGTCTCTAAACTTCAGGCAGGCCTTCCGTAGGATCTCTACATCTTTCACACAATACAGTTCCAACTCGCGTTTAAAATCAAATACATAATTTTCTTTGACCAACGCGTCATACCACTTCTCAAAGTGCTCCTTTCCCTCAACTGACATCTCACCGATGCCATAGTCCTCCTTTGGCGGCAAGGGACCCCTATACACCGCGTTTTCTTTTTTGTTGAAAAAATGGGGGAAATGTCCCTTGGCCAAAGACTCGTCCAAGCTGAAAGTTTTGGGCAATTTGGACAGCGACATCGGGAGAAAGTTCAGTGAGTCAATAAAGTGGAGCGGGCCGTAACGCATGGACATGATTTTCCCACCGTTCATTATAAGTATTCCATTTTTTAACTTCCATTATGTATCTTAAAATAAAATTTCCATCATAGGATTTAGCGTTATGGCCTAGGAGGGTGATATCCTTAAATTTTGAAGCTTTAATTTGTTCTATAAATTCAAAAAATTGGGCCATAGTGGTATCACCCTCTAATATGTGAGTCCTATCGCCCCCACAGTCGGTGCAATGATGGTCATTTACATCTATATGAACACAAACCTTACAACACGTTTGCACGACACATAGGTTAGGTTCGTGCAAGTATGTGCCTGCCGCACCTTGAAGAAGCGTTTCTTGTCTGCATTCAAAATCGTAGAATACAAACATGAAATTACTCTTTTCCAGTGACGGCTTGGATGGGGCCTGCTTCATATAACAGAAATGACCAAAATGGCGATGGGTCTCGCATACTCTACAAAAAGTCTCATAACACCTATGTGAATAATTTGATCCTTCCAAACTGAAAAATTGCCCGGATACCTCGCAAACCTTTTTGACATGACAGACCGACCTGTGACCGCTGAAAAAACCGGGACGTTTATGGTTATCAAAGCACGTCTGCTTTGTGAACCAACGCCCGCAGACTTTACAGACCACAGATCGGCCTCTGCTACAAACCGATTTAGCGTAGCACTTTTTGCACGCGGATTCGCACTTATGTTTGTTCTTATTACTGAACGACACACGGCACTCACGGCAAAAGTACGAGCACTTAAATGCGGCTGTCAAGGATGTTATGACGTCAAAATGGTTTTGCTTATCGTCGTGAAAATACAAATCAAGGTGCCCCTTAAAGGAATGTTCGGAGGGAGTAGGCCCCTCATATAGGACCTGTCTCCCTCGACGTTCCCTGAACACTGTGATTTTGTATTCGGAAAGGTATGCTTGAGATTGTTTCAGCTCAGTGAGCCCACCACCATTCAAATGATTCACACGGGCATCACGGCATAGTTCTTCTGCTTTGAGTTTTTGAATGAAACGAACCATTTTGATCTGTTTAACGGTGTTCACGTCCATACATCCTGGTTCTCTTTTATTATCACATATAGCTTTGGCGACAACCAATGCACGGGCTAGGCAAAGTGTGTCGTCATTTTGAATCGTAATGATCCCTTTGTTATTACGGCTATATGTGCTAGCGGGAGCGAGTTTATCACAATATCGTCCACTCCCGCGAGGCTCCTTAAAGTGGCAGAGTTTAACGTACAGTGGTGCTGTACTCAAAAACAAAGTATTACTTTGCAACACACGACTTACGTTATCAAGCACTGCTCGAGCGTCTAGCTGGTCTGCTCGCCTAAATGAGACGTATAAAGGGCTCAACGTAGTGTCAGTGCTGTTCAAAAGTAAGCCAACATGGTCATCGGCGCTAACGTCATGGTCCTGCAGCCGATGGGGGAAATTAGTAATTTGTTCTTCAAGCCAAAATAATGCGTCACGATCGATTGCCGGAGCACCAAGCTGTACGGTAATTTCTCTACCGGTATAAAAGAAACGCCTCAATTGTTTAATCCTCTCTTCAACGATACGAAGAGGGACGCCATTTTTCAATTCCCCACCTCTCTGAATTACCAGGCCACTAAATCCCTGTTAAAGGGCCGAAGATGGTCCAGCTGTAGCCGGCTCCACGATCCCCGTCTCCCGCACTGCTGCTGGGACTCGCTCGACGTCTCCCTGGCTCGCAGTCAGCGCTCCTACAGTGTGGTGAGAGGGACTAGTAGCCGGTGGTGGTGGGAAGACCGTCCCTCAATTTACGGTCTCGAATTCAACTATAACACATGTCAAAGTAAGCACTGTTACAAATATGTGCGTATTTTTCATATGATATGTTACATAATTGCTTTAACTGAAACCACCATTCCGCGAAGTGAGTGAAAAAAACCTCAAGTTTACTATGGCAAGATTCGAACCTTAAACTCTTCCGGCCTCGACCGTCAGACTCTACACGAAACAAACGCTGTAGCCAACACAGCGCAGGGGTAAATTTTAGTGCTTGAAACTATATATTTTGTTGACATAATAAATAACATTTACACAAAGCAAATTAGTCACTTAAACTCTAAGCCGAAATTAGAGGAAGTGCACCCGCATTTTGCAAGGAGGGAGAGTGGAAAATCAATTAGAAAACTTCCAACATAAATTCCTATGTAATATTAAATACAACTTTAAATATCGTTTAATGTTAGAGAATATATTTTGTTGACATAATAAATACTGTAACCCTGAATTAGAGGAAGTGCACTCGCATTTTCAAGGAGGTAGAATGGAAAATCTATTAGAAAAAAAAACTCCCACATAATTTCCTAGACCACCTGAACAATATATAATTTTCCTGCGTTCTCTTGTCCACTAAACGAACTAGTACAATTGACTTGAAATGAGCAGCTGACAAGAAGTTTCGAACTAGTGCCGATATAACGGTGTTTGCGTAAGCGAGAGAGAGCATGAGCTACACATATAGTATATTTTCAAACTAGTGGATACTTACATATCAGCCTGTCGATGGTGTCCAAATCTGTCCAAACAGAGGGGGACGTGGGCGATAGGGGCGCAGGAGAGAGGATGCCTGGGACGGGCCTGAAGACGTCAGCGATGTCGTGCCTGACACAGACCGGTGGGGACGCCTCCGGATGGGTAGATGTCGGAACGCCCATCGCTATACTGCCCAGAAGGCCCTCATCTAGCCCATAGGGATCCCAGTAGTCTGAAATTAAATAAATACATATTAATTACCATTTACCGAAAATAAAAAAAAACACAGGCAAGTCTATCGTAGGCAGCTAATTACCCATGAACCAGTCACCATCCGCTCTACAAATCCCCTCTTCTCTAAATTGCATCAACTGGTCCAGGTTAGTGGGATCATAGGTTGCGCCGCCACGCCAAGCGTCATGGGCTCCTCATCTAACAAAGAAGAATAGAATACCACTGTACACACTGACATGATAATCAAATTAGAAACCTTTAAAATATACAAAACGAATTAAACTTACCTAAATTTATCCCGTTTTCCAGAGCGTTAAAACTCATCTCGATGTTTATGTTATCCAATTACAAATTGAAATGTCCGAATGTAATGATCGAGGTTCTATTTATACCCAGTCAAACGATCTAGACTTGTCCCAACTTGTCTTGTCTGCCCGACAACCCGATGCCCTGGGTCAATATCTATTCTTGTCTCAACATGTCTTGTCTGCCCGCCAACCTGGCGCCAGGGAAAACCCGCTGCCCGGGTCAATATCTATTCATGTCCCAACTTGTCTTGTCCGCCCGCCAGCCTGGCGCCAGAGTTGCGACATAACACGCAATGATTTCGTCATTGGGAAAACCCAAGGTTGTTGAGGTCACGATCTATTCTTGTCTCGTGAGCCGTCAAGCTGACGGCAGGGAAAATCCCCGTTGCTCGGGGCAGTGACATCAATATCTATTCTTGTCTTGTCTGCCCGACAACCTGACGCCAGTCTCAACTTGTCTTGTCTGCCCGCCAACCTGGCGCCAGGATTGCGACATAACACGCAATGATTACATCATTGGGAAAACCCAAAGTTGTTGTGGTCAAGATCTATTCTTGTCTCGTGAGCCGTCAAGCTGACGCCAGGGAAAGCCCTCGTTACCCGGGCAATGACCTCAATAACTATTCTTGTCTTGTCTGCCCGACATACTGGCGCCAAGGAAAAACCCTGTTGCCCCAGGCAATGACCTCGATATCTATTCTTGTCTTGTCGGGCCGACATATTCGCACCAGGGAAAACCAGATGCCCGAGGCAATGACCTCAATATCTATTCTTGTCTTGTCGGGCCGACATACTGGCGCCAGGGTTGGGACATAACACGCGATGATTACGTCATAGAAAAAAACTCAGGTTGTCTGGTCCGAGAGCTGCGGGTGGAGGAACATTTCCATGCATTTCGACAGACGCTACCAAACAACCAATTTTAGTAGACTTGTGTTGGGGGATAGCGGCCCCTAACTGTGGATTCCGTGGCCCCTGATTGTGCATGTGTCAGCTAGAGTTGCGACATAACACGCAATGATTACGGCATAGGAAAAAACCCAGGTTGTCCCGTCCGAGAGCTGCCGGTGGAGGTACATTTCTACATCCAGGCATTTCGACAGACGCTACCAAACAACCAATTTTAGTAGACTTGTGACGGAGGTAGTGGCCCCTAACTGTAGATTCCGAGGCCCCTGATTGTGCATAATTAGAGATGCTAGAGTTGCAATATAACACGCAATGATTACGTCATAGGAAAAACCCAGGTTGCCGAGGTCACGATCTATTCTTGTCCCAACTTGTCTGCCCGCCAACCTGGTGCCATGGTTGCGATGATTACGTCATTGGGAAAACCCAAGGTTATCGAGGTCACTTGTCACCCCGGCAGTCTGGCGTCAGGGTGGCGAAGGAGGAGGGGGGTCTCTGGAACAAATTACCACACTCTACCACAAAGCACCATAGTGCAAGGTTCATGCTGCTTGTTCCGGGACAGAGCCTTGTGACAGAAGAGCCGATGTTTATTCTAGGCTTGTCAGCCATAGCGCAAGCTTCGTGCCGAGCCCTCCGTCAAGCTGACGCCAGGGAAAACCCCCATTGTCCGTGGCAATGACCTCGATATCTATTCTTGTCTTGTCGGGCCGACATATTGGCACCAGGGAAAACCAGATGCCCGAGGCAATGACCTCAATATCTATTCTTGTCTTGTCTGGCCGACATACTGGCGCCAGGGTTGGGGGGGGAAAGGCTGAGCCTTGTGACAGAGGAACCAATGTGGGAGGCGGATGTGGAAAGCAGGTCAAAATTGGTGGGGGAAGGAGGCTATTTATAGCAGCCAATCAGAGGAAAGTAGGTCACGGTACTCAAACAGGATGTTGCAACATAACACGCAATGATTACGTCACACAAATTGGGGTCAAAGGTCAAATGTCAAATTGGGGCCATGGGTCCAGAACACTACTCGCCAAGACTCACCACCAGGAGATACTAACATCGGACATCTAGGAGAAAGTAATTATCCTTACACGGAGTGCGGTGAGGATCACACCAAGACTCACCACCAGGAGATACTAACATCGGACATCCAGGAGAAAGTAATTCTCCTTACACGGGGTGCGGTGAGGATCACACCAAGACTCACCACCAGGAGATACTAACATCGGACATCCAGGAGAAAGTAATTCTCCTTACACGGAGTGCGGTGAGGATCACACCAAGACTCACCACCAGGAGATACTAACATCGGACATCCAGGAGAAAGTAATTCTACTTACACGGGGTGCGGTGAGGATCACACCAAGATTCACCACCAGGAGATACTAACATCGGACATCCGGAAGAAAGTAATTCTCCTTACACGGGGTGCGGTGAGGATCACACCAAGACTCACCACCAGGAGATACTAACATCGGACATCCAGGAGAAAGTAATTCTCCTTACACGGAGTGCGGTGAGGATCACACCAAGACTCACCACCAGGAGATACTAACATCGACCATCCAGGAGAAAGTAATTCTCCTTACACGGGGTGCGGTGAGGATCACACCAAGACGCACCATCAGGATATACTAACATCGGACATCCAGGAGAAAGTAATTCTCCTTACACGGGGTGCGGTGAGGATCACACCAAGACTCACCACCAGGAGATACTAACATCGGACATCCAGGAGAAAGTAATTCTCCTTACACGGAGTGCGGTGAGGATCACACCAAGACTCACCACCAGGAGATACTAACATCGACCATCCAGGAGAAAGTAATTCTCCTTACACGGGGTGCGGTGAGTATCACACCAAGACTCACCACCAGGAGATACTAACATCGGACATCCAGGAGAAAGTAATTCTCCTTACACAGGGTGCGGTGTGGATCACACCAAGACTCACCACACGGAGATACTAACATCGGACATCCAGGAGAAAGTAATTCTCCTTACACGGGGTGTTGTGAGGATCACACCAAGACTCACCCCCAGGAGATACTAACATCGGACATCCAGGAGAAAGTAATTCTCCTTACACGGGGTGCGGTGAGGATCACACCAAGACTCACCACCAGGAGATACTAACATCGGACATCCAGAAGAAAGTAATTCTCCTTACACGGGGTGCGGTGAGGATCACACCAAGACTCACCACCAGGAGATACTAACATCCGACATCCAGGAGAAAGTAATTCTCCTTACACGGGGTGCGGTGAGGATCACACCAAGACTCACCACCAGGAGATACTAACATCGGACATCCAGGAGAAAGTAATTCTCATTACACGGAGTGCGTTGAGGATCACACCAAGACTCACCACCATGAGATACTAACATCGGACATCCAGGAGAAAGTAATTCTACTTACACGGGGTGCGGTGAGGATCACACCAAGATTCACCACCAGGAGATACTAACATCGGACATCCAGAAGAAAGTAATTCTCCTTACACGGGGTGCGGTGAGGATCACACCAAGACTAACCACCAGGAGATACTATCATCGGACATCCAGGAGAAAGTAATTCTCCTTACACGGAGTGCGGTGAGGATCACACCAAGACTCACCACCAGGAGATACTAACATCGACCATCCAGGAGAAAGTAATTCTCCTTACACGGGGTGCGGTGAGGATCACACCAAGACGCACCATCAGGATATACTAACATCGGACATCCAGGAGAAAGTAATTCTCCTTACACGGGGTGCGGTGAGGATCACACCAAGACTCACCACCAGGAGATACTAACATCGGTCATCCAGGAGAAAGTAATTCTCCTTACACGGAGTGCGGTGAGGATCACACCAAGACTCACCACCAGGAGATACTAACATCGACCATCCAGGAGAAAGTAATTCTCCTTACACGGGGTGCGGTGAGGATCACACCAAGACTCGCCACCAGGAGATACAAACATCGACCATCCAGGAGAAAGTAATTCTCCTTACACGGGGTGCGGTGAGTATCACACCAAGACTCACCACCAGGAGATACTAACATCGGACATCCAGGAGAAAGTAATTCTCCTTACACAAGGTGCGGTGTGGATCACACCAAGACTCACCACACGGAGATACTAACATCGGACATCCAGGAGAAAGTAATTCTCCTTTCACGGGGTGCGGTGAGGATCACACCAAGACTCACCACCAGGAGATACTAACATCGGACATCCAGGAGAAAGTAATTCTCCTTACACGGGGTGCGGTGATGATCCCACCAAGACTCACCACCAGGAGATACTAACATCGGACATCCAGGAGAAAGTAATTCTCTTTACACGGGGTGCGGTGAGGATCACACCAAGACTCACGACCAGGAGATACTAACATCGGACATCCAGGAGAAAGTAATTCTCCTTACACGTGGTGCGGTGAGGATCACACCAAGACTCACCACCAGGAGATACTAACATCGGACATCCAGGAGAAAGTAATTCTCCTTACACGGGGTGCGTTGAGGATCACACCAAGACTCACCACCAGGAGATACTAACATCGGACATCCAGGAGAAAGTAATTCTCCTTACACGGGGTGCGGTGAGGATCACACCAAGACTCACCACCAGGAGATACTAACATCGGACATCCAGGAGAAAGTAATTCTCCTTACACGGAGTGCGGTGAGGATCACACCAAGACTCACGACCAGGAGATACTATCATCGGACATCCAGGAGAAAGTAATTCTTTCTACACGGAGTGCGGTGAGGATCAATGTTAAACCTTATGGGAAAAGGTGTGCTGGAACTCTTATTTAATCCACTACTTATATTTTTATTTCATTTTGAGGTAAGCCTAAATAAAAACTTTTTACATACACAAACGTCCTTCCTGTTTTGAATGGAGTAGGATGTTACGGTATTTGTCTAGGTCATTCCTATATGTTTAATGTTTAACTGCAGTGATGTTTTTTAGCACCGCGTCTTACTACCCATATGGGCTATACGCCTAAAGCAGTGGGGAATTTGATACTGAAATCCTTACAGAAACAGTAATTTATAATCTACTGTTAAATAAATTTTATTTCATAAACTACATAAACATATATATGTATATATATATATATATATATATATATATATATATATATATATACACACATATATAAATTTATTTACAATTTTTATTTTAAGATTTTATTTTATTTGCCCATAAAAGTTTAATTCATACACCACACCAAAAGCTATATTTGTTTCTATTAGCTAAGGATAGTTTGAAACCCCCTCATTTTCTAACACCGCATTTATAATTTCAAATTTTATAAATTTGATGGTTAATTGGGGTGGTCCTTCTACTTGCATTCTAAATTTAAATTTTCTTGACACCAAAAATTGAATTTTATAATCATTTTCTAATAATTTAAAAACACCCTGACAATTTTTTCATTAATTTATCCAATGATCAGTTTGAAATGTTAGCAATTTTTTGTTACCTATTTTATTCCTTTGATTATCTATCACGCTATCCACTAGGGGGGTGTACCGATGTGGATGGTGATTAATCGTTATCAGGCGATTATTAGTGCATCGGAAATTAATTGTAATTGGCGATTATTATGTTGATTAGTCTTATTTGTATTAAAATTTGAATCAAAACTTCCTATGTATGAGTTTAGTGATCAAAATCACATTCGGGTTGCAGGCTGTGCAAAGATTACATAACCAGATATAAGTTCACACCGTTCAGAAAACTAACAATCTAGTTCAACTTTCGCTGATTGTGCATACAATCTTTCTGTATTAATTACATTAACTGTTATCATTCTCTAAACAATATTTCCCAATAGTTATTAATAAATAATCAAAAATCGAGCTTAATTGGTGTAAATAATTGTAACATGAACAATTATTTTAACAAGCGGAGATCAGTTTTACTGAGTCGGTACACCTCTGATATCCAGCATTAGTTCTGTCATTCTTCACTCATAGCTTAGGGCAGAGTCTGTGATGGACGTATGTAGATCATTGGCTACTATGACCTATCAGCGGCACTACAAACACTGGGGACTCGGGAGTCTGCTTTATGCTGCCAATGCCATTAGACTAATTACAATAATGTGCATTAGTACATGAAACAAATGACATTGAAGGATAAGCAAATGCTTGTGCAATTTAATCAAAATTAATAAATAAGCTTAGGATATGGAAAATACCTTTATGTTACGGATATAGCCGTATCTGGTATCATATTCTTAAATTGATCAATTATATCTGAAAATTGATATCGAACCCGGGACCAATGGCTTAGCACGCCAACGTTGAAATTTAATAACATTGTTTAAAACTCAAGCTACATTAATTCGAATCGTACAATTAGCATTACATTATTATTCAAATTTATTAAATTATATTCTTATTAACAATATATATTAATATTATATTATTAATAATATATACATTTATTATAAAATAAGACTCTGTGCTTATTTCATGACAAAGCAATTGAAATTAGAAACCAATTTTTAAGAAGTGAATTGTAATTATAGCCTGTAGGTCAAAATTACGAATTATTGTAAAACATTCCAATTGATTTGAATAGAACTTACTATAGCCTACACTTTTTACTTTGTTATATAGGAAATATAGGCCTACATATTGTCAAACAACTCACGGAATACAAACATCAAACATTTATGGTGGAAACTGTTAACTTTTAAAAAACAGTGAAACTCTCGATGTCTGGTTTAGGTACTAGCATGGCGGCATTTGGTGACAAACTTTCATGAATAACAGACACATCCTGTTATCTTATGCTCCCGTGAGTCTTGTAAGGTGGCGATTGATCCAAATACAGCGATCCTAGTGGAAAGAAAACAAACCAAATAGTATGATATTCTGAACATTGAAGAATGACACCTGAACACGGGAATCGAAAGCGGGACCTTTGACTTAGTACTCCAATGCTCTAACCACTGAGCTATAAGGTTTCCAGTTGTCATTTTTCAATTTTCAGAATATGATATCTAGATTAGGCTAAGTCCTCACTAAAACAAAATTAATATAATAGCTTTGGCTATTTGATTCTTAACAAATGGTATGAGCTTGGTAGTAGATAAAAAACAAATAGATAAAGAGAACATTCACCGGAGGAATATCACGTCAACTTAAGCTTTCTTATGCAGTTTAATGAATTATTAATTTTATTACATTTTCAAAACTTTCTCCTTCCAAGTAAATTAGTGCTACATTGAGTCGACAGATGTACGTACATAAAATTAAAAAGAGTACCTTTTAAGCGAGAATAACTGGTTTTCATGTTTTTATTGCCATGAAAAAGTAGCAAGTAAATATGAATTGAACAAAATTACTTCAATATCTTTTTAGTTTGTTACTCTTAGACCATGTGTTAAGTGGTCACATAATTTACAAACGACATGCAATGTTTCATGACGTCACGCGACTGGTCTATTTGTGCCTCCACTAGACAAGTGGGGGTTTCCAGCATTTTCTGCGTTCATAAAGGGGTGCTGACAACTCCGTAAAGACGAGAAAATATGATAATTTGTATTTGCTCGTGGTATTCCGTGCCTAATATAGCTAGCTACCTGGGTTTATAGGTGGTAATCCTTGTCTTTGCTGGCTGTAATCCTTGTCTTTGCTTGCTGTAATCCTTGTATTTGCTCGCGGTAATCCTTGTCTTTGCTTGCGGTAATCCTTGTCTTTGCTCGCGGTAATCCTTGTCTTTGCTTGCGGTAATCCTTGTCTTTGCTCGCGGTAATCCTTGTCTTTGCTTGCGGTAATCCTTGTCTTTGCTCGCGGTAATCAGTGCCTAATCTAGATAGATACTTGGGCTTACGGGCGGTAATCCTTGTCTTTACTGGCTGTAATACTTGTCTTCGCTGGCTGTAATACTTGTCTTCGCTGGCTGTAATACTTGTCTTCGCTGGCTGTAATCCTTGTCTTCGCTGGCTGTTGTCCAGTCATGCTGTCCCTGCAGGTTATGCAATACGTACTTAATTATAAGGAGTCTTACATGGCATCCAGCCAGGTGGGATTGTCAGCCAAGATATCTCCACATTAATTTCTCTGGAGAAGATTTGAACTTTTGATGATCTCTTGGTTTCAAGGACGTGGCTCTGAGATAATGATAGTGAAATGTAGGTAGGAATACTAAAAGGACGTCCTTGACTTTACAACTGTGGAGTACAAATACAATTAACATTGTCTAAGCACCCAGGCTAGGATTTTAACTATTTAAAAATGATCAAATAAAAATAACTAACAATAAACTAAATAATAAATAATAAACCTAATAATCAATCTAAATATTAAAAAATTATTATAAATAAAGTTTACAACCAAAAAAAGCCTAAAATTATGAACAAAAACCCGAATAAATCAAACACTTTAATTAAATATCGTTTAAACACAGTACTAAAAAACTATTTTATATACTTTCACATTTTTTAAATAAATATAAAGTAATATTATCTCGACTTGTGGAAAAGTATGGTGAGGGCTTGTGGCGGGAGGGGAGGGGGGGTATAAAACCAACTTATTGATCAGGTCCACGAATCTTTCACCATATCCGGACTACTGGGTATATTTTATGTTAAGAATAACATCACTGAGATTTCCTGGTTGTCATATCAACTTGACACATTATAACTTACACTGATATAGTAGGACAGTAACAATACTCAAGAGAAACACATAAATTACACATGTTATATAGATAAACATTTCAATATTAATGCGGTTAATGTTTGAGGATGGACACGAAATAAATAAAAATGAGATTTTATATAATTTTAGGTTAAACAACATTATCTAACTCTGGAGCTCCGATAACTATAATTCTAAGGTAGCATAAATATAGGGAGTCTACTTGAAATGTAAAAATATAAAATATATATGTCAAATATTTTATATTAGATTTTAAACCTGGGAACAATGTTCACTTATCTATGTTAAGAAAAACTTATTCAAAAAAAATGTAAATGCAAAAAAAAAAATAAGTTTCCAAGCAAACCAAAATGTATTATGTTGCTAAATATTTAAATGGAAGTATAATCGAGTCTCGACCATCCGACATTCTGTTTTATCCGACACATCCATATGACGTACTATTGGTGTAATGCCATTAATGCACTAGCGTGACCTCGCCGAAATAAAAAGAAATAAGTAAAATGGAAAACAAACTTAAATCACTAATTTTTTTAAACACTAACCTTTTAAATTTTGCCTACTGAATATATACATTTTTTTTAACACCACGTTTTAATAACAGTTCGTTTTATACGCTTATATACCATATAATAAAACTTGCATTGTTAATTTTCAATTCATTGTTCTGGTCACATGTCTACAATAATTGTTTTGTAATTTATTGCATAATTTATATTATAGTAATTACTAACAAACTTTTTTCCATAATCTATTCTGCACTTCCGTTTAATTTTGAGGTGTTTCTTTCCAGTCCGTCCCTTGTTTTTTTCCAGTCCGTCCCTTGTTTCTTTCCAGTCCGTCCCTTGTTTTTTTCCAGTCCGTCCCTTGTTTCTTTCCAGTCCATTCCTTGTTTCTTTCCAGTCCATTCCTTGTTTCTTTCCAGTCCGTCCCTTGTTTTTTTCCAGTCCGTCCCTTGTTTCTTTCCAGTCCGTCCCTTGTTTTTTTCCAGTCCGTCCCTTGTTTCTTTCCAGTACATTCCTTGTTTCTTTCCAGTCCATTCCTTGTTTCTTTCCAGTCCGTCCCTTATTTTTTTCCAGTCCGTCCCTTGTTTCTTTCCAGTCCGTCCCTTGTTTTCGTACTATCCGATATTTGGTTTATCCGACCACATGTCTGTCCCGGTTAGATTGTTTGATCGGGACTCTACTGTATTGGACTTTATATTTATATATATATATATATATATATTTATTTATTTATATATATATACATATATACTTGAGACATTAAGAATAAACTATTATGAGTTTAACAATAGCTAAAATAGCTGAATGTTGACAAAGGTGAACTAACTAAATATGTAAACCTCATTATTTAGAAAAATAGCTCAGTTTTTTAAGAATAATTCAAACTTGTAGAAAATATTCTTTGATGGCTTGAAATGGAGAGGATACATCTCAGATAAATATAGAAACATCTTACCTATTGAGTCGGTCTTGTGTTGAAACAAATCTTGTTAGAAAATTATTGAAAAATTATAATTTTCATATTACAGTTAATACTTAAGAAATTTCTTCACAAACATTCCCAGCCCTGGTTAATATCCAGGGTTAATTTTTAACACATTAAGCTACTGTGGATCTACGAAATCTTTAAAACTACGTCAAGAGAAATAGAACCTAGATCAAAATTTTAATTGGGACAGCTCAATTCCGCCGGTGACAATTCAAAAATGTTCCACACTGGAGTTGAAAAGGTGAGCTCTTACCATAAAAATAAAACTCCTGAAAATGTTGATTTAAACTGGTGATATTAAAACGAAGATGTAAGAAATAATAGTGAAAAAGCGAAAACAGTTTGAAAATATAATTCATACCCAGACTACATACGATACCTAGCCCTGCCTAACTAACTTTCTCCACACTTCCTTACCCTTGCATACTCCTTTCGCTTCAACAACATCCATACACCGAGACATGCATATATGCTCTTTTATTCTTAAAACTCTTAATGTTTCTCTTTTTAACACATTCGTCTATCACATTTACCCATATACAAAATATAATAAAATAGATATAAAATATTAACTTTTCTTTCTAAATTGACAGATCGTGAATTTAGAAGCTCGCGGCGTTTAAATGTAATCAAGAATCTTTTCCCTCACAAGATAGTTCTCCCAATTACTTCAAGGGCCGCCAGTTTGAACACAACAAAGACAATGGCCTCTGTACATGAAACATTTTTTAAATATTGTCTATCTCGACGAAAATTGAGAGTATTAATTGATCCACAATGGTAAGTGTACAATAAATTAGTCCCCCCCCCCCTTTTTAATGAACATAACAAAATAATAATTTTAATAAAAAATATGTGATTGGCTAGCTCAAGTTCTGGCAAACATTTTATAGGTTCTTTGGGAGTAGATTTTCCATATCAGGACCCCTGGTTCGTCCACTCTGTTGAAACAGATGCCCAGTATGTATAAAGTAAAGGGGGGTAAAGGTGTTATACTGAAGTAATAAGGCACCTAAATTTTATTCTCAGATAGGATCATACACCTCCCCTTGACTTCTGGGTAACCAATATTATGATTGTTTAGCCATCGATGCAAGACGAATTAAATATTTGTTGGTATCACTAAATAATTTATCCTTCTCAGCTAACCAGTTCTCCGAAATTTATCATTCATCATCATGGAAACATATACAATTGTAGTCCTGGGTGTTAAAAAATACTCACATATCATTTACAATACAAGCAGAATGCTCGATTCCCATGATAAACGTAATACTTCACCAATGGATAGTTTTACTTAGTTTCACGTGAAGATTCCATTTCCACAAATTAGTTGATACAGCTTTAAGAGTTCTAAGAGTGGCAGTTAATAATTACTTGTATATCGTCTGATTTTTACGGTCACCGGTTATGGCTTTATCCGCCATCCTCTACACCCAACTCACCACCAAAAAAACAACCTAAAGTCCCTCAGATAATCATCTCGAATAAAAAGCCCTGCACACAAAACCCAAGTGATAATCAAAGTTAATCATGAAATACCTACTATGGAAGCCCAATACAGTGTTACAACTGTTTATTTATATAGTTCCATGTACTCAAACGCACCCTACACGGTCAGTAACACTGAGTCAGTAATTCTGTCAGTATTGCTAACTGCAACGATAATGATGGCATGACCCTACACGGTCAGTAATAATGTCAGTAATACTCAACGAACTTATTCAACTCAGTGGAGGTCCAACTAGATTTGGAAAACATTATTTCTTGAAAAAAGTCTAGGTTTTTTCACTTTTTAAAAATTAATAACATGGAAAAAGCGTGTTTATCCATCATATTATGTCCAAGTACGAAGAGGACTGTGAAACGTAAGTGTTGGGTGAAGGAATGGCTAAAAAAACTCGATCAATACTCACATATAAATTTATTAAGTGAGATACAAACTACCCGTGCCAGTGATTACCAGAATTACTATAGGATGAGTTCGGAAACATTCAATATTTTAGTAGACAAGGTGAAGTCCTGTTAGCGAGAAATATTACGAATATGAGAAATTGTATTTCTGTCGAAGAGAGCTTAGGGTTGACCTTAAGATACCTAACAACAGGAATACATTTTGAAGATTTCTCTCACAAAACAATCAGTTGATCTGTCGAAGTGAAGGAGTCACTAGCGGCTCAACATTGTTTTCTGTAATAGTTTAAATAGTTAACGATCGATTGTGTTGCTTAACAGAGGAGAAACGATGGTATTCCGTATTGCCCGACTATTCCATAATACCCGCATCTCCTCTATTATAAGGAGATCATGAACAGAGTTTATGTGGAGCTTTGTATGTGATGGGGAAAAAAAACGACATGTCATCAAAATCCAAGCCCACATAATCAAAACATAATCTAGGATTACCCAATTAATACTCGTCTTAAACAAAATATTATGTTTGTTTGGACCTTATTCTAAATTCAAGATTTTCATTTACACTCCAGATTCAAATAGGGTCAACATTCTACTCGATAATTTTTTCAATACTCGAAACAAACAAAAAAAAGTAATAGGTCTCACACATTAGTATAGCTAGTACATAAAATATGTTGATCCTACACCTTAGCTTAGTCGATAGTGTATCTCTCTAGTGAACTAAGAGTCCCGGGTTTGATTCCTGGCATGGCTGAAAAATGTATCATTGGCGAAATGTGGGTTTACCTTTTCACAGTGATGAATTAATATCTGGGTACTGGATGTTGTGCGTGTCCACTGCCCTAGTCTTCTGAGACATCGGATTAGAACCCGGATAATCGCTGCTAGAAATATTCCCTGAGACACATGAAGTAGTCGCATTTGCAGACGACCTTCTGATAATTGTGGAAAGTGGCTCTAGGATGAACATAGAAGAAAAGAGCAACCAGGAGCTAGAGGGTTTAGATAGACACCTGGTGTAAAAGTGTCAGACTGAAGATGACGCTCTTGTTGTTTAGATAGACACCTGGTGAAAAAGTGTCAGACTGAAGATGACGCTCTTGTTGTTTAGATAGACACCTGGTGTAAAAGTGTCAGACTGAAGATGACGCTCTTGTTGTTTAGATAGACACCTGGTGTAAAAGTGTCAGACTGAAGATGACGCTCTTGTTGTTTAGATAGACACCTGGTGTAAAAGTGTCAGACTGAAGATGACGCTCTTGTTGTTTAGGGGAAAGCTAATTTGGAATCCTAGCATTAAGATCGACGGCAAGGCAATCAGGAAAAGCCATACGGTCAGATACCTGGAAGTCACACTGGATGAGAACAGGAACTTCACGGCTCATATGGAGGAGGTGGTGGGCAAAGCCCAAAAGGTTATGAACAAGATCATAAGCATAGAACAGAGATTCCGCTTACCTATGGGGATAATCAAGACGTACTAACAAACAATATTACTCTCCATTGTCAGCTATGGAGCTTGTATATGGGCCCACAGACTGAACAACGTAGTACCGGATAGAGCCATCTCGGGGATTCAGAGGAACATTTCTTATGAGGCTGTCGGGGGCCTACTGGAGTGCGGTGACAGATGCCCTGATCGTCACCCTAGGTGTGTGGCCGCTGAATCTCCCGATAAGGTAAAAAGGAGTCGGATACTGGTTGAAGAAAAATAAGCTGGAAAAGGTGATTATGCTAGCCTTCCCAGAAGTCCTACACACACAAACAGCCATTCTGAACAGCAACACAATGTTAATAGAACAGCAAAACACAAGGGTAAGTATGTAACAACTTACATTGTAACAACACTCACAAACTGGGACAGCCAACTGGGACAGCCAACTGGGTCAACACGCTGCACTCGCTTGACCAGCGACCTCCGCTCTCGCCAAATACAACAGACTGACTGAAGGCGTGTCTGCGCCAGCCGGCAATGAGGCTCGACCACGTGTTTGGCCAGCAGAGGAAATGGATAGAAGAGTTCCGTTTCCGCCTTCGCCGAGCTTCGCGAAGGTGCTACGTGTTTCGATATGAGCCTCGGACTTCTCCTCCCCCCTTGTTTGTAATGTTCTCCAACCTTCCCTTCCTTCGATCCGCCCCCCCTTTTCTGAGAATTATATTTCGTATAAATACTAGCGGTACCGGGATCTCAGGTCACTTACTACCCCACCAGCTCGAGGATAAGAGGTGAGGGCAGCGACTGGGTTTCGGGGAATATTACCTTCCTACCAAAAATACTATTTCGGCGTCATGGGGGGAACTCTTTCTAAATTACTATTTGGACTTTGTTATTAACTTATGTTTAGTTGAATTTTGACTATGCTACGCGCTTATCGCGGCTGGGAGTTAGACCGTCGCTTTCGCCACCACTTATATTCAGGGTCTGGGCCCTATTTATTTGTATTTCATACGTTTGCCAATGTTAGCTTTTAACCAGAGATTGTCTGGTCCTGGGTTCGAAACCCAGCTTATGTTATTTTCAAGTATAGCTGTTTCTGGACTCAAATTTGTTCGCCAAGTTTAACGCCTAGGGTTGATGGGTTATTATTACCTTGTGGCCTTGTTTAATTGCTATGACGTCACGTTTGCTACGGGCGCCTGTAAGAAAGATATATATTTATACTAGGGTGGATATCTTAAACGCTAGAGTAACCAGTTTAGGAACTAATCAATTTAGCGAAGTAACCAAAAGAACCATAAACCAAAGACCATGTCACTGAGATCCCGGACCGTTACCTTTGATGGGTTTAATGTAACGTGATTTGTTTTGAGGAGGTAACGTTTATGTTTACCTTTGATGTAATTGATTTCCACGTTGGACGGAAAAGCGCGCTTCACGCGGTGTTGATTGTTTGCTCAGCTTATTATTGTTTTTTTGACTAAATAAAATTGTTATGTTCATTCAGGTAACTCTTTACCTAATTTACTGCCTCTCTCGCCTTATAGATATTAAGGGGGGGGGTTGCAAAAATGGCAGCAGAGCATGGTTAGCATGGTTAGCATGGTTAGCATGGTTAGCATGGTTAGCATGGTTAGCATGGTTAGCATGGTTACCAGTGATTATTTGGTTAGTGGTTACATGGTTAGTAATTATTGGCTATATAATTTCGACGTTTACGTCTATATTATGCTCTTGGTCCTTAGTTCATGCCTCGAACGACTATGGCTCTATAAGGTATGGGCTTGGAAAGATGCCGAGAATTCTGTTTAAATATAATTAAACAAAAAGGGAAATATGCCAGAGGGCTATATTTTATGTAATACATTGTACTAATACCTATTTGTATCTTTTTTCATACTGTCATTGGCCATGGCTCCTCCGCTGAAACCAGACGATAAGCCATCAACCAAACTGACGAGATCTGATGTCTACAGACTGAACCGTGAACAACTCATCGCCGAGCTCCGAAATTGGTCCACCCCTACTCCACCCAACGCAACGGTGGGTGAGTTAAGGTCTATTTTATGCGAACTAGTGAGTGAGGTTGGGGAATCTCCGGCAGATTTTGGCATGGACACAGTTGCGAGTGGTGAACAACCGATGATGCCCTCCCCTCCCCCCGTCCTCCAAACGCCAGCGGTATCTGTTAAATGTCATAGTAAGGTCCTATTGGAAATATTAGGTCGCATTCCTGTGTGTAGTGGTCAGAACTACACGGAGTTATTTAACTTCATGGTTGAAATTAGTCGGGCATCCCGCCTTAAACTTGTTAGTGAGCCCGAGTTTTTGACATTGTGTTTGTCCAAAACGTCGGGATTCTTAACCGAATTATTTTCCGGGGGTATTCAGGCAGGTTTATCAGTTAAGGCCGTAACTGACCAGATTCTTAATACGTTGTTACCTAGTAGAGTTAGACAGAAGTTATGCAGGGAGGTTGTGCATAGATTTCAGTTTCCTTGTGAAACTTTCAGTAACTTTGTTCTATCTATCACGGAGGCAGCTGGCGTACTCAATGCCGATCTTAAGGAGCCTGAACTTGTAAATATTATTTTGGAGAATGTGTCGCCGCTTACCAGGCGCCATTTTGTGTTCTCAAGTAAACCAACTTGTATACTTGATCTCTATGCCTTGGCTTCGCACATTGAAGAGACTCTTCTCTCAGAAGAGGAATATCTCAATGCGCATACGCCTGAGGTTGTAAGCCGCGCGCAGTCGGGTTCAAATCCCGGGGCAAGTCCTCCTGTGCCGCTTATCGGCGCTCGTCCGCTCGGGAACCGTTCTAGGTACTGGGGGGGTAGTAACCCTGTGGGTGCTAACCAAGGGGGCCGCGGGCCTCGTGACATTTCTAGAGTTAGATGTTTCCGCTGCAATAGATTGGGGCACGTTCAGAGGGAGTGCAGGCAGGTAAACTAATAAGGCGCGTTCGCGACCGTGGTACGGCCGCGTCTTTAAGTTTTATGCCGCGGATTTTGAATCCCATGGTTAATGTTTGTATTGGTCCTGTGGGATGTTTAGGGTTATTTGATACGGGGGCGAGCAACTCCTTCATTAGTGAGAAACTTCTTGGTATTATTGGGGGCAAAGTTAATATTATGTGTGAAGATATTGGCCCGAAATCGTACACTGTTGCGAATGGGCAATGTTTAATGGTAGACCATAAGGTACGTCTCTCCATTAAAATTGACAGGTTTTCTTGGAAACGTTCCTTTTACGTAGTGCCGACCCTCCCGTTTGACATGATTTTGGGGAACGATTTTTTGTTTGAGACCAACGCTAGGTTGGATATGGGAAAACGTATAGTCTCCTTTAGTTTTGCGCCAGGGGAATTTGTCTCGTTTGCGACCGAGAAAACGCCACCATGCTTGTTTCCTTTGGATAGGGATAAAGAGGCCATTCAAAGGGTAGTTAACCGGTTTTCTGATGTAATCACAGATAGGTGGGGGAAATGCGACATTCTCCCTTACGACATTGTTGCTCTTGACAACATCCCCGTACGGTCAGGGCCATACTCATGCGCTCCTCCCAAAATGGAGATTTTTAGAGATCTGATTTTCGACTTAGAAAAAAAAGGAGTCATTCGCCCGTCTAAATCACCTTATGCCAGCCCCGCTTTCATTATTCCCCGCAAGGGCAAGGGGCATCGCCTCATTGTTGACTACAGGAAACTTAATAAGAAACTTGTTTTCGATCCTTATCCGATGCCTAGCCTAGAGTCGGCATTCCAACACCTTGGTAAAGCCAGGTACTACAGTCTCATTGATCTTAACGCTAGCTTCCTCCAATGCGCGCTCTCAGAGCCATCCAAGAAATTTACCACCTTTATAACTCCGTGGCAGGTTTATGAATTTAACCGAGTCCCGTTAGGCATTAGTTGCGGGGGACAAGCGCTTAGTAGAGTGTTAGATCATATTCTAGCCGACTTAAAATTTAAATTTGTTTTCAATTATCTCGATGATATTTGCATTTATAGTAATTCACTTCAGGACCATTTGCGTCACGTAGAAACTGTGTTAGAACGTCTGCGCTCTGCTGGACTCACTGTTAATCCTGAAAAGGTTACATGGGCTAAGGAGTCTGTCCCGTATCTGGGATATGTTATTTCCCGGGGAAATTTGCTCGTTGACCCTGAGCGAGTCAAGCCTATTCTTGACTTCCCTACCCCGAAGAATTTAAAGGGAACTTCTAGGTTTTTGGGGATGTGCGCATATTACGCCAGGTTTATCCCTCTTTCTCTGAGTTAGCTTACCCGCTAAACGCCCTTAAGAAAAAGGGAGCTGTATTTGCGTGGGGTCGGGAACAAAATGATGCTTTTCTCGCCCTCAAACGGCACCTTGTCTCTCCGGCGGTATTGCGCATGCCCGACTTCTCCCTCCCTTTTATTTTACATGTTGATGCGTCGTCAATTGCCCTCGGCGCGGTGCTTTCGCAGCGAACCCTGATGGATGTAGGCCGGTAGCGTTCGCCAGCAAGACCTTAAATGCTGCTGAGAAAAAGTACAGTACGTACGAAAAAGAATGCCTAGGTTGTGTTTTCGCGGTAGAAAAGTTCTCAGACTACCTAGAGCTTAGAAAGTTTTACCTGTATACTGACAACATGGCGCTGACCTGGCTATGGAACCACCCCAAACAGCTGGGTAAAATAGGCCGCTGGATCTGGAGGCTTTCTAGGTTTGACTTCGCTACCCATCATGTCGCGGGTAAAGAGAATGTTGTAGCAGATGCGTTGTCGCGGATGGCAGAGGATCTTGACCCTGTAGGAGATGAAGCGGAGGCGGGAACGCTAGGCGTGATTTACACCATCCCAGAATCTTTTATTTCAATTGGTGCTCATCAGGCCGAGGATGAATTTTGTAAACAGCTCGTAGATAGGATTAGAACTGGGGAAGTAGTTGGGAACTATCGCCTGCGCAAGGGTCTCTTAGTGACTAATATTAGGGGGAGACCCAAATACTATATTCCCGAGAAGCTCAGACCTATGCTCCTTAAGTATTTCCACGATTCTGTTTTGGGTGGGCATTGTGGGGTGCTCAAAACTGAGAGGAAAGTTTCCAAGGAGTTTTATTGGCCCAACTTGCCCAAGGACGTAAGGAAATGGGTGCGCAAGTGTGAGGCCTGTCAAAGGGCCAAACCCTCACAAAACTCGAAATTTGGTTTTCATTCTGCTGACGTTGCCACACGCCCCTGGGAGAAAGTTTTTGTTGACTATGTTGGGCCCCTTACGCGTTCCTCCCAGGGCAACACGTCTATTTTGTTAGTGCTGGATGCATTTTCTAAATTTGTGGTGTTAATTCCCCTCAGGAACATGAAGGCATCTACGACTGTGAATGCCTTATCTAGGCGGGTGTGGGGCGTTCTAGGAACCCCTAAGGTTGTGGTTAGTGACAATGGCCCCTGTTTCCGTTCGAAGGCTTTCAAAGACATGTGCTTCTCATGGGGGGTCAAACACGTGACCACCAGCCCATACTACCCCTCCCCCAACCACGTTGAGCGTTTTAATAGGAATTTAAATGTGGCGCTAACTATTTTCCACCACCAGGACCACTCTCATTGGGACAAGGACCTCGACTTTCTGAACGTCGCGTTCAACTCCGCGTACCACGAGTCAGTCGGAGCCACTCCTGCCTCGGTCTTCTTGAATAGGGATTTAAACCACCCCCTCTTAACCACGTGGGATGTTGACCCACTCTTATCTGACGCCCATGACCGCCCCTTTGAAGAGAAGTGTGAACTCGCCTATAAAAATTTGTTAAAGTCTAGAAGGAAAGTAGCTGCTACTTACAATCGGGGACGTGTCCCCGTCCCGTTTAATGTGGGTGACAAAGTAGTTTGTAAATGCTTCCCCTTGAGCTCGGCGATGGACAAGACATCGGCTAAGCTGGCATTCAAATGGAGTGGGCCATGGCACATCGACAAGTTCCTAACGCCCGTCTCAGTCCTACTAGTGGACATTGCGGACCCTTCTGTAACCCGCCGCGCCCACGTTAGCCACCTCAAGGCGGTGACGTAGTGAGTCCACGTCCTGTGCAAGAAGGCGGGACGTGTTATTGGTTAAGAATTATTTATGTGTATATGGAGTAAAATTTAGGAATTATCATAGGTTATATAGGTATATAGTGTAAAGTTTAGGGTTTATCGTAGGTTATGCTTATTTGTTATATTGGACATTGATTCAAATCTTAGGGGTAGGCCTACCCGAACTTCTAAATATATCTAATGGTTAGTGACTTATGTTTGAGTGTGTCTCTGGGAACTTGGAAGAATCCATACGCGTGTGTGCGCGCGTACTATAAGAAAAAGGAAGATGATGCATTGCTTGCCCTTGTAGAACACTCTTGTTCCTGTTGTGTCTACTTGGAGGCATAGCCTCATGTGGATGCGCACTAAGTGCCGTGATGAACTGGATTAGATGGACTGCGCCTGCCAGCAGCCGTGTCAGAGCATTGTAGACTGTACACTTATATTATTTTTGTAACTGTAGTTTATTTGTTCTCAGAGAGGTCTTCACCCTTCCCTCCCCTTCCCTTTTGGTTCGGGGCGAGATATCGAACGCGTCTGCTACAGAAGACGGAGGCTGGCTGGGTCGACTGATATGTGGGACGAGTCTCAGCTTCAGTGGGTCGTCGGAAAGAAGGAGAGCGAGAGCGTCAGTGCCGTGCGTGTAGTACTCCGGCGTGAGCTACTCCAGGATCTGTCAGAGCACCACTACCGGGTGGGCCTACTACTTGACCGTGAGGCCAGCTATCCAAGGACTGTCATGAGGGTTCGTGTGGATCATCTCCCCATTGTCAGCTACTAACGGCAGGGAAGGTACCGCCCTGCCGTTACGCCTACTGCTGAGGACTCCTTCTGACATCCCGTCAGGGGGGAGGATGTAACAACTTACATTGTAACAACACTCACCAACTGGGACAGCCAACTGGGACAGCCAACTGGGTCAACACGCGGCACTCGCTTGACCAGCGACCTCCGCTCTCGCCAAATACAACAGACTGACTGAAGGCGTGTCTGCGCCAGCCGGCAATGAGGCTCGACCACGTGTTCGGCCAGCAGAGGAAATGGATAGAAGAGTTCCGTTTCCGCCTTCGCCGAGCTTCGCGAAGGTGCTACGTGTGTCGATATGAGCCTCGAACTTCTCCTCCCCCCTTGTTTGTAATGTTCTCCAACCTTCCCTTCCTTCGATCCGCCCCCCCTTTTCTGAGAATTATATTTCGTATAAATACTAGCGGTACCGGGATCTCAGGTCACTTACTACCCCACCGGCTCGAGGATAAGAGGTGAGGGCAGCGACTGGGTTTCGGGGAATATTACCTTCCTACCAAAAATACTATTTCGGCGTCATGGGGGGAACTCTTTCTAAATTATTATTTGGACTTTGTTATTAACTTATGTTTAGTTGAATTTTGACTATGCTACGCGCTTATCGCAGCTGGGAGTTAGACCGTCGCTTTCGCCACCACTTATATTCAGGGTCTGGGCCCTATTTATTTGTATTTCATACGTTTGCCAATATTAGCTTTTAACCAGAGATTGTCTGGTCCTGGGTTCGAAACCCGGCTTATGTTATTTTCAAGTATAGCTGTTTCTGGACTCAAATTTGTTCGCCAAGTTAACGCCTAGGGTTGATGGGTTATTATTACCTTGTGGCCTTGTTTAATTGCTATGACGTCACGTTTGCTACGGGCGCCTGTAAGAAAGATATATATTTATACTAGGGTGAATAACTTAAACGCTAGAGTAACCAGTTTAGGAACTAATCAATTTAGCGAAGTAACCAAAGAACCATAAACCAAAGACCATGTCACTGAGATCCCGGACCGTTACCTTGGATGGGTTTAATGTAACGTGATTTGTTTTGAGGAGGTAACGTTTATGTTTACCTTTGATGTAATTGATTTCCACGTTGGACGGAAAAGCGCGCTTCACGCGGTGTTGATTGTTTGCTCAGCTTATTATTGTTTTTTTGACTAAATAAAATTGTTATGTTCATTCAGGTAACTCTTTACCTAATTTACTGCCTCTCTCGCCTTATAGATATTAAGGGGGGGGGGGGGTTGCAAGTAACTCTGAATCACAGAAGATTACCCAACTACCTGCTTGCTCACACCAACTGTCCTGCCGTATTAGCAGTAAAACATATTTGAATATAAAGACTTATGATTATATTACTCGAGCTTGTTATTCAAAGTTTCGAATCAAATACGCAGCAATTAAGTATTCGAAAATATTATAGATATCGATGCTTCGCACATTCCTAGTTATTATTATTTTATTCATACAATTTTACAAATGTATAAAAACACGTCGTAACAATAATACGAGCCATCTGCTATGTAAGTATGGTCAACCATTTATGGGCTGCCAAAAGTGTACGTGTGGGCCTCATGTGGCCCACTGGTTTGCTGACCCCTGGTCTAGACGAAGATGTTGGTAATTTCGTGTCTTTTACCCTTTAAATAACATTAATGGATATATAACTGGTTGTAGAGTAATATAATGGCTGTTTTAGTCTTTGTTAGTTTCGTAATTCGTACAACTTGTGTATAATGTAAGCTATTGTAAGGATGGCGACAGATAGGAGACAATTTATGCAAAAACACTCTCAATACACCCGTCCGGGCTACTAGCTCGAAACGACCCATCAAACCAAGCTAAACGAACTTAACGTCTATTCTTCGTGACCACCGATACGTGCTACGATAATAATACACTCTATTTTATCGTTTAGATAAAATAAAATATAAATATACGATTATAATGGCGAGATCAAGACCTTGAATTAAAAAATGTTAGTTTTAATATGACAATTGAACTATATCTATATAAATTTAGGTCTACTGTCAAAATATTATATTTTGTATCATTTAGAGTTAAGTACTTGCTGGAATATATCTTGTAAATAAAATAAAATAAACTTTACTATGTTTATTATAATAATGAGTGTTATGTATTTTATAGAAAGAAGGGGAAATATATATATATTTAAAAAATGCATCTATCTATTTATTAACTCTAAGTCCAGTGACGTCATTAAATAAACAGTACATAAAATAGATGATAAAAGAATGGTGGGCTAGCTCAGATTTAAAATGAATACAATACTTTGGGTTCAAAACCAACATTTACATTTAACAACAAGGAAACTTACTATCTCAGGGTAAAACTTAAAATAACAATAATAATAATAATACATAAATTCGAACACGAGACTCTCTCAGAACCTCTGGGCTATGTTGGGGGGAAAAAATATACCTTTACTGTCCCTAGTCAACAATGGACTCACCTTGCGTACAACAATAGCGGCTTCCGAGGTCCGCATTCCCGGGAACAGCTTGCAGACGAGACAGATAAATAGGTAGTGACTCTTTGAAAGATAACAATACAAAATACTAAAGATGATAGTTAAAAATGAAGCTTAGATATAAATGTACAACACAATGAAGGTGAATTGGAGAATATACATATATTCTCCAATTCACCTTCATTGTGTTGTACATTTATATATATATATATATATATACATACATAATTTTGGTAAAATTTAAGATTCATATAGCTCTGCTTAGTAGACTTCTCTTAAAATACAAATTTAAAATTACATTATATATAATATGATCAATGTCAATATTATTCAGACTGAAAACGGACGATTTTATTTGGTTTGGGTATACGTTATAACTTTTAACAAACGAAAATAAAATAAATATGTCTAAAGTCAAATTTAAACGAACTTATTAAACATACCAATATTTAATAAAACAATTTGAAATCCTTAATTATATATAATATATACATTTATAGTCATTTCTTCAATTAGAATAGTCGGTGAAAGCTAAAACAATAGATTCTAAATAAGGTAATTGCATTTTGTCGAAATCATTACTCTGGCAAAAAGTTTCATTTCGAGAATCAATTGTTTGAAAAGAATATTACGTTTAAAAGAAAATTATACTGTTGGTGTACTAAGTTGAAATTAATATTATTCTTTGATTTTGGAGCAATACATTTTAAAAGGTGAATGAAGTCTAGTCGAAATTAAAGTAGAAAACAAAGGATAAAATTTAAGTTGATATCACCTCATGTTAATGGAGTTTTGTAGTGTCTTCTACGTTGAAAATGTTAGTGGATCAGACAAACTCACTTGTAAGTCATAGCCGTGGTCTGGAGGTAGTTATTAAAGCTGTCCCAAGTCGTAGTACCATCTTTTACTGTCGTTTTGAACACCTTTTTGTGTAAATGGCACTAATAAAACTTGTCATTATCACCTTTTTACTCCAAAGAATTTGGACAAGTCTGTGTCGTTTTCAGGATTCCAGATGCAAGTCCATGTCCGTTGAAAAAAAATAAGTTTAAAATTAATATAACGAGAATTAATTAAATGTAGTAAGACATCTCGCCGCATGGCCTCAAAATTAATAAACATTTAATAATCAATTAAAACTAACTAAAAATATAAATCGACAGAATTAAAATTCTTACAATATATAAAATTATATTTTTATCAACATTATATGTGTTTTATTTAGAGTTAAAATAAATCTAACATTTGTCTTACGAAACTCCAACAATAAAATTACTCTTACAATCGACCCAATAATGCTCGTTCATTTCCTGGAAATGACTGAAATAGTCCATACCTTCATTGAAATATTTCATTGGCGTTTGTACTACGATTGTTTTGTTATAAAAAAGGCTAATATTGTCAACATGAACTTGAGTGACTTATTGATTTTCTTCTTCCTGGTATTATTAAGTTCCAGGTTGTTCAAGGAACTACTTCGAGTTGCCGGGAACTACATAATCGGCCACAAACATGTCGGAGTTGGGAACCCACAAGGTGAGACTGTTGCTTACTCTATATGTAGTTATATGCAATTTGGTTCAATCAATTTGGGAAAACCTGTATATTCATATCAACACACAAGCTGAAAATCATTGTAAAATTAAATTCTTGTATCGCATACTTGGGTACATAACAGTCCTTCTAAGTGGCAGATGATTCAAGTATGATCGCTTGCATAGTATTGGTCGCTCATATGTAGCTGACGATTCCACACGTCCATCACAGACTCAATCTTCAACTATGATTGAAGAATAAGCCGAAACGTAGGATTAATCCTGGATAGCTCAGTGGTAGAGCATCCATGCCCTAAACCAAAAGTCTTGGGCTCAACTCCCGTTTTCAGGTGTATTTTTTCAACTAATTTAAATTAAATATAATGGAGTAATATGGTTGGTAGAGCTTATTGAAAATCACTATTAGGTACTAAAATTTTATGTCAGTAATATTTATATTGGAATATTTATATTTGTTTCAGCACATACTAACCGACCTGTTACTTGCCCGTCATTGGAAAACACTCCAACATTGCGAGTTGAAGCGCCAAGGAGCCAACGAGCCCAGAAAGTGACTCCACTCCGGCCAGAGGACCAACCAAACTGCGACCCCTATGTTCCGGCTGGAGCACCGGCGGAGAAGCCGTTTTTCCGGAAGGTGGCTCCAAGAAGAGTTTTTGAGCTAGAGGCCGGCGACCCCTATGTGCCGGCATATAAACTCTTCTTCCCCAAAGTTCCGGCTGGAGCACCGGCGGAGAAGCCGTTTTTCCGGAAGGTGGCTCCAAGAAGAGTTTTTGAGCTAGAGGCTGGCGACCCCTATGTGCCGGCGTACAAGCTCTTCTTCAAGAAAAGCGAGCACTAAGTGCATGATATTTAATAATTGTATATATATATATTTATGTGTTCTTATTTCGATTGTTTATGTACCTCCCGCCAAATTTTTGTCTTTACAGAACTCAAGCAGCTATCACAGTTATTACCAAAGTGTTATTATTCTCTAGCTTAACATATTATTATTTCGATTAATTGATGTACCAGCCGCAAAATTCTCGTAGCTACATAACTCACACAACCAACATAGTTATTACCAAAGTGTTATTGTTCTCTCACTCAACTCACCATGTTTTACTATGATTCTCCATATTCATTTGAAAATTGAATTAAATTACTGTGCCGTACACCAAAATTTGTCTTTTTATTTCACTCAGAGTTTGCATTACAGAATGATAATCTCTAAAATATTGATTACAATAATGAACATTGTTTATAAAACACTGTTCTTGTACTCATGAAGTTTCTCAAAATACTAATAACAACTTGCTACCACGGTATATCGTCTACCACGGTATATAATTAATGACGATGAATAGTGGTGGAAGATATATTCGGGTGGATGATACAGCGTGTTCTATTTTTATAAATCAGTGTTAACTTGCTTCAGTGGCAGCATGGTCTAATGCGCTATTTTCGTATTGGACTAGTTTGTCGTAGACAGGGAGATCGGGGCTCGATCCCAATCGGGTGCACTAAAGATAGTTTTCTTAAATTGTCTTCCAGACTTCCTTCATGCAAATGCAAGTGCATTTCCTCTCAATTAAAACCTTATTAGTTCCTAACACATTTTAATTAGTATATTAGCGTACAACCCGAACGGGTAGTAAGATGTGGTGCTAAAAAGAAATCAATATTAACCCGCATCGCAAGTCACATGGTCAAACGTGTTATTGTCGAGTAAGACTGTAGGTGATCTGGGTTTAAGCTCCAATCGGATAACGTGAGTTTTCTTCCCCTAAATAGTTTTCCCCTCTCGCTCCATGCAAATGTGAGTACATTCACTCTAAAATTCGGCCTTACTCATTCGTATTTTATTAGCGAACTTAATCTATGCGTGTAAGCTGAACGGATATCAAGACGTACTGTAAAAATAAAATGTTGAGATACATTTACAGTTTTCTCCAACATATTAAATACATTAGAGCGTCGATAATTAGGACGACAAAAATTCGGATCGTCAATATTCCGGATCATAAAAAAATAAGTATTTATAAAAATAACGACAGTGGTATCAATATCAGAAACATGGCCGTCAAAAAACGTACCTCAACCCTTGTTCATTAAAAATAATTTGAAACACTTTTAGTTGTTAGATGTGCCTTATTGTATCGCTTCAGGATTTGTGATATTTAGGAACAAAACACAATTTAATAAAAATGTATTACCATGGTTTATTACTAAAATCAATCCTCTGACTTCTTGCCACTTGCCAATTTTTAATGATATAAGATAAGAGCTAAATGAGTCAAACAATAAACCCTTATTTTTTAATATTTCTTATAGCAGTGCCATTTTATTTGCTATATACATTGCTTGAACAGCCCGCTTCAGTGGATGAATGGTCTAAGGCGTAATTCTTGTGTTAGACTGGCCTGTTGAAGATGGGGAGATCAGGGTTCGAATTCCAATCGGGTCTACTGAAGGTGACTTTCCCCAATTGGTTTCCCACTCTTATTCCACGTAAATGAGGCTATACTAACTCTAAATTGCTTCTTTCCTTAAATTAGAGTACTATAGTCCAGTGATTTTAGTGGTTTCTTGCGGATTAGTTCCGAGCTAGCTGAATTTTTGTATATATTTTCATATAGTAGTTATAAATAATATATTAAAAGTCCCCATCAATTAATTTTACAGAAAGATTTTTACAGCCCTTAATGAGTCTCAAAAATAGGTTTTAAGTCAATATCACCTTATCTATTGGCCCTATGACTAAAAGGTTTCTATTAAAATATGTAGATTAGAAAATTTCCTACAAAAAAGGTTCGATACTTATTTTTCTTATATGCAACTATTTTCACGTATTACGGCTTATAAAACCTATACACCTATACTATTACTGTACTACTGATACTATTTTCTACACTACCGAGGTAAAATACAAGGTGCATTTTTTCTCTCTTCTAACGTAGTATCTTCTGAAGGCCTAATCCATTATTTCATCACATTCTATGAATTATGCTTCTTCTTCCTTCTCGTTATCTTCTTGTTTTGTTGATGTTCTTCTTCGTCCTGTAAATCTGTTTCAACTTGTTTCTGAGGTTGAAAATACAAATCTTCTGGTAAGAAATTCATGGGCTTAATTTCATGGGCTTGATTGAATTCCTCTACACTGATTTCTTCTTCTGGTCCACCTAAAGCGTCTTCATCTAGTGTAACATTGACGCAGGAATTACCATGACAATTACCACAAATTGTTGAACAGTATGAACATATTTTTCTATAGCCACACATTCAGCCACAACTTTTTTAACAGTTGCGAAAAATCATGTTCAAAAGTCAATCTGGAGCAGGAGGTAATGATGTTCTCCCCTCCAAAACACCTGATGTATCATGTTGAAACATAACTGATTAATATCTTACCAAAAAAGAAAAACTACAAACGCAATCGGTTAAGTGGTTCAAAAGATCCCAAGTTTCAGATATAAATAAATCCGGCCGTATCTTTAACGGAGACTCAAACTCTGACTGTATGTATGATAGATCCTCTTTTAGTAGACATCCTAATGAATAGAAATAAGTACACCGCAGTCGGTGATGAAGTTCCAGGTATTCTTGGCCTCAGACGGACATTATTAACATTCCGTCGGGCGCAACTGATCTATTAGGCACACCTCGAATTCTTTAGTTTGCCACGCCCCCTCAATACGTCATGTCCCCTTCTCCAGCCTGGTAGCTTTCTCACTTCGAGTGTTACTCACAGTGGCAAGGTCAGTTAGTGATTCTCTTTCTTCGTTTACGGCAGACAAGTGAAAAGATCTAATAGGCTCATTGCGCCTGATTACGTTGCAGTTTGACAAGTAAGATTTCTCATTCATTTGGAATACTGTATCACATATTTACATCAGTAATTTCATTTTATGAAATATCTCATGATTATCGATACATAGGAGTGTGTTTTTTGGCTGTTTTCTCTCAAGCACATTGCACCCGATTATGTGATTTGTTGCGAAATGTTTCAATATTTTTGCCAGAAATTATTTACAGACATACACACAATAAACATTCATGATTTTTTGTTTGTTCTAGACAAAAAAATGTCGAAGAAATTGTACAATCCAAATAAACCCGAAGACCTAGCAGAAATTCACCGTTTATTGGAGGCGTCTGATGAGGAATTCAGGGATGAAAATTTTGAAAACGAAAGCGACATTGATTCAGAAGATAATGTTGAGGAGCGTGAAGAGGGATCGGAAACTGAACAAGAGGGTAGCAGTGAAGATAAAGACGAAATTGAAGAAAATCGCGACTTTTATATGGGAAAAAATAAAGTCACAAAGTGGTATAAGACTCATCGACAAAGCAAAGTTCGTAGGAGACCTCAAAACATCCTGATTCACTTACCTGGGGTTATTGGAGCAGCAAAAACAGCAAAAACTCCTGTGGAATGTTGGAACTGCTTATTTACAGAGGACATTCTAAATGATATTGTAAAGTATACTAATCAGTACATAGATAATATCTAAGAAGCATTTTCCAGAGAACGGGATGCAAAACATACAGATTTAGTTGAAATACGAGCATTTATTGGCTTACTCTACTTGGCTGGTGTTTATAAATCGAATAGACTATCCCTCGAGGAATTATGGGCAACAGATGGCGACGGCATTGCCAAGTTCAGTCTTGTCATGAGTATCAAGAGATTCAAATTTCTCATACGGTGTCTTCGATTTGATGATCGAGAAACAAGATCCGCTAGAAAGGAACTGGATCGGCTCGCACCAATACGTGATATATTCACAAAATTTGTGACTAATTGTAAAGTTAGCTACTGTGTTGGTGAAAACGTCACGATAGATGAAATGCTCCCAGCATTTCGTGGCAATTGTCCTTTCCGGCAATACATCCCTTCCAAGCCAAGTAAATAAGGGATTAAAATTTTCTCCCTAGTATATGCGAAAATGTTCTATTTGCTCAACATGGAAATATACGCGGGAAAGCAGAACGAAGGACCCTTTTGCGTAAGCAACAAAGCACCAGATTTTGTGAAAAGGTTGGTGGAACCTTTGTTTGGCTCAGGAAGAAACATAACGGCCGACAACTGGTTCACACAAGTGAGTCTTCTAAATGAATTGAAACTAAAGAAACTCTCCTATGTTGTAACCATCAGGAAAAACAGGAAAGAGCTACCAAATGACTTCATAGCCACCAAAGCCAGAACACAACACTCTAGTATTTTTTTGGTTTCAGTAGTGATGGTGATACATTGGTATCCTATGTCCCAAGAAAGAACAAAAATGTCCTCCTTGTATCATCATTGCATGAAGACGAATCAATTGATGTTTCTACTGGCGAGAAAAAAAATCCCAGAAGTAATCAGTTTCTATAATTCAACTAAGTTGGGAGTTGATATTGTAGACAAAATGTGTGGTGCATATAATGTGTCTCGAAACACAAAACGGTGGCACATGGTAATTTTTTTCACAATGCTAAATATTGCTTCAATCAATTCCCAGGTCATATATGTCGGCAATGGTTTTTCAGATCTGAGAAGGAGACTGTTCATACAACAACTCTCTAACGAACTTGTGCTTGGTCAACTTGCTCGACGAAGTCTCAAGTCAATTGGGATGCCGTCGAACCTTCAACAAAAACTGAAGAGATTCGCTCCGACTCAAGAACAACTGAATGAAACAGAACAACAATTACCTCCGAAAAGACGCAGATGTGAAACTTGCACCTCAGAAACTCATCACAGGAGATTAAGTCAATATGAATGCAAAAAGTGCCATACTGCTACCTGCCTCTCACATGCTGTTTTCATGTGTCCTCAATGCTATAAAAGAGAGGTAGAAGGACATATCGATGATGAATCAGATTAATGACCAATTTTATAGTTCCTTATATTCTTGTTCTAATTCAATGCAATTTTCATTATTATAGCTCATGGAAAAATGTATATTCATTTTCTCAAATAAACTTATGTTATTTTCGAAAAACATGACAAACTGTTTTATTTATCCTCTTTGGTGTTTGTAGTTGACAATTTTTTCGTAAGAAAATGTGAACATGCGTAGAAAAAATTAGTAGATCAAAGTGTGCTTCCCAGGTTCAATGCGCCCGATCGTGTTCTACAACATATTGCGCCTGACGGAGTGTTAAAAACAGTACATAACTACAATGTTTTACATAAAGATATTTACATTCCAAACCTTAAAAAAAAAAAGCAGAGATATCATGTAGAGTATTGTTTAAGCTCGTAAACTAAAAACAATATTTCTCCTTGCTTTTCATTTATTTAAACCTCCTCACTTTGTTAGTATATTAATACTTGCAGACGACATACCCAGTATTACTGTTTGGATATCCAGAATTGATTTAGTAAAAATAACAGATTTGACCAAAAAAAAACAACATTTAACGTTATATATTTAATTTACTAGAAAATTATAATCAACGTAAATCTTAATTTCATTCATAGTATTTATCAAAACTTTTTACTAATAGCTATTTTGTGGCCGTTGTGGTAACATTAAATAAAGTATGGAATCGAACTATGGTCATACAATGTTATAGACAGTCATAATAGCTTTGAATAAACAAATTAATTCACTTTTAAAACTAAAATATGTCCAATGGATTAAGATTTTATCAAATATCTTTTTTTTTTGTCCACCCGGAAATAATATAAAGTATTTTGAATCAGGATTGGGACCCTTATATTATATTTAAAAAAATTTAACTCAGCCCCTTTAAAACAATACAAATCTTTTAAATTTAATTTGTTATTTGCACTACATGAATGAAATACAATAATTAATCATTAATAATTTCATAATTAGCTATTCACAGTAATATATATTTTGAAAAGGGGGAGACTTGCTTTATGTTACCATGTAGAATCAATGGTTGGTAGCACTGCTGCCAAAATTATGTTTGGCGTGGTTAAGTATTTAACAGCTAAAAAAAATCCATCTCATATATTAATGAGACCAAGGATAATTAATTGTCTAAGTATATAACGAAAATTGATTTTATCAGGAAGAGAATAAAAATGTGAAATTAATATAGCAGATAAAACCATTTGGACATTGCAAAAAGACAAAACCCCTCCCCAATCATTCCCCCAAAAGTCAAGAAATAATTTAAGGACTTAAGGCTTTCTCTAACTCCAGCCATGGGCTGTGCAAACTATTTCGCAGTCATGTGTGGAGGTATTTTTATTGTATTTTATATATTTATTTACACTATCCCAATTCCTAGCATATAACTTGGGACCTAGATATACATCTTGTATTAACATTTCATCTTTTAGCTACGTTCTTTTTTAAAATACAATAATAAATTTAGGATAAATACTTAAACCTAAAAGTCCTGTTTGTCCTTCTTTCCTATACCTAACCTACTAGTTGGTCCCCCCGGGTATATTACGCCCCCACTACCCTACCCCACTGGGTGTCCCACCGCACTCTGGATCTAATAGTCCCCAGGTCAGTGAGAGCCCCAGCGGGGGCGGGCATTCCCCTCCCCACCACCTGGGGAGGCGCCCTACCAGAGCTTTTGCTCCATTTACTACCCACAATATCACCACCTATGGACTTAAAACTAACTTAACCTGAAGATTTATAAACACACTTAATAATAAATTAACCTAAATACAAGTCCTTCTTATAAATGGCTGCAGGGTTTATCAGTTGTTATCGCCGATCCATTTTCTGAACTGAAAGCAGCCATCTGATGGATCGGTGGACGAATCAGATGCCCGACAACTCCAGTCCAGCATCACACACTTGTCGCCAAGTGGGTTGGACCCTATTTGTGAATGGTTGATTCTCCCGTCTGAAGATATTGTCATCTTGTACCCCCCGGCTGGTATCAAGGTGCCCTTCAGCTCATCAGCAGTTCACACTACTGGAATCCAGGGAGCACTCCTTCCCTCAGCTAGGTTCTGGTTTGCCTGGAGATCCCCCCATATTCTACCCAGCAAGCCGATAATCCAGTTTGTTTATGTCACACCTCTTGACTTAGTCAAGTCGTACCGTTGTGTGTCATCCATATCTGTTGTAACGTCTCTGTCGCTCACCGTCCTGTATCCTTGTCTTGAGTTGACTGGTCTATTTTGTCCTCTATTTTCCATTGCAGATAAGTACTAATCTCTATAGTATTTGAACACATTATCCGCGATTGCATCCAGGAGACTCCATCGGTCCATGTCACACAGTATGTGATAAACCGTGCTTGATTGCAACAGTATCTGTAGGTTCATTCTATCGTCCAACATCTCAATACACTCCAGCATGACGTGTTCTGACGTCGCCTCCCTACCACAATCGTAAGTTCCTGTATCCGTCAGTCGTCTAGCGAAGAGAGCGACCTTATATAGACCATGCACAGTAATGAAATGTACCAAACCGGGAGAGGGCTGCAGGTATTCCATTCCCAACCGTTCAGCAACGCTTGGAAATATCTTATGAGTTCTTCTATTTTTTTGCCTCCGCTCCCACTCGTATTGCCACTCCTATTCCAGATATTTCCTGATCTGAAGTCTCATTGTTATCCCTGCTCTCATGAGATTAGCCACTTTCTTCATATCCCCCTTCCTTATCCAATACAATGCCGCTCTCCTCCTCACCTCTAAGTCCAAGATCCAGATACCCAAGGATACACACAAATTGTCAGTGGCAACAGTCTTGCACGCTCCAGATAGCCTCAAAAGTACACTTCTCTGAAGGCTTCTGATTTTCCTTCTGATTCTTACCTGTCTGAGCCAATGAGCCCACACGTCAGCTCCATGATGCACAATGAGACCAACATAGCCTGGTAATACAATCTGATCAACCTCATAGACAGTTTAAATCTGCCCAGCCCTATGCTGGTTATCTTATTCATAGCTCTCAAAGCTTTTCCGCATACGTTCTCCACATACGTCATGAAGTCGCGCTTCTCATCCAGGTATCTGGTATCCTTGCTTCGTATTATCGTATGTCCGTCAATCTTAACCCTCGGGTTTCTCTTGAGTACCCTCCTGAATAGCACTTAAGTTGTCTTTGCAGGAGCTAAACCTAGTTTTACCTTTTTACACCAAGAGTTCAGTGAGAGCTGCGTCACTCTTGGCTTCTAATTCTCTTCTAGATGTTTCTTCAACTATTATGAATATATCATTTGCAAAGGCAACCACCCCGCCGTTTCAGGTAGTGACTCAATATTCACTAAACCAGGTTCGAGTGCTATGTCCCAAAAGATCGGCCCACAGACCGACACCTGGGGACATCCTTTCGTAAGTTTTTTGCTTACTATAATTCCTGGACATCTCATGATCGCGTATCTTCCCTTACAATAGTCCATAAGACTCCTATAGAGGTTCCCCGGACATCTAACTTCTCTCAGCCTCCCGAATAGCGTCAGCCACCACAAGTTATCAAACACTCCCGAAATGTCCACGAATATACCCATTGCGTATTAATCTTTAGCTCTATCTACAAGACGCATGGCCTCACAGATAGCGTCCTCCGTAGACCTGCCCCTTCTGAAACCGTACTGTTGTTGATGCAGCCCCACAGCCTCTCTATGCTTTTGCAATCTATTTCACAGGATATTTTCTTGCAATTTTCCCTATACATTTAAGAGACATATGGGTCTGTATGATTTCAGGAGTTGAGGATCTTTATCCTCTCCCTTACTCAGGATAACTACCTCACTTTGCTTCCATATATTTGGTACATGGCCCTGAGCCACGCACTCATTCATCAATCTAACTATGAAGGGCGCTTTATGCTCGCTGATCTGTTGAAGGAACTCCGCCCTGATCCCATCTGGCCCAGGTGTCTTCTTTTACATTTCAGCCACAAGTCTTATAACCTCATCCTGGGCTACTGGATCTGTCACCTCATTGTTGTCGTAACTTCTCGTCATATCCTGTCTAGCTATCACTTCTCCTTCGTCGTCTTCTCCATCTTCGTCTGGAAGCAGGATGTTTATAAGAAGCCTCACTGATTCTTCCCAGTTTGATGTAAATCCTCCCCCGGCTTCCTTAGTGTCAAGATAATTGTTGGGGGCCTTACCTTTCCTGTAGCTATCTGGAACAGTATACCCCATGCTTTACTTCTAAATTAATGGTTTAAACAAATCAACTATAACAAATAAAATAATGATTCAGTAGAAAAACAATTTCTTCTTGAATTTTTATTCTTTTTTCTAACACTTCTTAAAGGCAACGGTACAGTTGTATTATATAGCCTACACTAGTTAAAGTTTCACTTAAAACCTGGGCTCAGTCGTTGAAAAACAAATATTCACAAACAGCTGTGGTCACCTATAAGGCGATGGTGTATAAAATCCTGTATATATAATAAAATGTTATTTAACAAAATAGCAAGTAATCAATTATTGTATACAATCATTTCCCTCACAAGGATACGGGGAATCCATTGATACCTTATTCATATTATAATTATTTGAAAACCTTTTCATATTTACAACATTTAAACAACTCACCAGCATCGCAAAGAAACGTGAATATTAAACTGATGCTAGAAATTTATTTTAAGTTATCTAAGTTTAAGTTATTGGTAATTATCGGGTTATTAAAGTATAATAATATACAATTAGTAATCCTTTTTATTATTATAAACTATTCCAAACTGTCAAAACCTAATATTTCAAGCATTATTAACACGTTTTTTCTTGAAATATTAGGATCCCACTCAGCGAAATGGTAATACCCAGTGACTTAAGTGAATTTTGATTTAATTGTTTATCATAACAAATATTTTTATTAATTATGTTTTAGCTTAAATCGATTCTTCGAATCCTTGTGAGTAGAAGGATAACGTTAAATTATTATTTATTGACTAGTTTTTACTAAAAAATAGTGTCTTATATGTATTGGTTTTTGCGCACACTCCACACCCCCTTTTTAAACACTCTAGTTTATTCTTAGGCAGGATAAAATAAAGCATCTATTAACTAGATTTAAAAAGAATTTAATAGTCTTAGGAGGGAATATTAGTAAAATATTAGTATACAATATATTAGTAAAATGTGTCTAAAACATGTAAAAGACTCGCAAAAGTATTTAAAAATAAATTAGATAATGATTAATAACGCATTTCAGCATTCATTTATTCCCATTTCCACTAAAAATATTTTTGTTCTAGTGGAATTTGAGTAAAAATATACTACCAACTTCTGCATTCACCAAATTAACTCCAAGTCAACTAACTTACACATAAAAAGCCATTCATACAGTGAACAACGTTAACCCGAATTTTTAACTCGAGGTCATATTAAACCTCAACTCGCTTAATTAGTACTTTAACCTGACATTAAAACATTGGCCCTCACAGTTTTCATTCATAATAGCCAGAGAAGAATGTACGTTCGTGAAGTTGGCCTCCCAACTTTAAAATTCAAGTTTTTATGATCGCAATAGTTTGTTCTTCAATTGTTCCGGATTGTTCCGCAAAGAATGTCGTTTGTTCCGTTTTGATAGGCCCACAAATCATATGTTTACATTGGGAGGCCAACTTCACGGTAAACCCACTTGTAAAGATTCAAGTTTTTATAATCGCAATCGTTTGTTATTCGTTTGTTCCGGATTGTTCCGCAGAAAGTTTCATTAGTTCCACATTCGGTCTTACACAAATGGGACGTGAACTTGTGATCCGCTCTAGTTCCAGAATGCAAGAGTTTAATTATTGTTAAAGGACTTTCATTCCATAGCTATTTTTTAGTTTAATTTGTAAAGCGTGTGTTGAAATGGAGGACCTAGAGTTTAACAGTTTAACGTGAAATCTGAACCACGGTAGAGTCCTGGCATTCCACACATTCACAAGTTGTGATTAATAAACGACTTGTCAGAGGTGAAGGAAGGGTTTGTCCATCAGATAAATCTGTGCCGGGACTAAGGATTGAACTCCGGACCCTCAGCACAGAAGTCTGACATCGCCAGGTCACCTATTTTTAAACAATAAAAAGATACATTGTAAATAAAGGTTAAATCAAAAGTAGCACAAAATGGCTCGGATTTAAAGATTGTTAAGATACCGAGCCAAATAAACCAAGAAAAAAAATCATAGTCTCAAGTTAGATTATAAAACATTGTGAAACTGCGACAGGCTTAACCAGCCGGTAGTGGAAAATATACTATGGTTTGAATAAAAAACTGACCAAGGACACAGATGGGCAACAGTAATGGATGTAAAAAAGAGTACACACACACACACACATAATCATTATATATATATATATATATATATATACACAACCCGAGCAGTTATTAAGACGCGGTGCTAAGTAAGGGAGAAGTGCAGTTTCTGCAATACATTTACATAATGTGGTGTGGGAGGGGGGATGTGGTGATGAGAAGGGTTGGAGCACTCGATAGTGACAGAGAGATGTGAGGGAGTGGGGTGAGGGGGTGTTGAGCACCTGGGGAGTGTTTTTTCTTGCGGCTTTCTGTGATTCATTTGCATAATGGGGTGTGGGAGGTGGGGATGTGGGGATGAGAAGGGTTGGAGCATGTGATGGCGTGAGGGGGTGGGTGTGGAGCAGCTGGTTTTTTTTCTTATACCTTCGTTAAACATGGTGCAGATACGGGGACACATGAGAGATGTGAGGTAGGGGGGTGAGCTGGCTGACTGAGAGGGGGAGACTTATATATTTTTTTGGTGCGGCATACGGGGACAGGGATGAGAAGGGTTGTCTCTCGCACGGCCTGGGTGTTTTTTCTCCCTCTCTCTCTTTCATCATCGTGACGTAGTATGTAGAGCCTGTGGGTAGGGCTGTAAGGTGCTCACACGGTAAAGTGTGTCAGGGCAGGCTTGACGTAGTGACTGGGGTGCACAGGTGTGGCAGCTGCACTTGAAAGAGCCGTATATTCTCATAACAGTCAAGGTATACGAGAAATATTTTATCTGATTCACCAAAACACGAACTTTAGAACATAAATTTCTTTCTATGTCTCATAAAAGTGACATGCTTAGAATCATGATACTTAATTCGTGACAGAATTTGTGTTAAGTAGTTTTCACATTGAAGGTCTAGATCCGTGTACTTTGTGGGAGGGGAGAGAGGCGTGGCTTGGAGCCTATAAATAGGGGTGGTCAGCCCTTTTTTGTTGAATCATTAACCGGTAGTTATATTAGCCATGGCGTCAGAATTTGTAGCTGCATTTTTGAGGAGGTGGGAAATAATGAAATACTTCCACGTAAATTGACTGACTTGGAGATAGGTCACGCATACCGTATTTCTTCAATAAAATCGGTAAATACCCGATTCGGTCGTCGTATACTTAATGTACTCGACGCCAAGTATCAAGTTTGGCTGCCGCGGAGATTTTCGACGCTTAGTGATGCTCAGATAGAGGACATCTCGAAAGCGGATCTACTACTTGTTTACAAAGGTCACTCTACCGCCACCAAAACAGCCATCCTGAACTTTGAAGGTAAGTGTGTGTGTGTGTGTGTGTGCTAGGATAACCGTACTTAATCTAAGTCAATAAACATTAAATTGTTTTCAGGTTAAATGTGAATAGTTTTTTTGAAATGAGTTTAAAAAGGAATTGTTTACATCATTAACTAACAATACGAGGTTCGAACCTTGCTTCCCAGGATAATTGTACTCGAATTTGTATAAAGCGTGAGTGGAAAACTATTTTGGGAAATTAAGTATGGACGAAAGTAGAGAACTAACCAGCACCGACGTCGAATAGACGTAAGGCGTTTCCAAACACTGGGTGACTTATAATTCTTAGGCCTTTATACGTAAAACTTGATAAACACACGTTAAGACGACGTCTAAAGCGTCTGATTGCAACACCATGCTTCTATATTTCTTCTAAATGCTACCGTTCTAATTTATATAATTAATGTGGATATCCCGTATGAAAAGGAAGACAAGGTGCAAAAAAATTCAACTAATGAAGCGTAAAAGGATGGGAGTTTCCAAAAACCAGTTTTCAGAAAAGCGAGTGGTCAAGATTTGAAAACTCTTCTTACCTCACAAAATAATGACCTTGTGAAACATTGAATATCTATCATGAGAATAGTGACATTAGATGACAAACTTTTTAAATGAAGAGAACAAGTTATCATTCAATTCTAAGAGACTCCCTTGACAGATATTCAGGAACTCTTGAGGTCACCATATTAATAAAATTAAACTCTTTATGTTTTTACTGAAGAAATATTTTATTTCTTTTGACAAAAAAAAAATTGCTATAGAAACTGCAAAAACACTAGCCTTACATTCTCACCTTAGAAAAAACAAAGTCCTTGCTATATAGATAATTGGCGTAAGGCGTTTTAACTATTTCACCTGATCACAGTTAACAGAAATGCCTGGTCTCAAAACCCAGATCAGTGTTGGTTTTCCTCAATGCATCTTACTACCCAGCCAGGCTTTACCCATTTTACTATACTAATTTTAGGGAACTAATATGGTAGAATTTAGATACAGATACGCTCATTCATGCGGAGGGAGAGTGAGATACCATTTAGTTAAAACTACCCTCAGTACATTCAGCAGGGATGCGAACCCTGAACTTCCCACTACCTACAAACTAGAATAAATCAGCTTGCCAAACATATTGCGCGACTATTGATGTGGGTTCTGAAAGTTCATTGGGGTAGTTTTCCCTATTTGTTCAGATTAAATAAACCTAAGTTAATAATCATTGAATTGTTTTCAGGTTAAATGTGAATAGTTTTTGAAATGAGTTTAAAAAGAATTGTTTATATCACTAACTAACAATACAAGGTTCGAACCTCGCTTCCCAGGATAATTGTGCTTAATCTACACCTCGTAAGACCTAAGTTAATAATCTTTAAAAAGATTTGTTTACATCATTAACTAGCAATACAAAGTTCAAACCTCACTCACAGGATAATTGTGCTTAATCTACGCTCCTCGTAAGACCTAAGTCAATAATCTTTAAAAAGAATTGTTTACATCATTAACTAACAATACAAGGTTTGAACCTCACTCACAGGATAATTGCGCTTAATATACACCTCGTAAAACCTAAGTTATTATTTTTTTTAAAGATTTGTTTACATCATTAACTAACAATACAAGGTTGAACCTCACTCACAGGATAATTGCGCTTAATTTACACCTCGTAAAACCTAAGTTATTAATTTTTAAAAAGATTTGTTTACATCATTAACTAGCAATACAAGGTTCAAACCTCATTCCCGGGATAATTGTGCTTAATCTACACTTCGTAAGACCTAAGTTAATAATCTTTAAAAAGAATTGTTTACATCATTAACTAACAATACAAGGTTTGAACCTCACTCACAGGATAATTGTGCTTAATCTACACTCCTCGTAAGACCTAAGTCAATAATCTTTAAAAAAGATTTGTTTACATCATTAACTAGCAATACAAGGTTCAAACCTCACTCCCAGGATAATTGTGCTTAATCTACTCCTCGTAAGACCTAAGTCAATAATCATTGAATTGTTTTCAGGTTAAATGTGAATAGTTTAAGCACATTTTCGTCACGGTTAATAATGCTTCAAAGGAATATCGAGAATTGAACACGAGTGAATAGTTTTAAAAAAAACACCTACTTGAGTTTTTTTTTAAATGAGTTTAAACACGCTTTTTTCCACACTCTTTTAACAGAAGGGACCGAGGGAGAACAACCTTCACCGACAAAAAAAGAAACATTTAAAACCTTTCTGTATTTACAGTAAACTAAAAAAAATATCACAAACAGCTTTCTTACAAATCTCTCATACTACCCGTTCTGGTTATACACTTACATACTATTACTGTTTAGGGATTAATAAGGTTATATTTTTTAGAGGAAATGTGTACAAATTTGTGTGGTTAGAGAGAGATAGAAAAAACCATTGGGTTAAAACCATCCTGAGGCGAGAGTCGAACCTTGACCCTCCCAATACGAGAGTAACGCGTTAGAACAGGCAGTGACTGAAGCAGCTAGGTAGCCTGATGGTCTAGGGGTAAGGTGTCAGACTTTTTTGTGATTATGCACTTACTCATCATAGTCGTTCCTGTATGTTTGTTTACAGCCGTCTAGAGCCCACTTGACGTTATCTTGGAGGGGACTGTACCTGAATGAAGAGGAAGGTAAAAAGGAGAGCATAGAGCGAACATGACAGAACCTTTAGCTAAAAGAGCACGCTTTTCTTCCCCCATCATTATATCTCAACAAATAAATGGAAATAAAGTGTATACTCTCCGGGAATTAACCTCGAATGAGCAACTTTTAATTAATTATCTAAAACGTGATATCACAACACAAGTATATAAAGCATACATAGAGCATACACCAGGGTTGATTAAGACCTCGAGCGTTTTGATACTCGGACATGAGGATATAGATAGACAGATCCGGACACTTTTGACTCAGTCACGTGACTTAGGTACGGGATTTACCCAGTTTAGGCTTTACCTGGAACCGTTAGGTCTCTCATTGAAACTTATTGAGCAGGCGTACACTCGCCGTATAAAAACCTATTCTATCTCTAATGAATTGCCTTATAAGGATCCCGTTCAGTTTCTCGTCGCGTGCGGAGGTATATACGTAAAGACGGTAGAAGAAACAATTGCAAATGACTCGATAAAGGTAAATTGCAGTCTCATTTGCGAGTTCAGACATCCTACCGAAGGCAGAATTGAGAAAGGGTATTTCAACTCTACTCAATGCGGTATATTTAGCACTACAAACTTGGAGGAGATATATGAGAATAATGTGGTTTTTCCCCTCCTTGCTCAAATTGAAGGTTTTGTTTCTAGAGACTCGGGTTGGATGTATGACGGTACATTGGAGATGAGAATAAATCTCTCTAAAAACACGGTTTTCACGATCGGGGCTCGGGTTCAAATCCCTGAAACTATAGCCAGCCGTAAAGCGCTGATAAATGTGCAATGTGAAGAAGGTCATTGTTTCCCTGTATCTGTTTTATCAAGTATTTTTGAACCGACGGGAAACGCGCAACGTTTATCCTCTTACCCTAATTTTCGAGACGTGTTGAATGTAGACGGGATCCCTCTCCCTTTCCAAATGAGATATATCGAGCGCTTTGAAAAGCTTAACGATATATCTGTAAATGTGTACACTGCAAAGCATGATGGGAGTGACTCTTATATTGACACAGCTGACACCTCTGAAAAAACTAGTAATTGTTCCCGTACATATCAGTGCTAAAGAGCGCGCTAGAAATGTTCATTTATTCATGATAAGAGTGCACGGGACAGAAACTTATCATTTCAGCTGGATTAAAAATCTGTCACGGTTAATAAACTCTCAACTAGCGTCTAACAGAGGACGTAGATACTTTTGTGATAGATGCCTGTCCGCTTTTTTGACTGAATACAAACTCACAAAACATAAAGAGGCGTGTATAATATTCGATGCGGTAAGGAGTACATTTCCTCAAGGGGAGGATAAATTCCTCACGTTCACTCAGTATAAGCAGCAGGAGAAAACAGGATTTATCGTATATGCGGACCTGGAGAGCTTACTTATGCCTATAGAGACGAGTGATCCCGACCCAAAATTTTAATATACCGAGAATGTTCAGCGTCATGTAGCTTATTCTGTAGGAATGTACGTTAAATGTAATTTTGACGATAGTCTCTCAGAGTACCGTCACTTCACGGGAAAAGATTGTACTGACCAATTTGTTGAGGCGCTCGTAGATACGGAGAAGCGTGTACTAGAGTACTATAGTACCGTCGTACCAATGAAACCGTTAACTCCTGCTCAAAGAGACGCTCATAATACAGCCTCTCATCGTCATATATGCGAGAAGCCCTACAAGAATGATGATATTCGGGTTATGGATCATTGTCACTTGACTGGACTTTATCGTGGGAGTAGTCACGCAGGGTGTAATATTAATTACAAGAACCCGAGTCACCTGAGCGTAGTAACCCATAACGCGCGTTGCTACGATAATTTTTTCCTTCTCGAATCACTCGTTGAACGTAGAGAAACTGATCCGTTCACGGGGGAGAGCGTTCTCGTCAATCCAGGAAAAGTCAGAGTGTTTGGAGAGACAATGGGAAGATTCAAAGTAATCATGAAATATATTCGGTGTGGGTTTCGAGGGATTACAATTAAAATTATAGATAGTTTCAGTTTTCTATGTACTTCCCTAGAGAAATGCGTATCTTACCTCGAACCCGAGCAACTTAAAATCACCCGTAAGTGCCATCCCGAGGATGAACGCTTTAAATTAGTCACACGAAAAGGAGTGTTCCCTTATGATTATATTGATTCATTCGAGCGGCTGGACGAGACTCAGTTACCGAGTAAAGATAAATTTTACAACGAGCTCACGGATAGTCATATCTCTCAGGAAGAATATGATCACGCCTGTGAGGTTTGGCGAGTATTCGAATGTAAGAATCTTTGGGACTATTCGAACCTCTACCTGTGCACGGACGTAACTTTACTGGCCGACGTCTTTGAGAACTTTCGTGATCTCTGCATGAAGAAGTATAGGCTCGATCCCGGATGGTCCCTTACAGCTCCCAGTCTAGCGTACCAGGCTCTATTGAGAATAACCCGGGTACGGCTCGAATTAATCGATGATGTGGAGACTCATCAATTCATTGAGGAAGCTATCCGCGGAGGGATATGTTTTGTGGCCAATCGTCACGCTGTAGCGAATAATCGCTATATGGACGCGTTTGATCCTTCCAAGCCGGAGTCCTACATTGTCTATCTAGACGTGAATGGACTCTATTCATTTAGTATGCTGTCCTCACTTCCCTATGGAGAGTTCAGGTGGCTCGAAGATGAAGAAATTGCTCGATTGGACGTGCTAAAAGTAGAGGACGATGCGGATACGGGCTATATCTTGCAGGTAGATCTTGAATATCCGCGAGATGTGCACGACGCTCATTCTGACTTGCCGTTCGGTCCTGAGAAAGGGATTCCACCCGTAGGGAAACATGAGAAACTGTTAACAACTTTAGCTGATAAGAGCGGGTACGTCATTCACTACCGTCATCTAAAGCTATGTTTAGCGAACGGGTTGAAACTGACGAGAGTTCACCGTGTTCTCAGTTTCAAGCAAGCGCCGTGGATGGCTCCGTATATGAGGTTGAACGCGGAAATGAGGAGTAAAGCGAGCAATCAATTTGAAAACATGTTTTTCAAACTGATGAACAATGCCGCATTCGGTCGCCTCATATCTAACAGAGGGCTTACCGTACGATAAAGATAGCTACCAGGTGGGATGGGAAATTTGGAGCGGGTAACCTCATAGCCAGCCCAAACTTTAAAAACCGCTCGATAGTGTCAGAAAACCTAGTCATCATCGAGATGGAACCGCAAGAGATTTACTTTGATATGCCTATCTATGCGGCATTCGCCATTTTGGAAATCTCGAAGGTAGTCATGTACGGTCTGCATTACCAGGTTATGATCCCTGCCTTCCCTAAAGGTACGTTAAAACTTCAATACACTGATACAAACTCACTTCTCTACTACATGACTGTTGAGGATGCATACCAGAGACTCGCCCTGTTAGCTAATGACTACCTGGACACCTCCACCTACGGACAAGACAATGTTTACAGGATGCCCGTAGTAAATAAAGGGGTGCTCGCTAAACTAAAAGACGAGACTCGAGGTCGGATCATCACTGAGTTCATTGGTTTACGTCCTAAACTCTATTCATTCTCAGTACAAGGAGATGGAGAGACTCTCAAGGCTAAAGGGGTGAAGAGTAGCGCGTTAAGAACGCTTTCATTAGAGGATTATCGTAATTGTTTGACAGATGAGACGATAGTCATGAGAGAGGCTCGTTCAATAAGAGCTGTAGGATTCAAACTTTACACACAAAAATTCAATAGGGTCGCTCAATGCACTATCGACGACAAAAGATATAGAGTACCAGGAACTTTCAATACTCTTCCATGGTCTCATTACTCTATCGGACCGTCAACTCTATAGTGTGCCAGTGAACAGCGCGTTTATGTGAAAAAAAATCATGTTCTCTACAGTGTAAGTGATTAGAACTATACTTAAAAAAAATCATGTTCTGTAGTCTCTATAGTGTTAATCTATAAAAAATTATTCATGTTAAATACTGTAAGTGATTAAACAGAAAATTTCAAGAACTATACCTAAAAAATATTCACGTCATGTACTCCATAGTGTTAATGTATAAAAAAAAATATTCATGTTCTATACTGTAAGTGATTAAAACTAAAAAAAATATTCACGTCCTGTACTCTATAGTGTAAGTGATTAGTGTTAATGTATAAACAAAACAACAATTTCAAGAACTATAACTTGTGAAAAAAAACAGCTAATTTAGTATGTATCTATGTGTTTTAAAAATTTATATTCATTAAATTCATTTAAAGGTAACTAAGATTGTTTGAACTTTGGTTAATTCAATATTCAAATGAAGTAACTGATTTTTTAGAAAAATATTGTTAACTTCTTCTTAATCCAGCCTCATTTAAAGGTAATTAAGATTGTTTGAACTTTGGCTATTTCAATATTCAAATGAAGTAACTGATTTAGGAATGGTTTAAATCTACACATGCAGAACTTTTACGATCCTTCTAGGGGAGGAGTTGAAGAGAGTGTATTTAACCAATCTCCTTGTTACATCCTCATTTAAAGGTAATTCATTTTGGCAATCATCTTGAGCAGGACTAAGGATTGAAAACATACAGAAGATATTTAACCTTAATTCCTAATCTTTCGCCACGAGTGAGGATTGAAGTCAGACCATCTGTGTTTGAGAGAAAGGGATTTAAACCTGATCCCTCTGAGTTCGAGGCTCGCCACCACCAACCCTACACCTCAACATACAGAAGATATTTAACCTTAATTCCTAATCTTTTACCAGGAGCGAGGATCGAAGTCAGACCATTAGGATGTTTGGCAATCATCTTGAGCAGGACTAAGGATTGAAAACATACAAATGATGTTTAACCTTAATTCCTAATCTTTCGCCACGAGTTAGGATTGAAGTCAGATCATCAGGATGTTTGACAATCATCTTGAGCAGGAGTAAGGATTGTGAAGTCAGATCATCTGCGTTTGAGAGAGAGGGATTTAAACCTGATCCCTCTGAGTTCGAGGCTCGTCACCACCAATCCTACACCTCAACATACAGAAGATATTTAACCTTAATTCTTAATATTTTACCAGGAGCGAGGATTGAAGTCAGACCATTAGGATGTTTGGCAATCATCTTGAGCAGGACTAAGGATTTAAAACATACAAATGATGTTTAACCTTAATTCCTAATCTTTCGCTCCGAGTGAGGATTGAAGTCAAACCATCAGGATGTTTGACAATCATCTTGAGCAGGAGTAAGGATTGTGATGTCAGATCATCTGCGTTTGACAGAGGGATTTAAACCTGATCCCTCTGAGTTCGATGCTCGCCACCACCAATCCTACACCTCAACATACAGAAGATATTTAACCTTAATTCCTAATCATTTACTGGGACTGAGGATTGAAGTCAGATCATCAGCGTTTGAGAGAAAGAGAGGGATTGAAACCTGATCCCTCAGGGTTCGAGGCTCGCCACCAGCAATCCTACACCTCAACATACAGAAGATATTTAACCTTAATTTCTAATCTTTTACCAGGAGCGAGGATTGAAGTCAGACCATTAGGATGTTTGGCAATCATCTTGAGCAGGACTAAGGATTGAAAACATACATAAGATATTTAACCTTAATTCCTAATCTTTCGCCACGAGTGAGGATTGAATCCAGACTATCTGCGTTTGAGAGAGAGGGATTTAAACCTGATCCCTCTGAGTTCGAGGCTCGCCACCACCAATCCTACACCTCAACATACAGAAGATATTTAACCTTAATTCCTAATCTTTTACCGGGACTGAGGATTGAAGTCAGATCATCAGCGTTTGAGAGAGAGAGAAAGAGGGATTGAAACCTGATCCCTCAGGGTTCGAGGTTCGCCACCACCAATCCTACACCTCAACATACAGAAGATATTTAACCTTAATTCCTAATCTTTACCAGGAGTGAGGATTGAAATCAGACCATTAGGATGTTTGGCAATCATCTTGAGCAGGACTAAGGATTGAAAACATACAAATGATGTTTAACTTAATTCCTAATCTTTCACCACGAGTGAGGATTGAAGTCAGACCATCGGGATGTTTGACAATCATCTTGAGCAGGAGTAAGGATTGTGAAGTCAGATCATCTGCGTTTGAGAGAGAGGGATTTAAACCTGATCCCTCTGAGTTCGAGGCTCGCCACCACCAATCCTACACCTCAACATACAGAAGATATTTAACCTTAATTCCTAATCTTGTACCAGGAGCGAGGATTGAAGTCAGACCATTAGGATGTTTGGCAATCATCTTGAGCAGGACTAAGGATTTAAAACATACAAATGATGTTTAACCTTATTTCCTAATCTTTCGCCACGAGTGAGGATTGAAGTCAGACCATCAGGATGTTTGACAATCATCTTGAGCAGGAGTAAGGATTGTGAAGTCAGATCATCTGCGTTTGAGAGAGGGATTTAAACCTGATCCCTCTGAGTTCGAGGCTCACCACCACCAATCCTACACCTCAACATACAGAAGATATTTAACCTTAATCCCTAATCTTTTACCGGGACTGAGGATTGAACTCAGATCATCAGCGTTTGAGAGAGAGAGGGATTGAAACCTGATCCCTCAGGGTTCGAGGCTCGCCACCAGCAATCCTACACCTCAACATACAGAAGATATTTAACCTTAATTTCTAATCTTTTACCAGGAGTGATGATTGAAGTCAGACCATTAGGATGTTTGGCAATCATCTTGAGCAGGACTAAGGATTGAAAACATACAGAAGATATTTAACCTTTATCCCTAATCTTTTACCAGGAGTGAGGATTGAAGTCAGACCATCAGGGATGTTTGGTAATCGTCTTGAGAGAGAGAGAGAGAATAATACTTGTCAGGACTAAGGATTGAACACATACAGAAGATATTTAACCTTAATTTCTAATCTTTTGTCAGGACTGAGGATTGAAGTCAGACCATCAGGGTTTCGTAATCATCTTGAGAGAGAGAATAATACTCGTCATATCCCAAGGATTAAGTATTGAAAACATACAGAAGATATTTAACATTTATTCTCAATCTTTTGCTAGGAGTGAGGATTGAAGTCAGACCATTAAAGTTGTTATACCCCAACCACCACAGACATAGCCGGTCCTTGCATGGACCCGCTACACTTCAAAGTTAGGACGCTCTTGCAATCACTACCCCTGCCGTCCAACGCTGCAACGGGAGAAGGGATGCGCGCGCAGCGCCAGCGACCCCTCCACCCCAGTTTGACGGGCGGTCTGGGGAATAAAAGCGGCTGGCTCCCAACCCAGATCATCAGTACCGGTGGTAAGGCCGGGCCAGCACGGTTAGTGCTTCTTTGTAGTTACCTCGCTAATGGTAATAAACGAATATTCAAGTATATACGAGTATGAACCGTCAACTGCAAGTTCCCCCGTCATCCCTCCTCCTTGCCTCTCCCTGCCTCACCGCGCCATCTTGAGTGCCGAGGTCTCCCCCCCCCTTCCAACCTCACCGCGCCATCTTGAGTGCCGAGGTCTCCCCCCCTTCCAACCTAACCGCGCCATCTTGAGTGCCGAGGTCTCCCCCCCTTTTCCAACCTCACCACGCCACCTTGAGTGCCGAGGTCTCCCCCCCTTTCAACCTCACCGCGCCATCTTGAGTGCCGAGGTCTTCCCCCTCCTTCCAACCTCACCGCGCCATCTTGAGTGCCGAGGTCTCCCCCCCTTTTCCAACCTCACCGCCCCATCTTGAGTGCCGAGGTCTCCCCCTCCTTTCCAACCTCACCGCGCCATCTTCAGTGCCGAGGTCTTCCCCCCCTCTTCCAACCTCACCGCGCCATCTTGAGTGCCGAGGTCTTCCCCCCCCCTCCAACCTCACCGCGCCATCTTGAGTGCCGAGGTCTTCCCCCCCTTCCTTCCTACGACCCAGTCTCTTCTCTCTCTTTCCCCCCCCTTCTCTCTCTTCTTTCAACCCCTCTTCCACCAACCCGGTCTCTTTCCCTCCCTCTACCACCACCTAACCATCCACTCGACCATTCCCTTTATTACCGAGCATTCTCACCCCCTTTCTCGCCCTTATCACCAATGCCTCCGGCAGTACCCGGGTAACCATCGCGGGAACGACATGGGATATACGAATCGCGCCGGAAAGGCCCAGCAGACAAGGCAGCACAACGTGCAAAACCGGTCCAGCAACGCCGACCCTGCCCCGCTGGGGCCCAGCACCTCGCGGACGGGACACTCCACACAAGGACCAACCAACTACCAAGACGGCACACCGGCCACCCGATTCCCGGGATCACCACACAACACTCCTCCCCGCTCACCCACTCATCCCCCCGCCTACCTTTCCCCATACTCCCGCGACTCACCCACCGTACGTGCTCCCCCAACCCCAATCTCCCCACTCAGTCCCACCGGGTACCACCTGAGACCCTCGCCACACCACCCCGCCCTTACTCCTTCTCCCCTACCTCCACCCCCTTCGCCAGCCATCGAGACCCCCGAGTGGGCCGACTACCCCACGCCCACATGGTACCTCAAACTAATGTCCAGAAGGTCATGAGGAAACTACAGGCGACCTTCGACTCCGTGCCGGAATAGCTCCAGACGAAAAGGTAAACAACGGGCCGCCGAACGATAAGAAACCCGACCGGCGACTGTCAGTTCTGGCGCCCAACGTGGGGCCTACGACAAAGAAGAGGAATTGAACTTCCCTGGACCCACCACCTAAGCGACCCCAACATAACCCTCAACACTTCCGGAAGTGAAACAATCCGGTGGCGCCCAAACAACACCAAAAATCAACAAGATGGTGATGACAAGAGACAGAAATGCAACATCCCGGCATGTACCCCAGGAGGGGAACAACACTACGGCACCTGCATAGGTTGTCAAAAACCTTACGACCACCTATGCCTCGGGTGGGTCGACGAGCCGCGAGACCCCAACGCGTCACCCTACCAGTGCATCACCTGCATGGAGGCCACTCCAACACCACGGTACTGCCCAGGACTCACCTGCACCGGTGAAAATGGCTGCGAAATTACCTGTGAGGACTGCGGGAAGACCTACCACTACAGATGCTTGGGTGGGCAAACGAATCCCGAGACCTGAACGGCCTCTTCTTCAGGTGTCCCCCATGACGACGCTGCAACGCTTCAACCTCAAGCTCATTACAATACCAACCTCCCCTCCCGACCCATCAGCAGCGGTACCACAACCCTTACCTCCCCGTAACACTCCCGGTGTTCTACGGCAGAGGACATGAGGACCCAAGCAACTTCACCCAACGTTGCGAAAGCCAATTCAGGACGGCACAAATCGACCCAATCGAATGGTTACCCCGCACCCAACAGCAACTCAAGGATGCCGCTGCAAACTGGTGGCAAATACACGGAGAATACATAACCACCTGGGAGGAATTCCAGAAACGCCTGACCAGCCACTTCGCTAATCCCACCATCCTCGCAGCTCTTCAGGCCGAGTTCTACGGGAAAGGACAACAGCAAACAGAAATGGTGGAAACCTTCCTTCGACACAAAGTACGACTATTCCAACGCCTGACCCCGACCTACCCAGGGGACAACCTAATCCCACTATTAATCGAACTGGTTCGCCCGGGATTACGACCCTTCCTTCGGGCACCTCTGCCCCAAGACCTAGAAGAGCTAATTACCAGAGCCATCGACGTGGAACGAGACCTGGCCAAGAGCAACTCTACTCCGTCAGCAACGTCACGACCAGCCAAGACTCCGGCAGCCTCGTCTGAGCCCCTACCTCCCAGATGTCACTACTGCCCGGGACGTAACTTTCATCGAGACTGCCCCATCCTGGACCAGCGACGCCAAAATCAGGGAAATGCGGGAAACGGCAGGCCGGAAAGAAAAACCAGCCCCACCTCCGGCCAAGAGATCCCAGGGCTACAACCAATGATCCTGAGCGTCAGCCAAGCGACAGGCAAGACTCTACCGCGGGTGCTCTGCGAGACCTCCCAGGGAACGCTCCTCGCCCTACTCGACACCGGAGCTACCTCCAACTTCATTCACCCGAGGCACCTCTCCTCCCACGAGCAACGGAGCCGGATCTCATTCTCCCACCCCATCCACCTAGCCAAGGTCGGGAGTACCTTGACAACCCAGGGTCAGGTCCAATTAACGGTGACCATGCAATCACTCACCCTCAACATCACCTGCCTCGTCTCGGAGGAGCTCCGCGAATCCCTAATCTTAGGACAGCCTTGGTTCACCGAAAACAAGGCCGTTATAGACTACGAACACCAACGAGTCCTCTTTGGAGCCCAATAGCGTCACGCCCTATCATGGAGCCCAAAACTCTACGAACAAGCAGCCCCAATCCTGGAAGGGGACATCCAGCACCACGCCCCTCCGGATTACCAAGACAGACTGCTACAACTCCTGGACCAATATCGCGACCTCTTCACAACTCAAGGCCCCTTGAGAAGAACACGTAGCATCACCCACCGAATACAACTAAAGGACAACCGAAGAATCATGGTCCGACCCTACCGGTATTCCGCTACGAAACGTGCCATCATCGAGGAACAAGTGCAAGAGATGAAAAATCAAGGAATAATAGAACCCGGGAAAACCGATTACAACTCCCCCATCGTAATCGTGGGAAAAAAGGACCACACCCCTCGCTTCTGCGTAGACTACCGGCAGCTCAATAACGCAACCCGGGACGTCACCCCACCATCAGTGAACTTACACGACACCCTCAAGGACTTGGGGGAAGCCAAGATCTTCACCACGCTCGACATGAGGTCCGGATACTGGCAAGTACCACTAGACAACGAATCAAAACCCCTGACAGCCTTCACTACACCATCTGGAGAGACATTACAGTTCACGGTTATGCCTTTCGGACTCAAGGGCGCACCCAGCACCTTCCAACGCCTCATGAGTCAAGAGGTACTGATGGGATACACCGGACAGTTCTGCTTCGCCTATCTTGACGATGTGATCATCTACTCCAACACCTGGGCTGAACATCTCACCCACCTGAGTAAGGTGTTAGAACGGTTCCGGTTACACCAATTAACCTGCAACCTGAAGAAATGCCAGTTTGGAAGAACCGAACTAGACTACCTCGGTCACCTCGTCTCCGCCCATGGGAACGCCCCACAACCACCAACCATCAAGGCAATCACCGAAGCTCCGGTTCCCCGAAACAAGAAACAGCTTCGCCAGTTCCTTGGCCTATGCAACTGGTTGCGCGAATTTGTCCCTCGGATGGCCGAATTAACATTACCCCTCACTACCCTACTCGGGAACAAAGTACGCTGGAGATGGACCCCAGGCCTCGACACCGCCTTCCGAGACCTCAAAATGGCCTTCACCCAACTCAAACCACTAAAGCGCCCAGACCCAAGTAAAACCTTCATCTTGCAGACGGATGCCAGCGGGATAGGCCTGGGTGCGGTACTATATCAAGAAGACGACCAAGGAAAGCAAATCATCAGTCACGCCAGTGCCAAACTGACACCGACCGAGCAGCGTTATCACAGTAACGAACAGGAATGTCTCGCCATCGTATGGGCAATAAAACGTTACCGGGATTATCTTGAAGATAAGCCCTTCATTCTTCGGACAGACAACCGAGCGCTGACTTGGCTAAACACCATGAAGGACCAGAGAGCAAAGTTCACACGATGGGCCATACTTCTGCAAGAGTTCCAATTTTCCCTGGAACACTGTCCAGGGAAAAACAACAATCTTCCCGACGCCTTGTCCCGACAACCCCACGAGGAACACACTGGGGAGGAAGTACAAGACTGGACTCGTCTAATACCACCCTTGGGCCATGACACCACCGAGGGGGAACCAGAAGCACTCCAGACCTTCAACACTGAGACAGAACCGTTGCATGACATCGTCAAGGACGACCAGTGACACGACTCAGAAATCCAAAACTGGATCAAACGCAGGAGGATGCTTAACACCAGGACCCAAGTCCCTACCAAAGAAGCCGATCTCCACTTCCTACAGAAGTACCACGTGGAAGATGACGTCCTCTGGCACAGAGAAACCAAGGACGACCCGTGGAAACTGGTAGTCCCAAAGACAACCCGCCAACGGATCCTATGGGTATACCACGACGACCACCATGTCGGACACCCAGGAGATGGGGAAACTACACGCGCCATCCAACGAGGCTACACATGGAAAGGCCTCCGGACGGAAGTCCGACGCTACGTCCGCAGTTGTAGACTATGCGCTTGTCAAAAAGCAGGGAGCCATCAAGGTACCGAGCCTCTACGGCCCAGACAACCCCGCCGACCGTGGGAGGTGATGGCACTTGACCTAATGGGACCATATCCCCTGAATAAGGGAAGAAAGCGATTCATCCTGGTAGTCACGGACCTGTTTTCCCGATGGGTAGAAGCTAAGCCCTAACCTCGTCAGAGTCCACCAGATCATCCGAACCCTCGAACAGCAAGTATTCCCACGTTGGGGGTACCCAAGACACATCCTGTCAGACAATGGGCCCCAATTCCTCAGCAGGACGTGGACCAACGCATGCCATAAATGGGACGTCGACCCCTGGACCACACCGAGCTACCACCCCCAAGCCAATCCTACCGAACGAAGAAACCAAGAGATCAAGAAAGGGATCAGGCTACGCCTCACCGAAAATCACCGGGAATGGGACCAACACCTTCCAATGATCCTCTTCAACCTCCGATGCCGGAAAAATGAAGCCACAGGGATGACTCCCAGCGAGCTACTCTTCGGAAGAACCTTATACCGACCAGGAGAATGGAGATTTGAAAATCGGGCCCCCGGGTCAACAAAAGAGAGGGACCCGTCACCAGGACCGGAGGAGAGACAGATTAGAGCCCTAGCCAGCCAAGCCAAATATCAGCAAAGATACGCTCAACCCCCGCGAAGATGGGCCAAACCGCTCCAGGAGAACGACCTCGTGTTAGTCCGAACCCACCCACTCTCAAACGCCACAGAAGGATTTCACGCAGGGTTCGCCCCTAAATGGGAAGGTCCACACCAAATCCAGAAAAGAAGAGGGGGCGTATACTGGGTCCACTACCCTAACGGACACTTGCGTAAGGTGCATAGGGGACAACTACGCCCCGCCCCACCAAGATACCCAGCAGTGGAACCACCCCGATCGGAAGAAGAGATGCAAGAACCTAACCCCGTAGCGGCTCCAGAACTCTCCACGGACAAAGTTTCCAGCCAGTGTCGCTCCGGCTCAAGAGATCGGCGATGGAGTGAAAGGCTACGACCCCGGAACACCCGGGCAAAGCAGGACTAGGGCCTCAAGGTCAGGACCTCCACCATCAAGGAGTAATAGTGCGCGACTGAATAAACAATAGTGCGTGACAAACCAACATAGTGCCCAGTTGAGTGATGATAGTGAGTGGCACTAGCCTAAAGACCACTTTGGCAAACCCCTACCATAAACCTGAACATCTGATGCGAGAGGGGAACATTGACTATGACCCCTCTACCCCGTGAACGTAGGTCTTAAGTATAGTGTAATTTGTTAATCATTTTTGTGTAGACTTAAGGAATGGCATAAACTTGGCCCTGTCCATCTAACTTGTAAAATTTAGACTTAAGGAATTGTATAAACTTGGCCCTGTCCATCTAACTTGTAAAATCTAGACTTAGGAATTGTACAAACTTGGCGCTGACCAGCTAACGTGTAAACTATAGATCTAAGAAAATCAGTTGTACTTGACTTACGAGATCGAGATTGGGGGCCACCGCGTGCAAGAGCTTCCACAAGTAAGGGGGGATTGTTATACCCCAACCACCACAGACATAGCCGGTCCTTGCACGGACCCGCTACACTTCAAAGTTAGGACGCTCTTGCACACACTACCCCTGCCGTCCAACGCTGCAACGGGAGAAGGGATGCTGCGCAGCGCCAGCGACCCCTCCACCCCAGTTTGACGGGCGGTCTGGGGGAATAAAAGCGGCTGGCTCCCAACCCAGATCATCAGTACCGGTGGTAAGGCCGGGCCAGCACGGTTAGTGCTTCTTTGTAGTTACCTCGCTAATGGAAATAAACGAATATTCAAGTATATACGAGTATGAACCGTCAACTGCAAGTTCCCCCGTCACCTCCTTCCTCCTCCTCACGCGCCTCTTGATGCCGAGTCTCCCCCCCTTCAACCTCACCGCGCCATCTTGAGTGCCGAGGTCTCCCCCCCTTCCAACCTCACCGCGCCATCTTGAGTGCCGAGGTCTTCCCCCCCCTTCCAACCTCACCGCGCCATCTTGAGTGCCGAGGTCTCCCCCCCCCTTTTCCAACCTCACCGCGCCATCTTGAGTGCCGAGGTCTCCCCCTCCTTTCCAACCTCACCGCGCCATCTTGAGTGCCGAGGTCTTCCCCCCCTCTTCCAACCTCACCGCGCCATCTTGAGTGCCGAGGTCTTCCCCCCCTTCCTTCCTACGACCCAGTCTCTCTCTCTCTCTTTCCCCCTCCCTTCTCTCTCTTCTTTCAACCCCTCTTCCACCAACCCGGTCTCTTTCCCTCCCTCTACCACCACCTAACCATCCACTCGACCATTCCCTTTATCACCGAGCATTCTCACCCCCTTTCTCGCCCTTATCACCAATGCCTCCGGCAGTACCCGGGTAACCATCGCGGGAACGACATGGGATATACGAATCGCGCCGGAAAGGCCCAGCAGACAAGGCAGCACAACGTGCAAAAACCGGTCCAGCAACGCCGACCCTGCCCCGCTGGGGCCCAGCACCTCGCGGACGGGACACTCCACACAAGGACCAACCAACTACCAAGACGGCACACCGGCCACCCAATTCCCGGGATCACCACACAACACTCCTCCCCGCTCACCCACTCATCCCCCCGCCTACCTTTCCCCATACTCCCGCGACTCACCCACCGTACGTGTCCCCCAACCCCAATCTCCCCACTCAGTCCCACCGGGTACCACCTGAGACCCCTCGCCACACCACCCCGCCCTTACTCCTTCTCCCCTACCTCCACCCCCTTCGCCAGCCATCGAGACCCCCGAGTGGGCCGACTACCCCACGCCCACATGGTACCTCAAACTAAGGTCCAGAAGGTCATGAGGAAACTACAGGCGACCTTAGACTCCGTGCCGGAATAGCTCCAGACGAAAAGGTAAACAACGGGCCGCCGAACGATAAGAAACCCGACCGGCGACTGTCAAAGTGTTTGGTAATCATCTTGAGCAGGACTAAGGATTGAAAACATACAGAAGATATTTAACCTTAATTCCTAATCTTTTGTCAGGACTGAGGATTGAAGTCAGACCATCACTTTTTAAAATACGCAAGGTGGTCGAGACTAATCCCAGGACCTTCCTACTCGAAGATATGAAAGGTAACCCTATCACGGGCGGTTTCTACGCTAAGGAACTTAGAAAGACTTCGTATCCCGACGTCTACCTCGTGGAGAAAATAGTCAGACGTTCCGGAAATAGAGCGCACGTCAAATAGTTAGGGTTCGTGGATCGATGCGAAGGATATAGAGGGAGGCGATGGTATGTTCCCCCCTCCATCCCGAGCATATAAAGCGACCGGGAGGTAGGGAGACGCATCTCATTCGAAATGTTTAGACGTTTGGGTTATCGTCTGGAGGACATGAGTGAAATTAAGATCTCAGACAACGGCTTGGAATACTATATCGCGAGAGCCGAGAAGGATTACAGCGAGTGTTGCGACTCTTCGGTGCACTGGCTCGGATGCTATAATCCGGGAATGTACGAGGCGAGTCAGTCCGTCGAGAACTGTTCAACATCATGTCCCGTCTACAAGCTGAAGGAAGGGGACGAGCCGCAAATTCTCAGCGAAGACGCTCCCCTGCTCGAGGAATCGACATCCCTGCTCGAGGAAGACGCTTTGTGCGTCGAGCTGGATCGGATCGAGCGGGAGGAACTCGACCGTATCAAAAGCATCTCCGAACTCGAAAAGTATCGGACCTACAACGTTCGTCGACTGGAAGGAGACGAGGAGATCAGCGAACCGGAGGACGAGCCAAACATCGTGACGCTGGACTATGTGGGCAAGGTGCGTCTTCCGGGTAAAAACTTTGGCGCGAGATACAGAAGTCGGTTTAACGCCTCGCAGCGCGGGCTGATCTATCTAGGCGACGACAAATACGATATTTTCAAGTGGTGAAAGAACCGGTCGTGCGCGTGTGCTGAAAAGACTATATGTATGTGTATGTCGAAAGACTAAGACTATGCATGAAAGAATCTTTGAGCGAGAGAATTTTGTACTGAATATATGTATCAATGTAATACTAAGAATATACTAGGTTTTAAAAAAACTGTACTATTTATTTAGGGGTGAATAATACTTGTCATATCCTTAATTCCTAATCTTTGCTAGGACTGACCATCAGGGTTTGAGAGAGAGAGAGAATATACTTGTCATATCCTAAGGAGTAAGGGTTCGAGGTCCATAAGCTGCCCTCCCAAACCCTACTACATCACGCTGATGAAAGAGAGAGAGAGAGAGAAAACACTCAATCCCCCCTGTAACCCTCTCCTCACTGTTCCAGTATACACATGCCACCCTCTATCCCTGAGAAAGAAAAAAACACGCAGGCCGTGCGAGAGACAACCCTTCTCATCCCTGTCCCCGTATGCCGTACCAAAAAAATATATATAAGTCTCCCCCTCTCAGTCAGCCAGGCGCTCCAACCACCCATCACATCTCTCAGCCATCCCCCCACCTCCCCACCTCACGCAGCATCCCCTACATTATGCTAATGTGTCCTCGTATTCCGCAAGAAAAAAAAACCCAAGGTGCTCCACAGCCCCTCTCCCCCCTCCTCACATTTCTCATGTGTCCCCGTATCTGCACCATGTTTAACGAAGGTATAAGAAAAAACCAGCTGCTCCACACCCACCCCCTCACGCCATCACATGCTCCAACCCTTCTCATCCCCACATCCCCACCTCCCACACCCCATTATGCAAATGAGTCACAGAAAGTCGCAAGAAAAAACACTCCCCAGGTGCTCAACACCCCCTCACCCCACTCCCTCACATCTCTCTGACACTATCGAGTGCTCCAACCCTTCTCATCACCACATCCCCCCCTCCCACACTACATTATGTAAATGTGTTGCAGAAACTGCACTTCTCCCTTACTGTGCTAAAAACATACATTTTACCAAACCCCCATTTTCTTCTTAAATTAAGTACTCATACCAATTTGTTTAAAATGAATCATATAATTAATTCTTATATTATTAAAATCATTTTAATGTGTGTGAGACAACCACGTGATTAATAATGTTATATACAATATATTATTTCTCAAGCATATTTAAAGGCGACATGTGTGAAGTAACTGAAATCTTGCAAACCCATGGGCAACCTTCCCCCTCCCCCCTTACCCATACAAAGGTTATCTTTAAGAATAGAAGCTCTCGAAGAGCTAACCTAAAATATTGTTCAGAATCTGTCTAATGCTTTAGTAGGTGTCCAAGAGATGTATAACACCAACTTAGGTATCTACAAATATTATGTTGACACAGCCAACATCACTCCTCTCTAGACAATGTGAACCTAGCCAACGTTATTCTTTTCACCGTGGCTGAGTGATCAGGGAGACTGACTATAGATCTAAAAGAGACCAGAATTCCCTAAAAGCTCAAATATTCCGATTACCCAGATAATAAAGATCCTAACACTGATTTAAACTATCAAGTGTTAAGTGTTCATGTACTAAATCAAGCTGGTTTGGCTGCTGTTGACTGAAATAGCAATTTGCTTAGAAAGTGTGAGTTAAGTAATTTTGTTTTTTAAATTCAATTAAATGAATTACCACCTGCTATGAGATTCAGCTATGCCGTTTGATAAGAATCCTAGCTTCTACTTTCTAGCTCTTATATAAATGAATGTTATTCAACTTAACCTGGCCACACCTCATAACACGAGTAGAAGAAATATCACCCGGTCATAACCACGCTTAGGAACTACACTCCGTGTCCAAGATGCAGCTCAGAACCACGGTTCAGTCGTGAGATGACGGGTTCTATAACACTACGTGTCCAAGATGCAGCTCAGAACCACGGTTCAGTCGTGAGATGACGGGTTCTCTACACTCCGTGTCCAAGATGCAGCTCAGAACCACGGTTCAGTCGTGAGATGACGGGTTCTCTACACTCCGTGTCCAAGATGCAGCTCAGAACCACGGTTCAGTCGTGAGATGACGGGTTCTCTACACTCCGTGTCCAAGATGCAGCTCAGAACCACGGTTCAGTCGTGAGATGACGGGTTCTCTACACTCCGTGCCCAAGATGCAGCTCAGAACCACGGTTAAGTCGTGAGATGACGGGTTCTATAACACTACGTGTCCAAGATGCAGCTCAGAACCACGGTTCAGTCGTGAGATGACGGGTTCTCTACACTCCGTGTCCAAGATGCAGCTCAGAACCACGGTTCAGTCGTGAGATGACGGGTTCTCTACACTCCGTGTCCAAGATGCAGCTCAGAACCACGGTTCAGTCGTGGGATGACGGGTTCTCTACACTCCGTGTCCAAGATGCAGCTCAGAACCACGGTTCAGTCGTGAGATGACGGGTTCTCTACACTCCGTGTCCAAGATGCAGCTCAGAACCACGGTTCAGTCGTGAGATGACGGGTTCTCTACACTCCGTGTCCAAGATGCAACTCAGAACCACGGTTCAGTCGTGGGATGAAGGGTTCTCTACACTCCGTGTCCAAGATGCAGCTCAGAACCACGGTTCAGTCGTGAGATGACGGGTTCTATAACACTACGTGTCCAAGATGCAGCTCAGAGCCACGGTTCAGTCGTGAGATGACGGGTTTTCTACACTCCGTGTCCAAGATGCAGCTCAGAACCACGGTTCAGTCGTGGGATGAAGGGTTCTCTACACTCCGTGTCCAAGATGCAGCTCAGAACCACGGTTCAGTCGTGAGATGACGGGTTCTCTACACTCCGTGTCCAAGATGCAACTCAGAACCACGGTTCAGTCGTGAGATGACGGGTTCTATAACACTACGTGTCCAAGATGCAGCTCAGAACCACGGTTCAGTCGTGAGATGATGGGTTCTCTACACTCCGTGTCCAAGATGCAGCTCAGAACCACGGTTAAGTCGTGAGATGACGGGTTCTCTACACTCCGTGTCCAAGATGCAGCTCAGAACCACGGTTCAGTCGTGGGATGACGGGTTCTCTACACTCCGTGTCCAAGATGCAGCTCAGAACCACGGTTCAGTCGTGAGATGACGGGTTCTCTACACTCCGTGTCCAAGATGCAGCTCAGAACCACGGTTCAGTCGTGGGATGACGGGTTCTCTACACTCCGTGTCCAAGATGCAGCTCAGAACCACGGTTCAGTCGTGAGATGACGGGTTCTCTACACTCCGTGTCCAAGATGCAACTCAGAACCACGGTTCGGTCGTGGTATGACGGGCTGAATACACAATGAATACAATCATGTTTGCTGTTTACATTGTGAAAATATAACTGGTTTGTTGGACATTGATACCATCTACCAATAGTGATGACCAGTAACCCACCCAGGAATCTACTTTTGTGGAAACGAATGGTTCGGGGGGGGGGGGGGAGGAGAAAGTAAAGGGGCCGAGCTCACAACGTTTTGTAAAGTACCATTTCATGCGAAGGGGCTCTTAGAAACATAAACCTATTTCTTTTACGGTCAACATTGATAACCTTTTTATATACAATTATTGTGAGCTTGAGTGTGAACTTAGGGCAGTATTTGATTACATTTTTATAGCATAAACATAGTTTGGCCAAAATAAATCAAATACTTGTTCTATAGGAACACAGAGTTTGTTTTGTGCACATGCTAATCTGAACAGGTGTTGTTATCTGTCCAGGATGTTCTGGAATGTGATAGTTTCCCTTCATTTAAAAAGTTATCCATGAACTATATTCAACAACTGTTGAGATTATTAGCATGTGCACAAAACTAAACTCTGTTTCTGTAAGAGACAATTGATTTATTTTGACCCAAATATTGTAAAAAGTGCAAAATGAATGCACCAAACTCACGCTCACTAGCAACCTACCCTGAGGAGATCAAAGCGTGTTTTTTTATCATCGCTTCTGACTACCTGTTAATCTATAGCCTACGATTATGATAATTACTATAATAAGGTAGGGAAGAGGAAGGAAGCAGTTTAGAGGTAATCCCCCACGTTTGCGTGGAAGGAGAGTGGAAAAACGTTGATGAAAAACCACCCTCGGGGGACCCGACCTGGATCGAGCCTCGATCTTACCCTCATCAGCAGGCCGGTCTAATACGAGAAGAACGCCTTAGATCGTTTGACCACTGAAGCGGGTCACATTTATTATTGAAACATGGTTAGTGAGGTTTACAGGTGTCAGTTTTTAACTTATCAATATATCACTGACAGATGTATATATATTGTAAGTTTATTACCATTTCAAAATAATATATGTTTAAAATTTTGATACAATGGAACGCTCTTACGATGATTTGGAATCTATAAATAGCTAACATTACCTGTCCTTTTCTTTCACCGGGAATCGAAATAGAGATATTTGTTTCAAAGCTGTACCACGTAATTGAACAGCCACTGTATGCACATTTTGGTCCTTTATTCATTATTATAAAATTCTAAAATAAACGTAAAATTGTAAAATTAGCTATGAATATGATATAACTGTAAACTTTATAAAAAACATATACACATGCAATTTAACTAAATTATTAGGCTCTCACACCCACCTCGGTGGCGTAGTTAGCTAACGAGAGGGTTTTCTGTTGAGCTAGACTCCAAAGGATGGGGAGATCAAGGTTCGAATCTCAGTCAGGTGAACTGGGAGAGGTTTTTCTCAAATGGTTTTCCACTCTCCCTCAACGCAATTGCGGGCTTACTCACTCTAAATTCAACCTTCCCAATTCCTAACACAGTACTTTAGCGTATAACCTGGACGGTTAGTAAGGCGTGGTAAAAAAATAAATTAAAAAAAAAGCAACTCGTGCAAAAGGCATGAAGCAAGGTAGCGATTCAGTGCTCCACAACCACAACTTGTGACTATCCAGGCAAAATATGTTTTGTACTTTGCGGGCTCAAAAAACTAAACAGAGAATCACCAGCGAAACAATGCCCTTACTGCTTCTATCAGAAAGAGAGGAAGTGGTCTGGTTTAGCCCACTCTAGAGGTCACAGGTCTAGTGAGGAAAAGGAGGAAGTGGTCTGGTTTAGCCCACTCTAGAGGTCACAGCTCTAGTGAGGAAAGGGAGGATGTGGTCTGGTTTAGCCCACTCTAGAGGTCACAGCTCTAGTGAGGAAAAGGAGGAAGTGGTGGTTTAGCCCACTCTAGAGGTCACAGCTCTAGTGAGGAAAGGGAGGAAGTGGCTGGCTTAGCCCACTCTAGAGGTCACAGCTCTATTGAGAAAGGGAGGAAGTGGTCTGGTTTAGCCCACTCTAGAGGTTACAGCTCTAGTGAGGAAAGGGAGGAAGTGGTCTGGTTTAGCCCACTCTAGAGGTCACAGCTCTAGTGAGGAAAGGGAGGAATGTGGTCTGGTTTAGCCCACTCTAGAGGTCACAGCTCTAGTGAGGAAAAGGAGGAAGTGGTCTGGTTTAGCCCACTCTAGAGGTCACAGCTCTAGTGAGGAAAGGGAGGAAGTGGGCTGGCTTAGCCCACTCTAGAGGTCACAGCTCTATTGAGGAAAGGGAGGAAGTGGTCTGGTTTAGCCCACTCTAGAGGTTACAGCTCTAGTGAGGAAAGGGAGGAAGTGGTCTGGTTTAGCCCACTCTAGAGGTTACAGCTCTAGTGAGGAAAGGGAGGAAGTGGTCTGGTTTAGCCCACTCTAGAGGTCACAGCTCTAGTGAGGAAAAGGAGGAAGTGGTCTGGTTTAGCCCACTCTAGAGGTCACAGCTCTAGTGAGGAAAGGGAGGATGTGGTCTGGTTTAGCCCACTCTAGAGGTCACAGCTCTAGTGAGGAAAGGGAGGAAGTGGTCTGGTTTAGCCCACTATAGAGGTCACAGCTCTAGTGAGGAAAGGGAGGAAGTGTCTGGTTTAGCCCACTCTAGAGGTCACAGCTCTAGTGAGGAAAGGGAGGAAGTGGGCTGGCTTAGCCCACTCTAGAGGTCACAGCTCTAGTGAGGAATGGGAGGAAGTGGTCTGGTTTAGCCCACTCTAGAGGTCACAGCTCTAGTGAGGAAAGGGAGGAAGTCGTCTGGTTTAGCCCACTCTAGAGGTTACAGCTCTAGTGAGGAAAGGGAGGAAGTGGGCTGGTTTAGTCCACTCTAGAGGTCACAGCTCTAGTGAGGAAAGGGAGGAAGTGGTCTGGTTTAGCCCACTCTAGAGGTCACAGCTCTATTGAGGAAAGGGAGGAAGTGGTCTGGTTTAGCCCACTCTAGAGGTTACAGCTCTAGTGAGGAAAGGGAGGAAGTCGTCTGGTTTAGCCCACTCTAGAGGTTACAGCTCTAGTGAGGAAAGGGAGGAAGTGGTCTGGTTTAGCCCACTCTAGAGGTCACAGCTCTATTGAGGAAAGGGAGGAAGTGGTCTGGTTTAGCCCACTCTAGAGGTCACAGCTCTAGTGAGGAAAGGGAGGAAGTGGGCTGGCTTAGCCCACTCTAGAGGTCACAGCTCTAGTGAGGAAAGGGAGGAAGTGGTCTGGTTTAGCCCACTCTAGAGGTCACAGCTCTAGTGAGGAAAGGGAGGAAGTGGGCTGGTTTAGTCCACTCTAGAGGTCACCGGTCTAGTGAGGAAATGGAGGGAGTGGTCTGGTTTAGTCCACTCTAGAGGTCACAGCTCTAGTGAGGAAAGGGAGGAAGTGGTCTGGATTAGCCCACTCTAGAGGTCACAGCTCTAGTGAGGAAAGGGAGGAAGTGGGCTGGTTTAGTCCACTCTAGAGGTCACCGGTCTAGTGAGGAAATGGAGGGAGTGGTCTGGTTTAGTCCACTCTAGAGGTCACCGGTCTAGTGAGGAAAGGAGGAAGTGGGCTGGTTTAGCCCACTCTAGAGGTCACAGCTCTAGTGAGGAAAGGGAGGAAGTGGGTTGGTTTAGCCCACTCTAGAGGTCACCGGTCTAGTGAGGAAAGGGAGGAAGTGGGCTGGTTTAGCCCACTCTAGAGGTCACAGCTCTAGTGAGGAAAGGGAGGAAGTGGGCTGGTTTAGTCCACTCTAGAGGTCATCGGTCTAGTGAGGAAAGGGAGGAAGTGGGCTGGTGTAGCCCACTCTATGGGTCACCAGTCTAGTGAGGAAAGGGAGGAAGTGGTCTGGTTTAGCCCACTCTAGAGGTCACAGCTCTAGTGAGGAAAGGGAGGAGCCTTCCTTCAAGTTGCTTCTTTCCCTATTAACAAAAGTAGGTAGGAGGGGGGAGGAATGAATTAAAACCACCCTTCGAGGTCACCTGTCGAATATGAAAATAGAGGGTTATTAATGATTCCTAGTGGAGAGATATTGAACTAAGCTCTTGAGTTGTCAAGGTAGTCAAATCTGGAAGGTCTTTTTCTCTAACATAATAGTTCAATGTAGTAGAATTCTGATAGTGAAAAAAACACTCTTATACCTGGATTTATAACATAATAAACGCATAAGTCCCACATTTGTTGTTTGGAGTAGACTTTCTAACATTGCTTGGTGACATGTAGTATAAATATATATATATATATACTATAGTGTTCGAATTAATTGGGACAAAGGTAAAAAAACGATTTTTTTCTAAAACCTTAGCTTTTAATCATTACACACTTAAGTATACTGATAAATCTTTATATTAGTACGAAGTATGTCCTCCTTTAGCAGAAATGACCTCTTCAACACGTCTTGGCATTGACTCCACTAGTGTAGCGCACATGTTCTTGACTTCATCATCATGGAACCACACTTGTATAGACTTTTTATCATTTGTTCTGTTGTCGTGCAATTCATCTTAGCTAAGCGATTCTTGAGAATATGCCATAAGTTCTCAATGGGATTT